>CM031585.1:176633-377233 GCA_018467065.1 Ephestia elutella | reverse complement strand
TATTATTCTAACAAATTGGAGTGAGAAAATGGAGATTTTTTAGAGAGTTGATTTTCTTTTTCATGTTTTTATCTCAATTTCTACTTTGTACTATATCGATTCAGAATTAAATCTTTAATGTGCTTTTATTATTCTTAACATACAAGTATCGATCTCTAGCAATGAAGTTTATGGTGAAAAACTTCAGGGTGGGGAATGCACAATAGAGGCTTTCCCAACGACATCTATTTTGGATATCAAACGACAGATTTCTTCACATCTGAAGATTCCAATTGAAGATCAAAAGTTGCTATTATTGGGAAGAACATTAGCTGACGGTCAGACCGTTCAGGGGTATCCTTTTAAAGATGGCACGAAGTTGAATCTAGTTGTCAAAAAAACCAGAAGGATTATACGAAGTGGCACTGAAATATTTCATGTACCTATGTATTGTATGGTCTGTTTATTGGACGAGAGTGGGCAAAGTCGGCCTGCACCTGAGAATGAGTCACAGAACGACGAAATGTTTAGTTTGTAACCGTGGCGCCTGTGGTTCTTTTAAGATAGACTTTTTAAACATATTGTGATAACTTTTTCCTCTAAATTCTAAAGGCCCCCCCTTTTGTCGGGATAATTTTTGTTTCGGTTTTGATTTGGAATTTTTATACATCCATTTCTTTCACTCATTTAATTTTCATGTATTTCTTATTTTACCTGTTAATATTCCTTTCCTGTTGTTAATTTTCCTTTCTTTTATTTTTATTTCTTTGGTGTGTCCAAATAATTTTTGTCAAAGGACATTGGTCAAATTTTTTTTAGTTCAAAAAAATTATTCTCGTGATTTAAGCAGTGATTCTTTTATTTTGAAACCCAAGTTTCACTGCAAAAATGGCGCCCGATTTGCGGAAAGAATTCTGGTTTTTACCTGTTTTTTACCTTTTATTACTTTTCTTGAATTATTTTTTTTGTTGTTTTTGTGGGACGGTGACCGTTTACCGGTCGCGGTTTTCCATCCTGTGATTTTCTGTTTTAGCCTGCCGAAGCTGCCTATGCTGCGACCCGACGATTCTCCTTACTGTGGATTATTCACATTTAATTGATGGCTTTAGAGTCGGAGGTTATATTGCGGTACGGTGTTGCATCGGGTTGCTCTTTATTTAAATTCTTGCATTAATTTGGCTACTGCTTACACCCCGAATTTCTTAATGTACGGTCGCGAGTTGTCGATGATTCTGCAGCGTGTTGAAAATCAGACTGTGGACCAAGATGTGGGACTCAGTCGGGTTGAACGCGCTTCTAATCTTTAGACGCTTCGTGCTCCACGCTTTGTTCAGTGCCGCGTGCTTAGACGAGTATCCCCGCAGGCTTTCGTGTTGGCGGATACGGATTCGGAGCACGTCGGTACTTATCATATTAAGGACATTCTCAAATAATTTTTTGCCTAATACGTTTTCTTATCTTTTTTTCAAAATTCTAAAATATTCACATTATTTACCTGGCTATGACAACCTGGATATTCGACAGCGTGTTGTAAATCAGACTGTGGACCAAGAGGTGGGACTCAGCCGGGTTGAACGCGCTTCGAATCTTCAGACGCTTCGTTAGGTATACTCGTATGACCAAGTCTCTGATTCATAGGGATAGCAATAAGGTTTAGTATTTCGTTTAGTTTTTAGGTTAGCATTTGGTTGCGTTTTGCTGTTTGTTGGTTTTGTGTAGGTATTTTGTCCGGATTTTGTTTTAGTTGTTCGGTTGTTATGTTTTATTGGTTGTTTGTTGTGGTTTGTTTGTTTGTTTTGTTGGTTTGTTTGTTTGTTTGTTTGTTTTGCTTTGTTGTTTTTTTGTTTGGTAGGGAGATGCTGTAGCGTTACACCGCTACAAAGTCAAGTCTATTTTAGTTTGTGATTCTATTTCTACGAAAACTTTTTTCTTTGTTCTTTCTTTATGATAAGGTTTTTGAAATTGAAATTCTGGTGGTTCGATTTTTTGACTTACTGTCAATTGGAGTGAGAAAATGGAGATTTTTTTAGAGAGTTGATTTTTCTTTTTCATGTTTTTATCTCAATTTCTACTTTGTACTATATCGATTCAGAATTAAATCTTTAATGTGCTTTTATTATTCTTAACATACAAGTATCGATCTCTAGCAATGAAGTTTATGGTGAAAAACTTCAGGGTGGGGAATGCACAATAGAGGCTTTCCCAACGACATCTATTTTGGATATCAAACGACAGATTTCTTCACATCTGAAGATTCCAATTGAAGATCAAAAGTTGCTATTATTGGGAAGAACATTAGCTGACGATCAGACCGTTCAGGGGTATCCTATTAAAGATGGCACGAAGTTGAATCTAGTTGTCAAAAAAACCAGAAGGATTATACGAAGTGGCACTGAAATATTTCATGTACCTATGTATTGTATGGTCTGTTTATTGGACGAGAGTGGGCAAAGTCGGCCTGCACCTGAGAATGAGTCACAGAACGACGAAATGTTTAGTTTGTAACCGTGGCGCCTGTGGTTCTTTTAAGATAGACTTTTTAAACATATTGTGATAACTTTTTCCTCTAAATTCTAAAGGCCCCCCTTTTGTCGGGATAATTTTTGTTTCGGTTTTGATTTGGAATTTTTATACATCATTTCATCCATTTCTTTCACTCATTTAATTTTCTTTTTAAAATAACAAGCAAATTCATGTATTTCTTATTTTACCTGTTAATATTCCTTTCCTGTTGTTAATTTTTCTTTCTTTTATTTTTATTTCTTTGGTGTGTCCAAATATTTTTTTGTTAAAGGACATTGGTCAATTTTTTTTTAGTTCAAAAATTATACTCGTGTTTTAAGCAGTGATTCTTTTATTTTAAAACTTAGTTTCACTGCACTAGGTACTCTTTGCTTGGGCGCTAATAATTCTATGTTACTGCAACTCTAAAATTGTTGTGTTTGGTCCTATCTGTAATCTCTGTTATTTGTTCCAGGGTTGCCGGTTGCCGCTCTAACTGGTGTAGGTAAGTAACCTTTCCAAATATCTCGTTTATCGTCAGATTTACAATTCTTATAATTACTCCAGTTATATGTAATGTCCAGTGTATGTGGCAATTAATGCCCAGTTCCCGGTAATATGATCCGAGCGGCATCCGCTGCCTGCGGGCGGCAGTCACACTCATTCGGAAGGACCTCAACTTTATCTGCCATAAAATACTCATTTAATCGGTCCACCTGCGAGATTGGCACCTTCTTATCTGAACACATTCTAGACCGCTGCTCGCCGTGTTATTAGCATTTTAAGGCATTGTCGGGCATTCCTCTGCGCTTTCATTAAGAGCGGCTCCATTCACCTGTTATCTGATGGGATCTTTTGTATATTTATTGGGGCATCAAAGCGCGGGTGTAGCTCGGTAGCGCTCCTAAATCCGGCAGTTAATACCTCTCATAAAGCGGGCAGTCACCGCCGGCCGCCGATAATTCCTCTTATTGTCTCGATAAATTAGCTTAATTAGGGTGTAAAAAACGCGGCGGGCGTGGAATCTAGTGCGGCTCGATGGGTGGGCTGCGGCCAGCGGCGGCGGCCGGCGGAAGGTTGCGAACAAATCTAATTAGTACGGACGCTCCTGGCAAGAGTACCTGCCGGGAGCCGCTCACACACCATCGCATAAATTACCAGGGGACAGACAGTCTCACGATAAGAAGTTAACGGCGTGGGGTTCAGTGATTGATAACGCTGCTGGGGGACATTTACACATACTGAAATCATTCATAACTACCTAGTTATAAATTAGATCCCACCAAAAACATTTTCATGTATCTAAAGTGTTGCTCCTAATATCTCCCTTTTTGACTTTGACTTCAATTTTGGTCACTACATCCTCTTTCATTCCACACATAATTATTATCTCTGACATCAATATTTCTAAATTCGATCTTTCAAACTTACACCACACATGCTTCTTAATGCTCTCTTCTTTCATTATGATTCTGCCATACCCAACTTTCACTACCATATATGTATAAGAGTAGGCATTAACACTCCCTGATGAACAGCCCATGAAGAGAGTGATGAGTGTAGAGGAAACAAGAGAGATCTGTAAAGATCGTAGCAAGTGGAAATCGCTAGTCTCTGCCTACCCCTACGGGAAAAAGGCGTGATAATATGTATGTAAAGTGTTGCCAAGAGGAGGTCATGTAGCTCGCACTGTCAAAAATTTATCAGATCTTATGTAGAGCCAAACTTCAAACCCTACCACCCTAACTCTACGAGCCCTAACTTCACAAACTGTGTCAAAATATGTGGCTTGGCAGTGTCGCTACCATACGCCCCGCTGGGCGTAAGGTGAAAAATCTATTTACTGTTCCTTACTTTTCTGTTAATTAGTTCTTGTAGTATAGCGAAAAGGCCAAGAAAATTGGAATAAATTTTCTTCTTTCCTGACGTATAGGCCGGCAAAGTAATGCATAGCCTCATTACAAACTTCTTGTCTTCTTTTTACTACCTACAATAATACAATAATAATTTTAATTTCTGAGAATGTTTGAGAAAAAGAGCTTTACTCATACAAACACACACGTATGCTTATGAACCCTGAGACCATTACACTCATTTTGTGAGCAGCTGATGTGTCGGGTCAACCACGGCTCCCATAAATCGTAGCTATCTCGCCGCGACATCGTCGCGAGGCCGCTCCTGAAGAAGGTAAGACGTCTCCATCACCACCTGTCTCCCGCGGCGCTGGCACCATGCTGGGAACTACCCCTTCATATTATAATTTCCAGAAAACAACCAACTTAATTTAATTTTGTCATTTTTTCGGAAGTCCAAAAAATACACCAGTATTAGGTAGGTAGTTAGGTATGTGCTTTTATTACACGAGGGGTGTGTGTGGTCACACACATTGGATTATCAAAAACTATTGTTGTACTACGAGGTTGTTCTTTGTTTTTCTTTTAAACTTTGCTTCTGACTCTTGTGGCCGAATCACCAAACCTGGTTTTAGGTACCACCTATCTAATAACCTTTAGTTTCCTACAGTTCATATATTCATAGAAAACATTACAAAAAATTAAAAAACCGGCCAAGTGCGAGTCAAACTCGCGTACCGAGGATTCCGTATACGCAAAGCATCTCACATTATAGCTCTAACTAAAAGACCAACTAGTTTTAAAAACAAACTTAACTGCATTTCGCTCCCTAGGATTCATACAGCATCGAGCGAAAAAATAAGTTTGTAACACTTTTTTTTTCAACTTCCAACAACATATTTACAACTTTCAGATTTATTCCTGTATAAGTACTGTTAGACCTTGCTTTTTGCCAAATTTCATAATTTTTGGTCAACGGGAAATATCCCATAGGTTTTGATTGCTGTCTGAAATCGCAAAATATGCAAAAAATCGCAACATTTACGGTAATAACTCCTGATCGCGTTGAGGTAAATTTTTGTTTTATTTTAAAGCGACTATGAATCCAAGTATTTGATATTAATTTCAACTTGATACCTTAAGCGTTCCTGAGAAAAAAAGTTTGACAGACAGACGGACAACAAAGTGGTCTTACCGGAACCCTAAAAATGATCTTGTTAAAAAAAACAAAATCAATAAGTAGGTATTATAAGTACATAATTACATGTCAGGTATATTTATCAAATATTGAATACAATTTCAGTATTAAGAGTTATTAATAGGTATAATACCTTATAGTATGATACCATCGATATTTATTCCATTTTTCATTGCATTTTTGAAAGCATATTATATTGCAGCTTATTGCAATTTAAAATTATACTTTGGACGCATGTAGAGTATTGTAGAGCGTGCATGCATAGGCCAAGTTTTGATTTGATGATCTTTATTCTTTATTTGTTGTAGGTACCTACTCTAAGTAAATATTCTTACTTAGAATTATTTGAACTTTTAAAATTATTAGGTACCTAACCTAATAATTTTAATGTAATGTAAAAAATCCTAAGAAATGCGTAAAAAAATACGTATTTATTCATTGTTTAGTTACCACAAAAGGAATTTTAACATAACCCAAGTCTTGAGTTAAGATTAATCGATAAAATCTTTTTGGATCTTATTTTTTATTAAAAACTGTGAAATTGGTGTTTTTACTTTGTGTGTTTTGGTTCATTTTTGATGTGATATTCGGCTCAAGAAAATTGCCACGAAAACTAAGTTAGTTATTGCAAGCGATTATCTCAATCCGAATATAGAATCGACCAGACGTAAAGATACAGCTTAGTACAGAAGCTTAGGCAGAAAATATAAAACGATTATTTTTTGATGATGACAAGTGGCAACTAAGTATTTATGAAGTAGTTGAAATGTTGAAAATACAGTTTTTCATTAGATTTACTGATAGTACTTCTCAGCTATTTAGGCCTAGAACAAACAAAAAGCCTTCAAGATAGCTATAAATAATAGGAAGCCAGCAGTACATCAATGGCTAGAATTACGGCGGGAAACTGGCCGTGTGTCGTATAATAAATCAATCTAGTGGTGACAAGGTTGCGCTTGCGTCGTTTATGAGTCGTCGCCCGCTGGGATTTATTATCGGTACGGCCGCGAGCGGCATAAAATGGCAACGCAGTGATACCAGTACGGTAATAAAATAAATATTTTTTTATTTTACTACATGGCAAACAGTAGCAAACGGCTCGCGAATAGGAAACTGCAATTACTCAAACGTAATAATTTATTAGTAGTTACGTTGGATATAGTTGACAGTAACTTGCCGACGGACTTTCCCGTGTCGCCGCCGCGCGCGCGGCATTTTCACTGATAAGCCGTGTAGAGTACTTTATAGAGTCGCTAACAGCAATAAATTTCATAACATGGTAGCGCGTTTAAATATTAACGTAAATAAAATAGAGTTTATACATCTAAGGACTAAGTAGGTAGATACATAGTAGGCTCAAATATTCGCGTGGAAGTTTGTTAGCACAGAAATTTGCCATGAATTTCGAATTGATGGCGAACCTTCGTAATGGCAAACTAATAGTACCTAACCCAAAATAAATCATGCTAGATTGATAAGCAAAACCATTATAGATATAGCCAATTTAAAATGTTTAAGTAATAGGGTTTGATCTAAGGATCCAAGCATAAGGAATTTGTGTCACCGAACGGACTTACTAAGAATTTATTTCTACCTAATTGATCTCTGTCTCTCTACTTCATCGATTTTTTTTAACATTTTACAATTGGGCAACGACCCATTATTGTTAATACGTACTATAGATAGGTAGAATATCTAAACTCCATTTATTCTTACCAGTCCTATCATGTAAACAATCTTACCATATTCGTCTTTTTATGATTGTACAACAATATAAATTAAAATAGAATAGGAAATTACTTTCGTGGTTAATAAATGTTTTACTTTAGAATGTTTAGGTTTGAACTAACTAGGTTTGATTTATTTTCAACAAAATTCAACAAAAAGTACTGTGAAGATTGTTTACATGATAGGACTGGTAAGAAATAAATGGATTTTACCCTGGAAGTAATAAGTACGTTGTACAAAGTACTTATTACTTCCATGGATTTTACAGCAATGCTAGCAATGTCAATCCACAGCCAAAAGATATCTATGATATGTATATTGCTGGTATATGTTCCCCACAGTGTAGTGTAGTGTGCGATGAGGCGAGGGGCGTGTCCCCGGTGCGGCGAGATCTGAGGAGCCCGTCCCGCCCCCGCCTCGCCCCGCGCCCCGCGGAATGCCCCGACAAAGAAACACGGCTCACGACAATACAATACCGATGCCTGCCTCCAGTATCTCCGCGAGCATCTCTCCATCCATACCCACCGATATCTACATAGACTTCGGATACGATGGACCTGTCAACCAGGGCTTCTGACCGCCTCCAAATACTTGGTACCGGTAGCAAACTCTGCTGTAAATTGCTGGTTTTTAACAGCACATTCATGGTAAAAAAAATTACAAGATAGTGCAAAGTCAAGTGTCAAATGTCTATTAGCATAAGGAAAAAAAACCCACTCTTGTATTGTAGTACTTGCCTACTTATATTCTTTTTTCATATCACTGAAGCACTTTTAGGGTTCCGTACCACAAACACAAAAGGCAAAAACGGAACCCTTATAAGATCACTTTGTTGTCCGCCTGTCTGTCAATTATTTTTTCTCAGGAACGCTTATAGGTATCAAGTTGAAATTCATATCATAGTCAAACCTCAGTGGTTTACACACAACAGTGTTATATAAGATTAAGTAAGTAGATAATTATGTCTATGTTAAATTGTGAAATAATAATACTCAGATCCACGGTCTCTGGGCTATAAAATAGGTAATCAAAATTATACGTCCACGGGGCGGTCCACGCGATCAGGACATATTACCGTAATTGTTGCGAATTTTCGCATATATTTCGATTTCAGACGGGTATCAAAACCTATGGGGCACCAAATTTCACAATTTTAGAATGGGTAGTAGGTAGCTAAGTACTTCCCGTTCTAAAATTGTAATATTTGGAAAAAAACATAAGGTCTTAATAGTACTTGCACAGGAATAAATCTGAAAATTGAAAATATGTAGTTTGAAGTCTAATAAAAGTGTTACAAACTTATTTTTTTGCTCGATGCAATATAAATCTGTAGGAACGTGTCTAGAGATCGAACTAAAAAATTAACTTTGTTTCTGAAACTAGTTCGTTTTTAAGTTAGAGTAATAATTTGAGATGCATTGCATGTACGGAACACTTGGTGCGAGTTTGACTGACTTGCCGGTTTTATTTAGCTTTGCATTTATTGTTCTTATCTATGTGTCTATAGTTTTTAAAGTCTATGTCATATATAGGAATGTAGCGGCCCGCAGCCCGACTGTCCTATCGTAATTAGTGTTCCGCGTAATTATTTATAGGCTCAACTGCGGATTAGAACGAGCCCAAATTTCGGTAATCAACGAATACTTGTCATTCTGTACAACGAATTTCTTTGAAGTCTGATTTTAAACGCGCCGACCGCAATCCCAGTAGTCGATATCGGGATCTAAACTATGTTTACTATAGAATTTCTTGTATAACCAAATAACCACCTACATGCTACATGCTAAGGACATCGCCGTCCACGGCAGTGAACGCGCCAAGTTTGTAACTAGAAATTATGTTCTTTTTATTATTCATGAAAATGTTAAGTGCATGCATTGTGAGTTTGTGGGTATCTTAGCACTGATATATTTAAATAACTATTTTATTATATCACATCACCACATCTATATTTTATAAATAAAATAGGACGCTGACTGTTTGGTACCTATATCAAGATATGTTGAATTTTCAATGCTTAATAGACGAAATTCAAACGGGCGAAGCCGAGGCCAAACGCTAGTAATTTCATAAGTGTATGGATGGGGTAAATCTTTGCAAAAAGTTTAATTTTCAATCCAACATTTGCATTACAAACATAATCTATTTTCACAGCAAGTCTGATTAGAAATCTACATATGTGTTATGTACCTACCCTATTCTTATCTAAGTACAGACCGGGAACAAGCCGCGAGCCGAGTTTAGCCAATTGCAGAACAATGAGATAATAGCAATTGAGTCGGCTTTGAGCGGCCCCTTTGTTTCGAAAGTAATACACAGCCGGGATTCGTTAATGAAGAGAAAACAATGTTACGCAAGCGGTTTTCAAACGAGACAATCGGGATGTTCTGCTGCGGCGGTGGTGGCTGGGGAGGAGGAGGGTCGGGGGACACGGGACGGGGAGGGGGAGGGACACAATGCAGAGAGGCTTCGCGGTGAGTTAGGGTCTGAGCACCTCCCTCCACTTTCGTAGGAAAATAAATGGGAATATTATTTTTGAGGTGTTTCCTTTGCCTAAATCCTTAGGTACTTAAATAGATCACTCAATAGCTAGCGAAAGTACATATAAATTGCTTGCATAGGCCCGGGACTTTGGTCCCGTGGGTATTTTGGAAAATCCTCTCTTAGACACTCACTAAGGAACCAACATGCCAAACTGCTTGATACGCACAAAGTTTTGACTATCTGTCAGTCACTCAGTCACGGAGGAATTTCATATATGTATACTAATTGATAAAACAATGTATACTTTTTGATAATTTAACTCGAACTCGGTCAGACTTACAACGCTACATACTAAATAGAAAGGAGGCTTCGATGTCAAAGACCATCCATAGTCCTAAGAAAGTAGTCTGGTGTCGAAATGGTACGCGTGCCGTGGACCTTCATTTACATTCTTCTTTATTTATTTATTTATAAATTTTTGTACACAACAAATACATAGATAGGAAACTTAAAACATAGGAAAACTAAGTACTACAAAGGTACTACTTCTTTTCTTTATTCATTTCTTACTAGGTACTATGGGTGATTATTCTAAATTTTCAACTTTACTAATCGAATAACCAGAATGGTTTATACACGTTGTGGACAAGCCCTAGCAAACGCGGCACGTTTGTCTCCTAATGGCATACGAGCAAAACACATTCTCTTGAATTTACAAGCCTTCGGCCGTCGTTCCACAGCTCCTTCCAATTGCCGAATTTGCCCAACTCCTCGCATTGTTTGTGGCCGTGGGAACGCGAAATAACATTATGTATATTCAAAGCATTATAAGTATGAACTTATTAAATAGGTATACTTCCTTCACACCTACCAATTTAAAATTGCAAATTGTCATGAATATACAGATTTGGAAGATAAAATTTAAACGTACGTTTTTAGTGATGATTATTCTAGTTATTTCTGAGAAATGAGATTAGGTAGGTACCTACTTTTTGTATGTACCTCAATAAAAAAGTTACTTAAAAAAGGTACAATTTTCTTAATGAGTATCAGGATGGTTACTATTTAGGGTTCTGAAGTAAACAGAGAACCCTTATAGTTTCGTTATGTCTGTCCGAGTCTTAGCTCAGACTTTTAAAGTACTAATAGTTTAGACTTTTGTAGTCTAGATTTTCAGAAGTCTAGAACTAAATCATGAAAGAATTTTTATGGGAATATATTTTTTCTCCCGCTCGATTATCACTCCACTCACTCCATTGGAATCATTTGATAGCCTTTTAAAGTATTATGAGTATGAAAAAAAAATTTCTTAATTTGGCAATCCGTTCGCGAAATATATAACTTTAAAGTTCCCTTTAAACGTTAAAGTAAGTTATCTAACTTGACCCCTCAAACAGGAAAATGTTGGTGGATGGATACGTGAAAAAAAACATGACATGTAGCAAATATGTATAATGGATTTAAAAGATTATAGATATACTTACAAAATCGATGTTAGTATACAAAATATTCGTAGGACCAATTTTCATTGACTATGTTGGTATATATGTGGTCATTAGTTATACATATAAAACTGGGAGTAAAAATTAGTTCATATGTCCACATTTTACAGGGTAATCACCTTCGGAACCCTACACTGCGCGTGGCCCGATACGCACTTGACCAATTTATTATTTACCATTTGAAGCTTTTTAATTTTTATTCGTTCGCGTCCGCTGCACACTCAGCAGCCCCGCATAGTTATTTAATTACATATGCTATTTTATATTTTGTACTTTACACCTTACTCCAAGATACAATTGTTCTTTCTGAAAATCATCTAGTTCAAAATCTGTACGATTTCTACATCAACAGTTACACCTCACCTACCCAACTTATCTGTTTGTAAAATAGAAATCAAATCACACAGACAGACAGGTGCTAGGTGCTATACAAAACCGATAACTTCGACCGATAACTTTATTGTCATAATTTGATCTATCTACCTAAAGCTATGTGAGTAGAAAAATAGAGCTGGTATCCAATAAGTCATATTGACCATGATTTAGACGATATATTTTTGAAATCAATTTAAAATATTATACCAAGACAAATGGTGGTGTGCCAAAAGTAAACTCGTGCCTACCGACATTGTTTGTAAACTTCAATACGTAATGAGTCTGAGTGGTCAGCGGGGGTCACGTCGAGCGAGACAAGACAAACGGTAAGCATCCGGAAATGATTGATGAGTTCCTAGGCAACGTTGGACGTGGCGCTAGCAGAGTGATCACGGGTCTCTCCTCCTGCTGAAACTCCTTCGACTTATGTTACATTTTGATACTAGTGATGTGCTGTTTCCGAAATTTTTGATAATGGCCAGGAAACATTCTCGGAAATATTCCCGAAAACGGAAATTGTTGGAAAAGTACCTACCTGAAATATTAAAAAAAGGGAATTTTCTTTTTGCAGTCTTTAAAAAAGGAGATTGACCAACACTAAAATTTTAAAGAAAATCGGATGATGGGAAAAGCATATTTTCCATATTCCTGGGAAATTTTCCCAATCTTTCGAGTTTCTTGAGGAATTTCATTCCTGAGAAAATTTTCAAGACTTGAGAATTTCATTCCTGAGAATTTTTCAGGGAAATATATTTCAGTACCTACTAGATGGTGCCCGCAGTTGTATCCGCGGAAAATAGTCTTATGTTTTTCATAGAAATTGTGAAACGCCGTGAAATACTAACAGACTTTCGCAAAAACTTGGGAGAAAACGTTCCCAAAAATTTCTGGAAAATTTCGGAAATTTTCTATTAAAGAAATTTTCGAAAACCGAAAAATTCTCGGCGGCACATTGCTAATTCATATAGAGCCGATCTCTGTTTGCTAAATACAAATTTAACGTTGTTATAATATTGTAAATGAGGCAAGATTTTCATGAACAAATATAGTTAATAACTTTGTGTAAAGTGAACCGAAGACTTATTAAGAACTTTGCGAGCGTGTAAGACCCTTCAGTTGGAGAGTTTGGCGTCATATTAAAAACATGATCCGCGCTTCGGCTGCCGCTGCCGCCTTCCTCCGTGATGATCCTAGCGCGGATGGAGTGCCGCTCGAGTTAATCTCGCTCCATTAGCGAAGTTTGCGATCCCTCGCGCGTGGAAATTAATAATACCTACTTCCGCGAGTGTGTGCCGAGTTCCTCGCAAGCTAATGAACGCGGTATCCGTTTCAAACGAGTTCTTACGCGTTTACACGCCATCATTCGTAATAATGATAGCATAACGATGTCTGTTTCTGGAAAATAAACCACTTGCTTAAAAAACAAAGCGCTAATCGTATACAGCGAGCTTAGAAAATAAGTCCTCACGACGAGACGCGAGTCACAAAAAACTTGATTCTCGAGTAAGCACATTGGGATTTATCCCACATGGTATTAAGTTAATTAACAGTTGTTTTAAATTTATTGAGATTTGCGATAAAACTGTGGTGGTTGACTAGTGAAAGATTAATTAGGGAGAATCGGTGCGGAAGTTGAATTTCAGCAGTGAACAAACTTTCAGTAGGCCTTATGACGTTTGTCATAAAAAATAATAATTGTAGGGGTAAAACTAACTTCGTGATAATGATAATTAATAAAAAACCTCTATAAACTACATTATTGATCTGAAAATTTATGAATGAACTTTACCTCAATTATTTTCATTAATTCTAATGAATGAATTTTAAATTACTTTACTCATTTAAACTCAAATTATTTTTTACACAGTGAAATGTTATGCTTAGCTATGCCATGCATACGGGTTCTTTCAATACGTAACTACCATGCTTTACATATTTGTTGCAAGACTTTGGCCCATTTTTCATCAGACGGAATATGTAAATGCAGAGTTGTTACATCGTAAAGTAGGGTAATTTATTTGCTGGTTTTTCATATGTATGTACTTCTGTATATATGTATACTATGTTATATTGAATCTCATAAGCGTTTCCTTAACACTTCACTGGACAGTAAACTCGTCTCGTTTACTGTCCGGTAAAGTGTAATTGACTAGGACTTGTCTCTACCTCGTTTTCGATTTGTTTCAAATTTATTGCCTTTTTTACGTGTATTTACCAATAAAATTATGCCAGACTTTTTGCGGAGCCATGAGCCAAGAAAAGGTGTACTTTCAAAATGCGCATTGTTTACTGAGCAGCAACTAACTGGCGAGGGTCCGGCGCCACCAGGTCTGTTCTGCACTCTGTCGGGAGGCCGGAAGCGGAAGGCCATTGTTTTTAAATGCGCCGGGCAGCGTGTCACTGTCACTGCAATCGGTATTATTTTATAGTGAGTTCATGAAGTATTTATAGTCTGTGCTCCACCACCTGCCGCAGACGGCCGCCACGACAGCCGCGACTGGCCCTGGTCAACACAATGATGTCAATAAAGCGTATGAATTAATGTGCAATGATATGTGGTGTTGCGTTTTCTACAAACTTTTATTTAGTGTCACCTGCCCTCTTTGCATTGTTTACTTCAGACCACTAAGTAGTCAAATATTGCAAAGAATTTAGTTAACTGTGCCACGTGGCTTCGCTTCCGTGGGAATTTCGGGATTCCGTATATATAGCCTTCCCCATATTTTTTTTTCTTTATGACAAAAACAATAAAACTATGAAAAAAAAATCTAATGTAATTTTTAGCAAGCTTTCATTTAGTTTGACCTATCTCTATGCTCTTCTTGTACTTACAATATCAATTCTTGCAAATTACGAAGGACCTGCGATGTGATAAAAATATTTCAAAATGTGTTCAATGTTTCGCTTTATGTTTGATGTAATTGTAATTGTCACCTGCGGCCCAAGACCCAACAATTGCTTAACTAGAGTAACTAAACTAAGTACTACCTAAATGGTGTTTTTTGCGGGCAGTAATTATCAGACTGATGTAATTAGCTGCAAAGGACATACATGCACTCAGTCTCAATGCATAGCATGGTCGACGGCACTGACCCGCATTCTATCTACATAACCTACTTAATTCCGCTGGTATACAATCGTAATCAAGTTCTACTAAAATATAATTACTTAGGTATAGAGTTTCGAAGTTGCTTGGGAAAAAAGTCACATACTTATACAGATTGATAAGCATCAATGTTATATGTAGTTAGAAGGTATTGCATAGTTCATGCGCGGTGCATTACATAATATGGATCGATACCTTACATACCTTATCGGTAATCAAAGTCAAAGTCAAAGTCAAATATTTTTATTTATATTGGCTTAAAAATAGCACTTATAAATCGTCACTTTCTTATTTTTTAGTTAGTTGACGTCATAAAATTACTTAAAGCTAAGTTTACCACCGCCTCCAAAGCGCAAGTGGAGAAGAGGCGGCGCAACAAACTCCACTGCTGCATTTTCTCCAAAGACGTCACTTTACAACATATGTCTTACAATTAAATAACTGTATATGTGGACGAATATACATTGAGAATATATATTAAATGTCAAATTTATAAATTAATAAAAATTATAAATTAATAAAATAAAATGTCATTGAAAAAGGTAAAAGTACACAATGTACCTAGAGAGTTATATGACAGTCTTAGGAGGTCACTGTACCAGGCTCGGGCCACGCATTTTTGTCATTTACATAATCATCCGTCGTATAATATGCCTTCTTACAAAGTGTCTCCTTAATATAATGTTTAAATTTATTGTCAGGCATATCAAGGACAGATTTTGGTATTTTATTATAATAGCGTATACAGTTTCCCACAAATGATTTCCTAACCCTAGCCAGTCTGTGCCCTGGAACGTACAAGTTATGTTTGTTTCTCAGGGATATATCTGTGACATCACAAACTTTTTTGAAAGACGAAATATTTTTCCTAACATACATAATGTTATCAAAAATATATTGGGATGGTAAGGTTAAAATATCTATATCTTTGAAGAAATCTCTGAGTGAATCTCTTTTTCTTAATCTGTAAATAAAACGAATCGCTCTTTTTTGAAGTATAAAAATTGTTTGTATATCGGCTGCTGCTCCCCAAAGTAATAGGCCATACGACATTAGGCTATGGAAATAACTAAAATAAACCAACCTAGCAGTTGCCACATCCGTCAGTTGTCTGATTCGTCTTACAGCATAAGCCGCGGAGCTCAGTTTTTTAGACAAATTAGAAATGTGAGCACCCCATTGTAATTTAGAATCTAATGTTATTCCTAAAAATGTGGTACTTTCAATGAACTCTAACTTATTACTATTTATATTGATATCAACATGGGCCTGCCTAACATTAGGAAGCGTAAATTTAATGCAATGGGTTTTACTTGCATTAAGCATCAGGTTATTAGCAGAAAACCAGTCTGATATGGCAGACAAAGTGCTGTTCACAGCATCCACATTTTCGCTATGGCGGTCAGTCTTAAAAATTAAAGACGTGTCATCAGCAAACAACACTATACCAGCCTGCTTCTCAACCATATAAGGCAGGTCGTTGACATAGACTAAAAAAAGGAAAGGTCCTAAAATTGAACCTTGAGGTACGCCAATCATAACTTTTGATCCTTTAGATTTTACGTTATTTAGGTCTACAGTCTGCAGCCTATCACTTAAATAAGATTTTATTAGTTCTATTGATTTAGTGTCAAAACCGTACTGAGAGAGCTTGAGCAAGAGAGTCTCATGGTCAACACAATCAAACGCCTTAGATAAATCACAAAACGCTCCAATTGCATCCTGTGAATCTTCCCATGCATTGAAGATATGAGTAACCAAAGCCACTCCCGCATCAGTTGTGCATTTACCACTAGTAAATCCAAATTGTTGGCCGTGAAATAGATTGTGGATATTAAAGTACTGTTGCATTTGACTAAGCATAATCTTTTCAAATACTTTACTCAAGACTGGCAAAATAGATATAGGCCTATAGTTGCCAGGCTCTGATTTTTCACCTTTTTTAAACAGTGGAATTAATTTGCTAAGTTTCATTAAATTTGGAAAAATGCCTTGGTCAACACATTCATTAAAAATATAAGCTAAGTCGACAGCTATGATATTTATTATATGGTAAATTATGCTAACAGACATACCCCAGTGATCCTCAGACTTTTTAATGTTTAGTTCTTTAAAAGTTTTAATTATATCACTAGGGTCAATATGCGAGAATTTAAATTTAGAGGTGCAAGTGGTGACATTACTTTTAAGTAGGGATTCGGCATTTTGAGGGCATGAATTTATACTAGAGGTTAATTCTAAAGGTATGTTTGTAAAGTAATTTTCAAAAACATTTACTATTTCTTGTGTAGAAGTAATTTTTTTGTCATTATATTTAATTTCCTTAATATTTTCTTTCAATTTAAATTTGCCTGTCTCTTTATTTATAATTCTCCAGGTTTCTTTCATCTTATTAGGAGCGTTACTGATCTTCCTTTTAATACAATTAGCCTTAGCCTGTCTGCAAGCTCTTTTAAAAGTTTTTGAATAATTTCTAACATAATCAACAAAAGTACTATCAAATCTATATTGTTTCTGGGCATACAAGTCAAATAATTTTTGTCTACTTATATATATACCTGTAGTAGCCCATTCGTTAAATTGTAATTTATTATTAAACTTACGTTGCTTCAATGTAAATGTTTTGGAAAAAGCATCAGAAACAGTACTAAATAAGTTGTTATAGTGGGCATTTGGATCACTACCAGTGTATGTCACCGAGCACATTTTATTTTCCAACGTATTTTTGAATTTATTAATTTTTTGAGCAGTGATTGGTCTACACATGATTTTTTCCTCACTCAAGCTAGGTATTATATTAAATGTAACTAATTGGCCGCAATGGTCTGATGGTAATTTTCTGAAAACTGATTTATTTTGTGGGTCCTGTTCACTAAAGACATTATCAATACATGTAGCAGATGTGGCAGTGGTGCGAGTAGGCTCTAAAAATACATTATCTAGATTGTAGCTCTTGAAAAAGATTTTGAAACTGGGTGCTTACAGTAGAATGAACTAATAAATCAACATTAAAGTCACCACAAACAATTAACTTTTTGTTACTATTTGAAGCTACTCTAAGAACTTCATCCATTACTACTAAGAAATCTTTGAAAACACTACTGGGTGGACTGTATACACAGATAATGATATGGCCATCAAGCTCGACACAGGATACCTCAACACACCGCTCAAGAGAGAGTCTTACTATGTCATGACGCTCCTTGCTGCGTAGACCATTTTTGATATATATTGCAGATCCGCCTCTACTCGTAGACCCTCTCTTATAGCAGCTAACAGTATTATAATTGTTTGGACTGACCACTGTCTCACCCTCTAAAATCCAATGTTCAGTCAAACATAAAATATCTACATTATATTCTTCTAAAAATAATTCAATAATTAATTCCTTGCCGGGAAGCCCTTCTAGATTTTGGTGAACTAAGGTTAGTTCATGTGGCATTCCCCTTTGTCTTAACATGCAGTTTAAATTAATGGGCATGTCTACAGAATTACCATTACAGGCATTTGGCACTTCTGTAGATGTTGTCTTATGACTAATTTTTTGTTTACAATGTAAACTCGTCCAAAAATTTATAGTATAAGCTACCAAAGTAGCAACTTTACGTCTAGAAAACTTGGAAAGATATATATATTATCTTTAGTCAGTGAACATTCACCAATAAAACTATTAGTATCAAAAAAGACTAATTTACTATTATGATGACTACATGTCATAGTATGAATTAATGTATTAAAATAGTGAATGCTTTTATTTTTTGTTGGAGGCTGGCAACTGAGATATGGGAAAGCACATATTATTACTTTATATACATTCAAATCATTCAGAGATTCTAAACCGCGAATAATATCCTTTTTTAACAATTTATTACAGTTACCAATAAGTAATACAATAGTTGAGTTGCTGTTTATATTAGTAGTTTTGATACTGTCTATTATTTGGGTGTAGGTTGCATCAGGTAGGCAATAGTTTGTGATGTTCTCTAGGTGCTGGCTGAACAAGTAACCCATATTGCGACCTACACTGTCAGAAAATATCAAAGTACTATGCGAGTTATCAGCACCGGCACAGTCAAACTGGGTGGTTGAGGATGTATGCAAGTCACCGTCACATGGAGAGAGAGTTGGTAGGGAGTCACTGATAACGGGTTTGTTAATCACCCCACAGGTACATAACTTGGTTGCAGAGTTTAGTTTCTCTTCTATGTACCTTTTATCTTCAATCAGTGACTCCATAGCCACCACATGTTCGGAGACTTCGTTTAGACATGAATCAATTGTTTTCATGAGCTCAGAGCATCGCCCTTCAAGTTTACAGATGCTGGATTTAAGTTTGTCTATGTCGGCACTATACAACTCCTGACTCTCCGCCAATTTCTTTTCAGTTAAATCTAATTTAGAGCAAACATTTTTATATATTATGGTTCCAGTTTTTAATAAACAAGATTTTTTCTTATTAATTTTTGTTTGAACGCAATTTTTCTTGATAATTTTATTTAATCTATGAAGTTTTTTACATTTTTTGTGGCTCAATTTGTAATCCGATAAGCATTTATTATTTTTGCAAATATTACAGGCAGATTTACTTGTAAGGTCAATTTCATGGGAAGTAGGTAAGAGAGGAGCGGATGCAACCACAGTGATTATGTTATGTGGGTCATTGATCTCAGAAGACTGATATGACTGAGCAACCTGCTCGTAATTCTCAATTTGCCTCCGTGCCTCTCTTAGCTCCTTTTCTAACATGGTGTTCCGTGTGAGGACGTCCTCATACGTCTCACTGCATTGGCGGAAAGATCCTATCTCTAACTGTTGCTGGTCAAGCTGCTCCTTCATCTGGTCTCCGATAATTTTACTTTCTGAGAGTTCATGTGTCAGCTGAGTATTTCTATTTAGTAATAATAGGAATTCGTGTTCATTCTGTTCCCTTTCCAAAAGTAGTTGGTCTTTCTCATGCTTCTCAGCCTGTAGTTTGAGTAGGGCTGCCTTCAGCTGGATATCAATCTGACGAGCAGTCACAGCACGGCTCGAGGTGGACATTTAAACAAAGAGATAAAAGGCAAATGATGGAGGTATTGCAAGGAAAAGAATGAACAATTGATATCAAATTTAGGGCGAGCAAAACCAGTTGGCCTAACCAACGACGATCTACCTACCTACTTTTTGTTAAAAAAAATAATACTAATTTTAAAACATTTAACGTGAAAGTGTTATCAAGTGTGTGGCAAAAAACAAGAGAATAGTGTCCAAAGCGTGTGCCTAAGAGTGTGAATAAAAAGAATTACCTTGTAAAAGTTGTAAAATAACACCGGTAAATAGTTATGTACCGGTAACACAGATGTCAACTTTAGGCACTATTTGTCGATAAACTTTGCCAATTTCTTACACAAAAACACAAAATATTACGATCACTACATAAATTTTACACTTTTTAAATGAATTTAGATAGATTTAAGTGCTTTTAGAATTTATTTACAATAATTAAATACGGAGCTATCAAATTGACAAGTAAGCTCCAGTGTTGCCAGCCGCCAGAAAAAAGTAAATCATCTGTAGTAAGAACGTTTGTTACCAATGGACCACTCATTCCATCCACCTAGTTAGGAATTTTGTTCCTATCAAACCACCCCTCCACCAACATCATTTACAAACAAAATTAAGACTAAATAGAATGATATTCTTCAATCAATAACTTGTACCTAACTTTACCACCTGGGTGGATCATAGAAATTATTGGACTTTTTGCTAAGTTGACCCACCGCGAATAAATGATCGTTGCGCAAGAGATAGGATCAGTACAAATGTTTGTTTAAACAAAGTACGTAAAGTTAAAACTGTCAAGCTAGAAGTGGACATCCTTCGTTAGCTAAAAAGGGCAACTTCGCTAGAAGACACCTTCGCTAAAGGGCAATCTGTTTGACGATAACTTCTCTTACAATCAACTTTATCACATATTCATTCTCTGGACTTTAGTAAAGGCATAATCATTTGCAACGTATTTGTGAAGGTTGACGAAGGTTGGCTATTCACCTTATCTAGACAACACGATGTCATGATCGTCACTGTCCAGACCTTCCGCGCAGGTGATCGCAACATTATCTCATGCATTATGCGCACATTGCGTCGCTGATAAATACGCGGCAAAAGATTTGGCGCGTGGTTGATACGTTACACATTAGCACACAATGCTCGACATCTGTGCTGACTGCTGACCGCGTCCGGCCGCTGCTGACGCACTGACCTCTGGGACCCTACCACATGAACCCCTGGGCTCTCTTTTCTAAAGATAGCTTGTAACGATTCTATGTCTCGTACGGCTACGAATGTACGAAACAAAAGCGAGAATATATAAGTGATGAAGAGTTCAAATCGTTCAGCTTCAGCTATTTACCTGAATCCATTGCGAGAAAACAGTCAGTTTTGGCCTGTCCTAGTATCGCACTGTATGTATAGCATAGATTTTTTAATGAGACGATGTGAAACATACCAACTGTGTGATAATTAACAAAAAAATACCCTTACCTGCCTAAATTATATGTACTAAAAGCTGCAATATTTAATTACTACTTTGCGACTACTATTCGTTAATATTGTGCAGTAGGTATCGTCTAAAACGATATCGTGTGGCGTTCGTGGTAGGGCCCCAGCCCGTCACCTTTGGCCGTCAGAATCGGACTTATGAAGTTATGAGCGAGTCAGCTCGATGCCTCCGCCAATATTTCATCGCTGCACATTGCGGAGCAGCACCGTGGCATTCCTCCGACGTTGCTGTCCGTGTCTTGCGGTACGTAGGAGCGGTAACTGCTGACCATCTGTTATGATGACGTGATAACACTGATCACAGAGGTGATAAGATTGTGGCTCAACGGCTATTTTATTGGGACCGAATAATTGAATTCCTACCTACCTATTGTCTTTACTTTTATCTTATACTTGATATTATTGATGTCTAAGTCGGTAATTAAAACGGTCTCTACCACAGAATACATGTCATAATAGTAGAAGCGTATACTCTACGTCGCGTCGTTCAGCTTATGTACGCGGTTCAAATCAAACCTAAAAATCCTACTAAACTCTAAAAAAAGAGTATGCTGATGTAGAGTTTGTGAATAAGTTGGGGCTTGTAGTTGTAGAGTTAGGGCGTGTAGAGTCAGAAGCTTGGCTCTACATGAGATCTGATAACTTTTTGACAGTGCGAGTCAATCGTATTTTACAGGAAAATGTTTTTGGTAGGATTGTCTTTTTTTATCTTACACTTGATAACATAGATGCCTAAGCAGGTATCTCTCAGAACGCCCAACGGTCACGGACGTCATTTAGCTGACCGGCACTTGAATCCACTCCCAAAGTCGAGGAACCATCATTCTTCCTAGGTGATTCAATAGTCCTACCAAACTCGAAACAAAAGAGTATGTTTCCATAGAATCCACTATCACACTATCTTCAGGAAGTCTTTGGCCTATGCCATTGTACCACAAAGGCACTTAAAAGTATATAATAGGCACACGGGAACAAGTATCTACTATAATTTTAGCTTATCTGTCGCTCTGTGCTCCCACATTGCAATTCAAAGCTGTTTTTGCCCAGTCCGGCGCGCGCATTAATTCCAAACTCTACATAACAGCACTAGTTTTTATCGCTCTATGTACATAGATGGTTAAACGGAAACGTCCATGGCACTTTGTCTGTCCGTCTATCTTTATGCTTTTTTTATGCAGATCGTAAGTTCTGTTTTTATTATTGTGACCTATTAAAAAAAATCAAAAACGTAATGAAAATCTTTGCCAAGTTATTGTTATTTCACTCGAGGGCAAACAAATATTATATTTTGCCCTCGAGTGAAGAGTTAAATATTTTTTATGTACATACTTTCTCATTCTCATTCTCTAATTTGTTGTTATACATTAGGTCTTATACACATATTATAAGTGCACAAATAAGCAAGGGCGTTACTTATTACTATTTTGCTATTTATTATGTGATTTTTTTGTTTTTTCTCTTCTAAAGAACCAGAAGTAGCCAAATAGTTTTATAAAAGTGTTCCTTATGACCTATAGTTTTATATCGGTCTTAATTTTGTTTCTGTTTAGGTTTCTGTGAGGAAACTGGTTTTGAGAAATGAAAAGTCATTCTGTTTTTTAAACTCGTTTAGAAAAAGTGGCCGGAACGAAAATTGACACGTTTCAATTTAAATTAGTCCTTCTTGATTCTGAGGTATCTACTTGTTTATTGTTTCGTAGAATGCACGTCTATTAATAAACAGGGTAAAACGAGCTATATTTGACCAATATGATCAGGGTTGCTGGGTTAATATCAAGTGCGGAGGCAGTGAGGCGTGAGTGGTGCACCCTCCTCCCCCTGTCTCCTCCCGCTCTGCTCGATGATCATGAAGTATGAACGGATCAATTTCACAGCCATCGCTCAAAGCCGCCGCGCACTGCCCCCGCCCGAGGAGTGGTGCACCGCACGCGATGCCACAGACTGGATACAAGTAGATAGGGATTAGGGTACCTGGATCCACCTACGGTGTATCCAGCTACCCTAATCCCTTCTATTCATCAACCTCACTTTCAATAACCTTACTATCATCAGCCATGGTTTTTCAACATCTGATTGTTCAGCAACCTCTATTTAATAGCTCGATTTTCAAAAGAAACTCTTTTGAACAGTTTTTATATTTTAAACTATAAGTAGAGATCAGTTCTATCAATTTCCAAGTCTTGCTAATCAAAAGTCATTGTAAGTTATTCAGTGAGTTCTACTAAATCTACTAGGTTATTTTTGATTCGAATTACTCGGGCCCACAACATCATCCCAACGTAGTATACTCTGAAACTTCTGCGTTCTCTATAAAGAGGTATTAAAATAGCATCATACTGCTCATAGTTTACTATCTGGACTATGTGAAGCCCACACAGTCTTTTTTCTGTTATCCTTACACTCACTCTATCTTCAATATTTAAAGACATGATTATGAACCCACTGATTATGAAGGGGGAGTAGGTTAGGTACCCTTCATATAGGTTAGGCAGGTACCTATGAATATGTTTTCCACATACATCAATGACTTATCACTACTATCGTTTTAAATACTATTTGGATAATAATACAACGTATTATAGTTATTAAATATTTACTTTTACTTTATCATAATTGTCTTTACACCATTTATATAAACAAAGTACATTTTTATAAGCACAGATATTGTTATGATAGATACAGGTTTGAAGTTCCGAACAATAATTTTCATACAATGTTTCTAATTTAGGACAACCAACAGTTTCTAAGTTAGAGACTTTATTAATATCTAACATATCTTTAAGCCATACTGTTTTTTCGATACCTTTTGTAAAAATGTGTTTGTCTTTGAAAAAGTTGAGTAAACTAGACTTATAATCACGGTAAAGTATTAAACCTTCATTCCATAAAAGTCCTCTATTTCTTTCAATCCATGCTACATTTGAACGTTCCTTTTTTGTTAGATCATAAAATGGAAATGGTGGCTTTATTAATAATATCATCACATGTGATTTTGATAATATTGCTATTTCTTTGGGAATGAATTGGTTTTTCTCATTTTGAATCCTTGAACATCAACAATTACATAATTCATGATAACTTCCTAACTATGTTACTCAGAGGTTTGTATTCAAATAGGCGATCGTTTATAATCAAACAGTATCCTGTTGTATCTTTAGGAATGTCTTCAGAACACTCAATTTCTAAACGAACATCTACTGGTCCACTCTTTAGTGAATCATTTTTGTCTAGAACAATCGATAATGAAAAGTGGCGCTTTTTCTTTGAATGACAGCAAATCAAGCAAGGGGTCTAGACTGAAGCCATAATACGACTGACGGAAATTCGTATACATTTCATATAATATACTGTACTTTCCTTGCTCAAATCTTAGATTAAGTGATTCATAGGAAAGTATTGTGAATTTAAAAACAGTTTGACATTGGTAACATTACAATGATCAAACATAGAAGAACTATTGAGTGAAACATCCTTTCTATTACTTTGCAAACCTAATACTAACAAATCTTGGTTTTTCTAACTGAGAAGCAGTTTTTGATAGACCATGAATGTTTTGTTGTTTTAGGTAATAATGGATATTCATACAAATCCCAATTTCTGAATGCAACTTGTATAGGACGATCTTTTTCTAGATGTTTCAGTAATAAGAGTCGACTACGATCAGAAACTTTTATATGTGGTACTCGCCATTGTACCTTCTGTATATCTAAATGAATATTATTTCCTTTGTCAGTTATTACACAATTAAGAACAGAACTGCTTCTTTGTAATATAAGTTCATGTCTACAATTAATAATGATTTTATTATAGTCTTCAGCGAAACCTAATAGTTTGTTTAATGGAAGTACAATACAGAAGTATCCATTTGTTTGTTTTATTCCATCCAACTTCCACCCCCATACCTCAGCGGCTCTATTTTCCCCTTCATTCATTGAAATGTATGATTTTATTGTAGTGGTGATCCCAGCATTTTTAATACGATCTATTTCGATACCATTCAGTTCATATCTTATGTCTTGAAATAAAAATGATATGGCATTGTTAATAAAATTCACTTCTTTCTTACATACTTTTCCTTCTGCATTAGCTCCACTTACAGTCACACGACCCTCTATGTAAATTGAACTAGCTGATGGTAACACATACACATCTTGCTGATGAATAGGAATTCTTATTTCATCGTTATCCTTAAAGCTATTGTTATAAGGATTATAGCTATGTATTTCATAGTTTTCTATTGAATGGTCATGATGTGGCAAATCCGTAACTTGTAGCATTTTATACTTTAAATCCAAGAGCGCGAAGAAATTTTATATTTTTTGAGTAATAGTTTTTTTCACACCTAACCGTTTCTCCGGTAGTAGTCTTCTTTCTTTCGATATAGGAGGTGAAATGTTATGTGTTCGTTTACGAGTAGCTGTTTTATTAAAAACCAACATGACTAAAATGTCATATCTTATTTTATTGAATAAAAAAAATATTTATTTCAATTATTGGAATATTAGGAGACACTAGGTTAGATTCTTTCACTTCGAAATATACTCGTAAACTGAATAAAAAAACGACAAGTAAGTATTTTTATTTCACATTATGAGATGTCCAAAAAAACTGAAGAAACTTAAGACATAAATGTCCACGATTATACAAATTATTGCCTTGCAGATTATCGTAGTTATACTGAATATTTGATCCAAGATAATTAATTACTTCTTTAGGAGGCCTTAAATTTCCATAACTGTCAAAGTATTCAATATAGTTGTTTATTTTTGCATATGCTACCCAATGAGTACCTGAGTTTTTGAACTATCCAAATTAATCACACCACATTCTTTTCGGTATGGTTTCTCAGGTAGTTCGTCTCTCATGAATACACCGCGAAAAAAAGGAATTTGTTTTGAGTATTTAATTATATCAATGTTGGTTAAAGCTCTTTTGGGTAGCCATGTAATCAGTTTTTTGATTTTGTTACATAAATTCCTAAACCATCTTTATACGGCTTGAGATGTAATCCTTTTCCTACACAAATAGATTGCGTAACCGGTAAACCTCTACCAGATCTTTTTAATGATAATAGATTTTTCTTAGCAATTCTGTAATCATTTATAGCTTTTGTGATTCCTGCAACCCCACCGGCTAAACTACCGGCAGCAGACAATCCTGCAAATATAGGAATCAAAGGAAGAAAACCACCGGTTTTTGGAACTGGAATAACTCTAGGCAAAGCAATAGGAAAATCTGATGCCAATTCTTGAGCTGCGGCATATGCTAATTCCGTCAACATTTTCTCACATTTAGGTTTTAAATTACTTATATGTCGTCTTGCATGAGACACAATCTTTTGAAAAGATTTTTTGATTCCAGCTCCTGACGATTGTTTTTTTAATTTATTTGTTGTCATATTTTTTTCTTTATTCTGAACTAGATGTTGTTTCTTAACCAATTTATTATTAGTCAGAACAGTCTTTACTTCAGACATATCTACACACGAATGACTTAAAATATTGGAATGGTTCATATTTATTCAAATACAGAGAGATTCACAATGCATTCGTCTTATCTATCCAGCTGTTTTCACTTACTGGTAGTCCTAACCATTTAACGTATACTCTATTACCTCGTGTCTTTAAAACTTTTTCCACAAGATATATATCAGGATGTTTAGTTCTTTTTATTTCCTGCGCATAAAAGGCTCCCAAAATTGGTCTACACCGAGCATCTTCTAGTAAATATGTTATAGGATTAGTATTTTTCACCTTTGTAATCTTAAATATTTCTGTTGACCAATTAGGAGTATATCCCTTCTCAAAACATCCTTTATGTTTACTAATTCTAACATAATCCCCAATCTTAAATGTTTTACGTGTTATTTTCTTTTTCTCCTCTAAAATTTTATATCTTTCTTTTATTATTTTTTCATTACTATGATTGATTGATACAGGTTTTTGCCTAATAGTACTATGATATGAATGATTATATTCATGCAGTTTATTAATCAACGTCCCATCAACCCATTTGTAATTTCCTTTTAAGCTGAATTCTTTATACAATTTATTTTTCAAAGTTCTTATTAATCTTTCCACTATTGAAGCTTTCTTTGTTGAATATGTAGAATAATGATTGATGTTATACTTTTTAGTAACCAGTTTGAATTTATCATTATAAAATTCAGTTCCTAAGTCTGTTTGTAAATTTTCAGGTATTCGTCCTTTTTTTAGTAGAGATTGAAATGATGTGGATACTAATTCTTTATTTTTTTGTTTAAGCGGAAAAGCCCAAGCATATTTTGAAAAACAGTCAATTATTACTAATATATATTTGTACCCATTGTTTACTGACGATATTGCTTGCATGTCTATTAAATCTGCTTGCCAAAGATCATCTATACCTTTAAGCACCACGCTTCTTCTAGGAAAGTTAACTCTAGCATTTTGATGAATTTCATTAACAATATCTGCTTTACTCATAATAGTACCTAATTTATTTTTAAATCTTTTTATTTATAATTTATTTATATGATTAACATTAAATTTACTTGCTACAATACTAACTAGCTCGGTATGCTATTGTACACTAACATGATATGTTTAAAAAAATGTTTTTATTCCTTTATAATGCCGGCTTCTTTTAATTCTTCAATTATTGAAATGATTTCGTTATCGTGATTACTATTACCAGCACTTTTCGATGCAACTAGAAGCTTTAATCGTTCAATCAATTCATTTGGATCGTCCCAATAAATATAATCGGTATCATTTTTATACGTTTTTTAAGTTTTGGTAATGACCCTCCTATTTTGTTTTCTGATGTTTTTCCAGGAAACATTGGTTTTATTATTTGACAATATTTAATTCCCTTATCTCCTTTGATTTGACCGTTAGGGTTATAATCACGTTTATGTGCATTTGTTTCCTCAAGAATATCCTTGTACATGACTTTATCTGTCTCAGTCACTAATTCAAGATCAGGTTTATTACGCATTAAAAGTTCTTTTAATCCAGGAGATAATTCAATTTTTTTGTTATTTATAGTCATGACAAATTTTTTTTCGTTTTCTTTTCCCTTAACCGACAATTTTACTACAGTGTTTCCCATTAATAATTTTTTGTTCTCGCTACGGATCCCAAAGGGTACGTTTAAGTCATTATAGATATCCATCATATCTTCTTTTTTAAGAGAATTCAGTGTGTCATTATTTTGTTTTATTGAAAATTTATCATCATCATCTGTATAATATTCTGAATTATCGTTATTTGAGTTAACATTGTCTTTAAATTTATCATAATCTTCAGGTGGATCATACTCTTCAACTGTATTGTCAGAGCTCCTAATAAAATCACTTAAATTATCATTCATACTAACGTTATCAGAAGTATTGATATTACAATTATTTTTTTCTTTTATAATGGTCTCTAAAGGATCAATAATAGGTTTAAATACTTTTTTATATTTTAAGCTAGCTGCATCTTCTTCATTTTTAATCATTTTAATTTTGTTTTTTATATTATTCACTGATCTTATTAGTTCTTCCTTTAAAAACATTTCAGGTAAATACGAGTGTTGCAATCAGAGGTTTAAATTAAAATGAGTTACTTAGTTCAAATGTAGAAATATATTTATATTTTCAAAATTTCACAAATGTGTCAAGCCCCCTCCTATATCTTCCCTGATTTAATGGAGAGTCTTTACAAATAACTAAAAAATTATAATTATTTTGCCATATAGCTGAGCAAAAGATTTTTAAATTCTGTCCAATCAATATCTGTATTTACATGCTCGTTATATATGTGTTTTAAATTAGAATTATCTTGTTTAAGAATAATGAGAAAATTAACATTGTCTCGAATCAGTTGTTTTGGTATTTTTGAATAAGTTTGAGATAGATAAAAACAGTCTATCTGTCTATGTCTTCCCATTGCAAAGTAGTTTCTTATATTTATTTGATTTTCACATACAACATCATCAAATATAATAACAGAATTCGGCAATGCATCATTTGGGTGAATAACTTCTTTATTATCATTAAAAATAAAAAAACTGTACATTCAGGATTCTTGCCATTACTTCATCTAAAAAGCGATACTTTGACTGAAATGCTGTTTTTGAGTACAAAATAAACATTTTTAAATTTAAGCCCATTTTCATGTAGTAACAAATTTAGCATAATATTCGTTTTACCACAGTTCGAGGGACCGCATATTATACAACGGATTGTATTTGGTAGAAGGGTACTATGTTTTACAATTTGTGTATTATTCTGAAGTTTTATATGATCAATTTCCAAAGTTTGTGCTTGTCTAATGAATTTCATTTTGAAATGAAAGGTAAAAAACTTGGAAGGTACTTATATACCCTGGTTATATAAGTTATGATTACTATAATATAATAAAACAAACTCTTATATATCTATACAATTTATTCATAATTCATAGTATAAATGTAATATACATTGTATTAAAATAAATGATAACCATTCTTAGTTGATATTATCTATTTTTAAATAATATGCATGTGACATTGCACTTTTATTATATTCACTTCTATTCAAACTTTATCACAAATCTAATTTGAGTTTGTCATAATTTTCTTTACACCATGTATACAAACAATGTGCATTTTTATAAGCACACATATCTTTATGATAGATACAAGTTCGAATTTTCGAATGATAAGTAATCATACAATATTTCAAAATGAGGACAGCCAAAGTCCTCTAAATTATAGACATTAGTTGTATTCAAAATTTTTTTAAGCCATATAACTTTTTCAGTGCCTTTAGTAAAAATATGTTTGTCTTTTAAAAAGTCTTTAATAGCTTTCTTATAATTATTGTATGGAACAAAACCTCCAATCCAAAAAAAATCTCTATTTCTTTGAATCCATTCAACAATAGTACGTTCCTTTTTCGTTAACCGATAAAACGGATATGGAGGCTTTATAAGTAGTATAATCACATTTCTCTTTTGATAAAATTGCTATTTCTTTGGGTATGAAGTGATTCTTCTCAGTCTCGAAGCCTTCAACATCAACAATTACATTCATGTTATTTTCTTGAGATTTGTAATAAAAAGGTAATATTTTTTATTAAATAAACAATATCCTGTTACTGATAGATCTTAAAGAATGGCTCCAGAACTCTCAATTTTAAACACACATTTACTGGTCTGCTCGAGATTTCTTTTGTCTTGTGCAATTTTGAAATAAATACGATATTTTTTTATTTAACACTTTTGATCAAGCAATGGGTCTAAGCTGGAGTCATAATAAGACTGATGAGAGTTTACGGATACTTCATATAATATATTTTATTTACCCTAATCAAATTACAAATATATGATTACTCTAATAGAATATAAGTCTTTATTCATAATATAGATATATGATAATAATCATTAGTCAATTATAAAAAAATTTGCATTTATAGATTCCTTTCGTACAGTATTTTCATATCAGTATTCTATGAACATAGAATGACGGTGACCCCATGGTAATGTATTTATATGATCTTGCAGTACTTGAACCTTATCATCGTTTCCATCTAGAATTTGTTTGTCAACTTGTTGTGAGTATAAAACGTGCTTGACTGATTTTATCATATTCATTTTACTTCTGAGCACTTCATTCAGTAATAAAACATTATTATAGTCATTTAATTCTAAATCCTTTGTTACTGACTTTGAAACACCTTTAGCTTTTTTATTCGGGATTTAACACTATTAATAAAATATAATTTAGCACGTAATCCAATAAATTCTGTAATTAAGTCATCACCCATTTCATGTTTCCATAAACCGGGAATTTTCGCGTTAATTTTTGGTACATGAAAGGGATTACAATTTCAAAATTACTAGTATCATACAAGTTAATATCATCATGCATATCTTGATAAAAGTCTTCAGTGTATATTAAGTATAACAGGCTATCGGTATCAGTGTAGCATAGCTTCGCATTTTTTCCATACTTTTTCTTAATATAATCGTAATGAAATTGATATAAGTGCTGCTTGGCATATTCTAATACTGTAAATCCAATATATATGGGTGTGGCTAAATTGACTCGATAAATAGCACTTGTACACTGTCAATCACCACATTGGATCGAATGCTGGGAGCATTCGCCGTTAATATGCGTTACAGACGATTTAGACAATAGAAACAATGCACAGATCACTTACCATGTAGGCAGGCTTCGAGCACGATTCCTCACGAATAGTTCTTCCTTTAGACACCTGGCCGGCCAGCCACACACGATTATAAAGTTCCAAAAAAACTGTTGAGCACTTGAAGTTTGATTAGGATAATTGAGTAAAAAAGATGTAATGTTTGGTGCGCGCGCGCCTTCGATTCAACGTCCAGACTCAGAATAGTTTACTGGTTCTGCCACCAGCCTATGGCGCTGTATTCCAAGACGCCGGTAGGATAGTACATGCGCCGGCGGTAATCCGGGCGCTCCATTGGCTAAATCGCCTGCAGCACGACGAATCATGATGATTGACAAGTGCGTCGATAACGCGCGCGAAATTCGAATTGAAAAGTAAACGAAGTTTACGTTGAAAACGGAACATTCCGCCCACCAAAATACCAATGGGATTTTCCCAGAGAAAGAATAAGAAACGGTAATTAACGATAAATATGTTTAAGTTACTATCCTAAACTTAAAAGCTAAGAAATGCTAAGTTATAACGATTATACGGATGGTAGAGGACATAGTTTGACCAAAGGTCTCTTAAGCGAGTGATCTCTGGCTGTTCTAATGGTTGCGACTCTAACTACCCCATCAGGGCCAGGATGCAAAGAAACAACTCGTCCTAATGCCCATTGAAGAGGAGGCCGATTGTCCTCTTTTATAAGTACGATTGAGTTTACAGTTAACGGTGTTGAGTCCGTGGTCCATTTTGCTCGCTGAGTTAACCCATGTAAATATTCATTTTTCCAGCGTTTCCAAAATTGTTGTTGAAAAGATTGGATAAGTTGCCATCGATTTAGTCGATTGATTTTTACGTCCTTGTAGTCGAAGTCAGGAACTGCTGTAAGAGGTTCCAGCGTTAAAAAATGACCGGGCGTAAGAACGTTCAAATCGTTAGGATCCGAGCTCAATGGACACAAAGGCCGCGAATTTAAAATTGATTCGATCTGAGCGAAGAGTGTGGTAAGCTCTTCAAACGTTAAGACCTGATCGCCAACAATACGGTACAAATGACTCTTTGCGGCTTTGATTTGGATTTCCCACACCCCTCCAAAGTGGGGAGCAGAAGGTACGTTACGTTTAAAATCTATTTTTTCCGCATGAGAGGCTTGTTCGATACATGATGCTAGTTGTGAACTTGCACCAACGAAATTCGTACCGCAGTCAGAGTGAATAACATTGCAGCGGCCACGACGAGAAACGAAGCGACGCAATGCCGCGATGAAGCCGTCAGTCGATAAAGTAGAAACCACCTCAAGGTGCACTGCTTTTGTACTCAAGCATACGAATAAACACAAGTACGCTTTATCGATTTTAGCACCACGATGAAGCCCGAGCTTAATTCGAAAAGGCCCTCCTAGATCGACACCTACGACAGAGAAAGGTTTTGCCTGATTGACACGAAAGGCCGGAAGGTCGCTCATAAAGGGTTGCAAAGGTTTCGGTTTAAGACGGTAGCATCTTATGCATCTTGAAAGATGATGACGTACAGCATGCTTTGCCGCAAGTATCCAAAACTGTTGTAAAATCAGATAGTTGGTTGTGTTCAGACCGGGATGAAAATTGTTTCGATGAATAGATTCGATTACAGCGGATGTAAGAACACTCTTTTTGGGCAATAATGCGGGATACTTCTGTTCGAAGTCAAGATCGGAGTGCGCTAGGCGCCCGCCTACTCTGAGTATACCCTGCTCGTCCAAAAACGGGTTTAGTTTACGAAAACTGCGAGGTAACTGTATCTTTGATTGTAATTTGGATATGACATCCAAAAAACAACGCTGTTGGAAATGTTTGACGATAATTAGTAACGCACGATGACGCTCAGCGTCCGTTACGAAAAGATTATCTGATCGCGGAACAGTGTTACGCATGTTATTACAAAACCTGCGAACGTAAGCGATAATGCGACAGATTTTATCTAAAGAAGAATATTTTTCGAATAGCCGATCAATTATAGACGTGTGATTAACGCTTTCGATTTGATCCGAAACGAGAACCGTGGTGCGACGCTGCTCAGAGAGCACCGCATTGTCATCGTTTGAGCGATTTTTCGATGTATCGATCGGCCACTCAGACTGTGGTTGAGACAACCATTCTGGGCCCGCCCACCATAGGGCATTGTTCAGCAACTCGTGAGGCAATTGCCCACGCGAACAAACATCTGCAGGATTTGTGACAGATGGTACGTGCCTCCAGCACTCGGTCGGCACGATATCTTGAATGTGACTTACGCGGTTTGCAACGAATGTCACCCAGCGAGAAGAAGGAGCTCGCAACCAGGACAAGGTAACGGTGGAGTCACACCACACATAAGTGTCATGAACAGGAATCCGCAGCGTGCCCTTGACAAATTTGATAAGGTCTGCGAGCAAAAGTGCACCACACAGCTCTAGGCGAGGTAACGATTGACGTTTCAAAGGAGCTACACGAGCCTTAGCACAAACGAGAAAGACGCGAACGGAGCCGTCAGACTCGGTAACGCGCAGGTATATAACGGCGCCATATGCTGCTTCGGAGCTGTCACAAAATCCATGCAGTTGATATGATTGAGCGCTATCGGTAGCGTATTTACGTGGAATTTTAAGATTCCTAACTTGAGGAAGCTGTTCAGAGAACTTTTCCCATTGAGAGATAATTTCCGGTGGGGGCTTATCATCCCATGAAAGACCTAGAATCCAAAGCTTTTGAATAAGACATTTGGCATGAATTGTCAAAGGAGATAGAAAACCCAGAGGATCGAAAATTCTGGCAACCTCACTCAAAATCGTTCGCTTGGTGCACGGTTGATTAGATGGATTAACGGTAAAGACGAACGAATCCGAAGCAGGCTCCCACTTAAGGCCCAGAACCTTGATAGTTGTGTCTTCAGTTTCGGTAAAAGTGATTGCTTCTGAAAGACACGCCTCCGCGGGAAGATCGCTAAGTAGCTCGGGTCGGTTACTCACCCACTTTCGGAGCTCAAACGAGCCAAGACCGAAAAGAGCGATGAGTTGAGTTTTGATTTCTCTGGCGTCCTTCAGCGATGAGCTTCCGGATATGACGTCATCAACGTATATGTCGGAAGTTAAAACGGTTTTGGCCTTTGGGTACTTGTGACCCTCATCGTTGGCCAGTTGCTGAATAGAGCGGCACGCCAGGAATGGAGCGGAAGACACTCCGTACGTTACGGTATTTAATACGTACTCTTGAAGAGGCTCATCTGGGTGAGCTCGCCAGAGAATACGTTGATAATCACGATGTTGAGGAGCTAGGTTGATTTGACGGTACATTTGGCGCACGTCTGCCATGAAGACAATTGCGTGCTCACGGAAATGAAGAAGGATTTCTACGATATTTGATTGTAGCTTCGGTCCCGTCAGCAGCGAGTCGTTTAGCGATTTGGAAGTTGCATCTTTAGCCGAGGCGTCGAATACAACGCGAAGCTTCGTTGTAGCGCTGTCGGGACGTAGCACACAATGGTGCGGTATATAATACTTGCCTTGACCCATTTGCTTGGCAGGTACCAGAGTCATGTGACCACTGTCGATATAGTCAGTCATGAACTCCACGTATTGTTGGTTTAAATTGTGATCGCGATACAGACGCCTTTCAATGGCATGAAAGCGTCGTAAGGCTATCTCTCGAGAACCTTCAAAGACTGGCTCCTCGTCGTCCTTGAAGGGAGACAAACTACATATCTACCTGTCTCGTCACGGTAGTGATTACTGAGAAAACTATTTTCACAGCGTTGCTCTTCTGGGGTCAATCGGGAAGATTGTGGAACGTTATCGATTTCCCAGAAACGTTGAACAATTTTGTTTAAACTATCGTCTACGGTAGAAGGGGCTACTCTAGTAGACTGGACGATGCGAGTCTGGACTTCCCAAGAAGAAGCCAGCCGAAGACTGAGTTGAAAGCTCGCGGTTGAGAGGCGTTACCCTTCAGACGTTGTTCGAGAAGTGACTCAGCAAAGACGTCGGCACCTAACAAGACGTCGATCGGACCGGGGATGTCAAAACCAGGATCAGCTAGCGGTAGTGTTTTGACCTCCTCCCATCCTTTCGTATTTAGCCTTGCTATCGGTTGATCTCCGCAAATGCTCGGTATGACGAGCATTCCCAGACGAAACTTTACGTTACAGTTGGTGCCAATGTCGCATGTAACAAAGCCACTGACTGAGGCAGGGCTGCCCCTAACCCATAAACGTTGATATTACCAGTTATAGGTTTTAGATTTAATCGTTGAGCGGCGTGAGCCGTGAGAAAATTGTTTTGACTGCCGGTGTCAAATAACGCGCGAAATGTATGAAATTCACCAGAAGCATCACGAATCTGGACTAGAGCTGTTGCCAGTAACACGGTTGTGGTTACGGTTGGATCAGACTGAGTTAACGAATCCTTAGCCACTAAGGTCGCCGAGCTTGCCGCCGGCTCCTTATGTAGCAAAGTGTGGTGTTTACGTCTACATTGTCGACATGAAAACATTGATGTGCACTCTCGCACTGAATGGGATGCGTTAAGACAATTGTAGCACCATTTCTTTTCAGTGGCCACAGCCATGCGCTCATCTATTGATTTTGCCAAAAAATCATTACAGGCCGAGATGTGATGTTCATTGCGACAGTAGGCACATTTACGAATCGGAGTGCTCGAATTGTGAGCAGGTTTCGCTTGTTGTTTATCACCAACATTTTTATGAGTAGTGACGGTGGGAGCGACAAGCGAATGCGTGACGTTATGTCGCTTGAACTTCTGTGAAGTTCCCGGTGTGTCCTTTGAAACGTTAGCGGTTTTATTGGTAACATTCGAAAAGTGCGTGTCGCGAATTAATGCTTCACCTTTAGAGTGTAAGAATGCCCTTAAATGGTTATACTGTGGAAGCTCAATATCGGTATGTTTTTCCTCAAACTCGCGTCTTAATTTGGTATCGAGTTTGGCCAGAACATTATAACAAAGAACAAAATCCCATTTATCGGTAGGTAATTTTAAAGTTTTTAAAATTGTTAAGTTCTCATCGATCGTGTCTAAGGCGCGTCGAAAATCTTGAGCGTTCGAAGTCTTTAAACTAACGTCCAAGATATCACGCCAGCACGTAAACGCTAATTCGCGTTTATCTTCATAACGGGACTTGAGAGCCTCGTACGCACTTAAATAATGTTCACTTGCAACAGGAAAAGTTCTAATGAACGATAAAGCATCACCACTTAAAACTGACACGAGATAGTGAAATTTCTCAATATTACATAAGGAGGTAGAATCATGTATCAACGCGTTATAAGTTGCAATGAACTCAGGCCATTCCTTGATAGCACCGGAAAAAGTTGGCAACGAAATTTTTGGTAACCGCATATTTCCACTGTGCGAACCGGTCAATGAATTATGTTTCGAAGTGTCAGCTTGTTGAGATGAACGTTGTTCAAATTTTCGTTGAATTGCCAACACTTGAAAATACAATTCGTCAAATCGATCCTGAAGTTCATCGTCCTCCTCATCGGCATCATCCTTAAGAAGGTCCAAAATAATAAAATGGGAGTCATGAAAACTATCAGCAATCGTTTTTATTTCATGACAATATGAAAGAAATAACCCTACTTGTGATTCATCGGTATTGGCTAAGGTACCTACTTCCAAAGCCTTCGTTAAGCGATTATATGCTATAGTTCGTTTACGTCGCAAACTGGGCAAATTATTAATAGTGTACGTATTTTCGATACCCTTTTTAATAGTAGGTTTAGATTTACGCCTTGATAGTAAAGACATAATTAATATCAAAACAATAAAACCTGATAGCAACAAATATTCGGATTCGATAAAAAGTTTAGTTGCGAACGTCTTCAGCGAGACCGCGTTCACAAGAATCGACGAGAATCACTGGGGCGGTATTACACGACAACAGGTAATATTGTCACCTCGGTCACCTGAGTTTTAAATTGAAATAAATTAAATTGATAAGGATGAATTAAATGAGCGTTAGGAACACTAAAAACGGTTTGCGATATTCGTTAATGTACGGTAAATAAAAAAATAAAAATCAGTTTTTTTGTAAAAACAAAAAACTATGATTTTTAACCTAAAACAGTAATAATGAAAATGTGAACGCACCAAAATTCGTTGAAAATATGATACGATAAACGATACAACGTCACGATAAAAAATATTTCGTAATTTGAAACGAAATAAATTTTCGATAAATAAATATCAAGAGGAAACGTTGAACGGTTGGAAAAAGTAGTCGAGTTATAACGAACTATCAACATAAAATTATGAGAAGGTGGATTTGCAATATTGTATTATTGCGAACGGTAAAACGGTAGATAATTTTATGCTAATAAGTATAAAACGACAAAAGAATTTATTTTCAACAAATATTCTAGAAACTGATGGAAGCCATCTTAAATCGATAAACGGTAGGTAAGGTACTCAACAAAACAAAATGGAACAAAGACTTGTTTTCCGATTAGTAATTGAAACAAAATGTTATGTTTATTCGTTTTAGCTGTACTAGTAAGTATAATAAGCGTGGAATACGGTAAATGAAGTAGCAATTACTAAATCGAATTGGTATTTGGCGGCAGACTGAAGGTAGGTATCCAAAGTTCCCGGGTTTCGGCACCAAAAAATGTGGCTAAATTGACTCGATAAATAGCACTTGTACACTGTCAATCACCACATTGGATCGAATGCTGGGAGCATTCGCCGTTAATATGCGTTACAGACGATTTAGACAATAGAAACAATGCACAGATCACTTACCATGTAGGCAGGCTTCGAGCACGATTCCTCACGAATAGTTCTTCCTTTAGACACCTGGCCGGCCAGCCACACACGATTATAAAGTTCCAAAAAAACTGTTGAGCACTTGAAGTTTGATTAGGATAATTGAGTAAAAAAGATGTAATGTTTGGTGCGCGCGCGCCTTCGATTCAACGTCCAGACTCAGAATAGTTTACTGGTTCTGCCACCAGCCTATGGCGCTGTATTCCAAGACGCCGGTAGGATAGTACATGCGCCGGCGGTAATCCGGGCGCTCCATTGGCTAAATCGCCTGCAGCACGACGAATCATGATGATTGACAAGTGCGTCGATAACGCGCGCGAAATTCGAATTGAAAAGTAAACGAAGTTTACGTTGAAAACGGAACAATGGGTCTGTCTAAAACTACATTTTCACGACTTAACTCTACCGCTACAAAATTTTCTGAAAATATTGATATACTTTTTAAGTTTGGTCTCACTATTAATTTTTCTGCGCCAAGATGTTTATTCGTTTTATTACTAGTATCATTCCAATTTGAGATCAATTTAACATTTGCTTGTTTACGTTTATTTTCAATCGTCTTTCCAAATATTGAATTGTTTAGTAATTTAAAAAAATCTTTCTCGAAAGCAGTTTTTGAATTTTGACGGAAATTGGTATTGAGTTCTATGTATTTTTTTAAGAAACTTTCCTGTCTGAAACTGAGAATGCAATGAATATTTTTTAAAATCAAACCATTTTTTAAACATTCTTTTAAATGTACGTAATGAATAACGTATTTCGTTTTGTTGTAAAGATTTGCAATCAACTTTTTTGTTTGTCCATAAGGAGGAACAATATGTTCAACAGCAAAAGGTAAATCTTTATGTTTATTGTGTAAACAATCTGGATAAATTAAATCAACTTCCAAAATATAACCGTAATCATTGTTATCTGGAATGCTCATTACATCAAATTCTTCAATTTCACTCTTCGATAAAAATTTAAATTCGGAAATAGGGAGTTTTTTCATCATTGCATATCCGTAAAGATTATTACAATCGAGATATATCAAATAACTGCTTGGTTCTGAATCATTAAAATTGTCTAAGTACTTATTATTTGCTTTAGCGTGGCGAAGTGAGCATTGTGCTAATCCACCTCGAATACCTTTTTCTAATAGCTCATACATTTCTAAGTCGCTTATCAGTTCGAGTTCAACGCCTGTATACAAAAGCATGGCATCCCAACTTAAGCTCGGTGAGGTTACATAGTACGCTGGATCTAAATTATAATAATGCAAGCTAGTATTTCTAAATTTTTCGAATATGTCGCATAGTAAAAGCACATCACATTTTAAATATAAATCTGTATATTCAGCAAGGGATTTAATATTAAAAGTTTTCCATACATCTTTAGCATGTAAATAATCGTTATCAGTTATGGGTTCCCCTCGTAAAGTATTATAAAAATCATGTTTTAAAGGTAATTGAGTTTCTTCCAAATTTTTGACCAAGAATTCATGTAATCGTAAGGATAAATACCTTTCTTCATTAATAAATTAAATCTCTCTTTATCGGGGAATTCTCTAGATAAACTTAAAAAATCATTTTCTGATAAATTTTTGGTCAATGTATCTAGACTGGAACTAAGAAATTGATATGAATCAATAAACTTTATTTGAACAGGTGATTAAAATCTTCTGTTTTTATAACTTTCGTAAATGACAGGTACTTTTCTTTCGTTTTTGGTATTACTTTGATATAACCTTCATACTTCGCTAACTCTTCAATAAACAAATGTGAGTCATATCCAGACAAATTATGAAACACAACAGGTATGAATGAACAAACTCTGTACATCAAATTGCAGTGAGAGTGTGCCGCTCCTCGGTACTCAGAAGTAATATGATCATGATCTCGGATTTTATCATTTAGTAATAACTGTTTACATATATGACATAAAGTTGCGTTTTGATAATCTAATTCCTGTTCAGATGTTAATAAAGTCATTGGCTTTTTATTTTGCAAAATCTCGTGAACACGTCTAGCATCTTTTATTAAATTTTTAACAAATACTTCCACACAGTCTGCACCTCTGTATGATACATATTTATTTAATTTATCATCATGAGAACAACAAATATAATATGCAAAGCATGATGGTTGATGGAGGTTTAGTTTTTTGGTTTTTAAAGAGCTTTGTTCATCACACTTCATTAATAAGCATTCAAAGTCAGCATAAATAATAAAATTAATTCTTTGCTGTCTTTCATAATTTTTAAATTTTAACATGGTATTTTTTGCAGGTAAGACAGATGTAATCTGAGAACAGTGATGCGTCTTGTATTTTGTATCACTGCAAAAAAATTGTAGGCATGCATCACATAAATAAACTTTACCTTTGTAACGTGTGATCTGAGGTCGTACTAGACGAATCAGGTTTTTTATTAAACAATAATGACCTGTGGTTTGATTCCTCTATGTATAATAAATTAAAATGATTTTCTTTTTTAATTTTGAAACATAAAGAGGCCCAGTTACAATATTTTTTTCGTAAACCGCAAACATTAATGCTTATATTAGAATTGTTTTTTTCAAACTGTCTAATATCTTTTTGTGAAGGAGGAAATGACATAGCATCAGTATTTAAAATAGTGGAATAGTGAGGATATGAACTGACTTTACACACATTATTTTTAGTAGGGTACAATCCAGCCATAATGCTCCAGAGAAAACAATAATCATCTTTATTTTTAATATTAATACAACTCTTAGAATTTTTAATTGCTGAAGGTAACTCAATGTAAGATCCACCTCTCATGGAGAGTATTTATTTATATTAATTTCAAGATGACCTAGCGAGACAAAGGTCCATCCAGATTGACAATGTTGAAATTCGGTAAATTTTTTATTCAACGTGTCTATAACATTCATCAATAACTTTTTCAAATTTGTATTTGTTATATACAACTTTGTATTTAGTATTAAAAGATTTCAACATTATTTCATCGGACTTTGATAACATGAAATAGGCAAACATTTCAAAATTCAGTTTGATGCAATTATGTTTGTTCAATGAAATATTAATCAAATCAATTAGTTGTTTTTTGTTATCGCTTAAGAAAGCCTCTAGACCAAGGTAATTATCTTCTGTGACATTCAATCTATATGTTACTATTCTATTCTTGAATGCAGTCGCAACAATATTGATATTTGCGATTTGCGTATTCAATAAAGAATTAGCTTTATGAATATTCGTTTTCATATGGTATGGATACTGTTTTTCTGGTATAATCATTTCACATTTATCACAATATTTTGATTTTTGAGATCTCGATGTATCAGTGATAAGGTGTGTAACTGTGAAAAGAAAACAAAATTCATGATATGTCTATTTATTTACTAAAGATACATGTACAGGTTTACTCCTGAGCTGTGGAAGTTATTACAATCTAATTGATTACATAGTTTAAGCATACAAAATAAAAAAATACCTAACTTAAGAATAAAAAAATAGTACGTAACTAAGTAAGTACGGAGGCCTGTGGTGTGGCCCTAGAATAGCACCAACCCATCTCTTCCCGGGGGTGTCGTAAGAGGCGACTAAGGGATCTAAAACACCGGAGGATGGGCAGCAGCATCTTTCCGCGTACTGTGACATCACACTGCGATCGCCAACCCGCCTGCCAAGCGTGGCGATTACGGCAAAACCCCTATGGTTGATACACCCATAACACGGCCCCTAGTCCCCGGCGGCCCCGCTATCCCGGACTCTGGTAGCGGTCACGGTAACGGCGGGGCGGGGGTGCTAAGAATCCCCGGCAGATGCCAGGCTACCAACCCCGACGACCTTTGGCCCTGGCAACTTATAACACGTGCACACTGCGGACCGACGAGAAGCTCGCTGAACTGGAGGAAGAATTGAGCAGGTTACGATGGGATATTGTAGGATTATGTGAAGTCCGAAGAGAGGGGGAGGACACCATGATCCTCAAGTCCGGAAACCTGCTCTATTTCCGGGAGGGCGACCAACTGTCCCAGGGTGGTGTCGGGTTTATCGTCCACAGGTCCCTCGTCAACAACGTGGTCCAGGTCGAGAGTGTTTCGGCGAGGGTAGCGTACCTTGTACTCAGAATTACCAAACGGTATTCGTTGAAGGTAATACAAGTATACGCACCGCCCTCATATCGCTCCGACGACGAGGTAGAGACTATGTATGAGGATATTTCTAGAGCCATACATAGCTCCCAGGCCCACTATACCGTTGTGATGGGGGACTTTAACGCGAAACTGGGCAAACGAAGCGATGATGAGCTGAGGGTGGGGAATTTTGGATATGGAAGGAGGAATGCACGTGGTCATCTGCTGGCCGGCTTTATGGAGAAGGAGGGCCTCTTTATGATGAACTCCTTCTTCAAAAAGCCAAAACAGCGAAAGTGGACATGGTTGCATCCTAATGGCGTTACAAAAAATGAGATTGACTTCATCTTGTCGACGAAGAGGCACATATTCAATGATGTCTCTGTGATCAATGCCGTAAAAACAGGAAGCGATCACCGATTGGTAAGAGGCACATTGAATCTTAGAATAAAACTCGAAAGGTGTCGACTGATGAAGTCTACGCTCCGACCAGCGCCTATCCAGCTCCCAAACCCCGAGAGCTTTCAGCTCGAATTGCAGAATCGCTTCGAATGCCTGGGAGACTGCGAAAATCTGGACGATTATAATGACAGGTTTGTGCAAATTGTCCAAACAGCTGGGTCTAAGGCTTTCAAAACCCGCCGTTCAAAAGGAACCAAAAGATCTCGGACCTCACCAACAAACTCATGGAAGAAAGACGAAACTTGGTTCTGCAGTCCTCTGACGATGCTGCTCAGTATCGCCGTCTAAACAGACAGATCTCCAAGTCCTTAACTCGTGATTTACGCCAATCCAATACTGACCGTATTGAAGAGGCGATCAAGCGAAATAAGGGCTCAAAAGTGTTTGCAAGGGATCTGTCTGTTGGTCAAAGCCAACTGACCAAGCTGAAGACAGAGGATGGCAGAATCATTTCGTCGAAGCCAGAGCTGTTGGAAGAGGTTGAGAAGTTCTACGGACAATTATACACCAGCGTACGCACACCTGTCAGTAATCTGGCTAAAGATCCAAGAGCCAGATTGACCCGACACTACACCGAAGATATCCCGGACGTCAGCCTATATGAGATTAGAATGGCTCTCAAACAGTTAAAAAACAATAAGGCACCGGGTGATGATGGAATCACGGCTGAGCTTCTGAAAGCAGGTGGAACGCCGGTATTAAAAGCTCTTCAGAAGCTATTTGATTCCGTCATACTCGAGGGACAAACGCCTAAGGCATGGCACAGAAGTGTGGTGGTACTTTTCTTCAAAAAAGGTGACAAAACCCTATTGAAGAATTATAGGCCTATCTCACTTCTGAGCCATGTCTACAAACTGTTTTCGAGAGTCATTACGAATCGTCTCGCTCGCAGGTTTGACGACTTCCAGCCTCCCGAACAAGCCGGTTTCCGAAAAGGCTTTAGTACCGTAGACCACATACATACGCTGCGGCAGATTATACAGAAGACTGAGGAGTATAATCAGCCATTATGCTTGGCGTTTGTGGACTACGAGAAAGCCTTCGATTCGATCGAGACCTGGGCTGTGCTACAGTCTCTCCAACGGTGCCAAATTGACTATCGATATATCGAAGCGCTGAAGTGTTTGTACGAAAACGCCACCATGTCGGTCCGTCTCCAGGATCAAGGCTCCAAACCGATCCAGTTGCAGCGAGGGTGAGACAGGGAGACGTGATATCTCCGAAACTGTTCACCGCCGCCCTGGAAGATGTTTTCAAGCTTCTGGACTGGAGCGGACTCGGCATCAATATCAACGGCGAGTACCTCACTCACCTTCGATTCGCTGACGATATCGTAGTCATGGCTGAGACCTTGGAAGACCTAGGCACAATGCTCGATGACCTCTGTAGAGCCTCTCAACAAGTGGGTCTAAAAATGAACATGGACAAGACGAAAATTATGTTTAATATCCGTGTCGCACCCACTCCTCTGAAGGTTGGAGACTCTACACTCGAAGTTGTTGACAATTATGTATACCTGGGACAAACAGTTCAGTTAGGTAAGTCCAACTTTGAGAAAGAGGTCAACCGTCGAATCCAACTCGGCTGGGCAGCGTTCGGGAAGCTTCGCGATATCTTCTCGTCCAAAATACCGCAGTGTCTCAAGACTAAGGTCTTTGACCAGTGTGTGTTGCCAGTAATGACATACGGAACAGAGACGTGGTCGCTTACTATGGGCCTCATAAGAAGGCTCAAGGTCACCCAAAGGGCGATGGAGCGCGCTATGCTCGGAGTTTCTCTGCGTGATCGAATCAGAAATGAGGAGATCCGTAGGAGAACTAAAGTAACCGACATAGCCCGCAGAATCGCGAAACTTAAGTGGCAGTGGGCGGGGCACATAGCTCGTAGAACAGATAGCCGTTGGGGCAGAAAAGTTCTCGAGTGGCGACCACGAACCGGAAAACGTAGTGTTGGCAGGCCTCCCACTCGGTGGACCGACGACCTGGTGAAGGTCGCGGGATGCGCATGGATGCGGGCAGCGCAGGACCGGTCGTTATGGAAATCCTTGGGGGAGGCCTTTGTCCAGCAGTGGACGTCTTTCGGCTGAGAGAGAAGTAAGTATATAAAAACAAACGTTTAAGGGAAAAAAAATCCTTTCTTTTGCAGGAAAGACGAATACTCATACGAAAGTATGACATAGTTACAGTCGGTTCATACGAAGGTATGACATTGACTATGTCATACTTTCATATGAAACCAACCATGGTGACTGGGCATTTATTGAAATCTTTCCGCGTTAGCTTCACGAATTCTTTCAAAGTAGACCATGCCTCATTGTCCTCGTCAATTTTAGATTTAAGCGAGGTAATGGCGTACCGCCATCTATTAATAGGCATAATTTTTTTAATTTCCTCCGCATTGTAAATTTTAAGTTCGACATAGTATTTGCCCTCTGCTTTTTCGTTCACCTGTCTCGAGAACCCCTTGGGTTCTCTTCTCATCAGATTCGAAATTAAGGGAGGTATATTACCCGTTTTGCTAGATGTCGGTGGTTTTTGCTCACTATCACTATCTTCACCGAACAGATCGACCGCGGTGAGTCGGCGGGGTGGACTGCAAGGTGCGATGGTGGTTTTGCTTCTTTTCGCCTTCGGTTCTTCTACTGGTTTGCTTGAACTATGGCGCTTATTTTTCTTCACGACTTCCGGCTTTGACTCCGCTTCAGAATCATCGCTGGACAGGAATAGATCCTTCGCCAATATTTTCGACCTGAAAAAATAATAAAAAAATAGTTAGATACTTTATATACTTCTATATTTATATATAAGTAGCGCCCAGCTTTTCTCATAGTACATACATAGCCTATGTTACTCAGTAATAACATAGCTTTCTAACGGTGAAAGAATTTTAAAAATCTGACCAGTAGTTTTTGCGTTTATTCGTTACGAACATACAAAGCACAAATCTTTCCTCTTTGTTATGATAAGATGATATGCTGATTTTGTTTTTAATTGTTACTTATATTTATTTATGATTATCTATAGAGAGCTTAGTTTTACAATTAGTAACCGTAAATGATACTAAGTTGATTTGATACACAATATAGTTTAGAAGATTATGAACTGAATTAGTTAATATGAATAAATAAATGAATAGAGAAAGTCGAAATAAAATTTGAACGGTTAATGTGAATAGAGAAAGTCAATAAAAAAACCGAATAGAGATAGTCAATGGAGAAGGTGAACAGATAATGACATTGGGGAAATTGAATAGAAAAATTGAATGGGGAAATTGAATAGAAAAATTGAATACAAAATGTGAAAAGAGAATGTGAATACAGAGTTAACAGAGAATGATAATGGGGAAAGTGAATAGAAAAATTGAATACAAAATGTGAAAAGAGAATGTGAATACATAGTTAACAGAGAATGATAATGGGGAAAGTGAATAGAAAAATTGAATACAAAATGTGAAAAGAGAATGTGAATACAGAGTTAACAGAGAATGATAATGGGGAAAGTGAATAGAAAAAAGTGAATACAGAATGTGAATATTGAATAAGTAAGAGTAACTTGGTAAATACTTACATTTTTTTAAATCCAAGTAGCACTTTAACAGCTTGCAGCTAACACTAAGTAGTTACACGACTGGACTAAATTCCCTCGGGAAGAACGTCAATTTGTGAGTTTGTTCAACAACACAATGTCTTAAATATGATTTTGTAATTCCTTATTAGTAAATAAAAATGCATGGTTTGCATGTTATCCGACCAAGTAACAAGAAGATAACCAACTGATCTTGCATTTTATTAATACTATGCGTCTACCGCAGGTTTGCCTCTACTATTTTTATCACCTAACATGAAACTATATTATACTATAGTTTTTACATGCGACTTTGTCCATATGGTATAAAAAATTTTAGTTAAGTACCTATTTATAGTTATTTGTTTAAAGTATGATAGTTTCAGAAAGTTATAAAGTAGATTAAAGATGATTCCTTGTAACCACTTTTTGTGGAAATAAATACATTATTTTTTACTTCCATGTAATTCACCCCCTATTTCTATTCATTCCTTTATGTTTTTTTTTACAACAAAAGGTAACCTATGTCCCTTCTCAAGGTCAGTCATCAAAATCAGGAAACGAAGAACAACAAAAAAGAGTAACAGACAGACATAGTTACTTTGGCATTTATAATATTAGTAAGGATGATCAACAATAAGGCTCTTACTACATTAGAGCGTTTTTTTCCACAGAATTGTTAACTATTTATTTAAAAAAAAATAAAAATTGCTAAGTATATCTATTATATTACATTTCCTGACTAGCATTTTTACCTATAATCAGGAATATGAAAAAATAAGAATTTATATCTGGAATAAAAATGTAAAATAAAAACATGTATAAATAAATAAATGCTTGACGATGTTTGCAATGTAAAATTTTTTCAAATTGTTTTTTAAGATTAATGTTAGTGCTATATTACAATATTTAGTTGTATCGTACCTGAGCGGGTTCATGGCGGTTGAACCGTTAGTGAAGGAAAAGCCTTAATTATCTTAGTGATGAAGCGTTGTTATTGTTTTTATTTCCATGGTATTACCTCCCCGGCGGTCGTGGCGTGGGATACCTGTACGACTCTTTAAGGCGCGTTTCCACTGTGCAAGTGCTTGCACCAAGAGTGACGTCATACTTGTGTGCAAGTTCTATATTTACGTAAATTTATACGAACTTGTACTTAATAAGGGTTATCAGATCTGTCTGTTAGATGGTACAATACTGTCATTTGAATTTGACAACAAATGACAGCGTTGTACCATCTGACAGACCTCACTCTCCAGTAGCGTCAACTAGTGAGCGGAAAAAACGATATTAAACGATCATTTATAGAAGTTCACATTTTTAAGTTCGAGTAAGTAGCTTTGAACTTACAGCTTGCATGCTGGCTACTTGCATAATGGAAACATGCCTTAACTAGATACTGAGACATGTTTTTATTTTTATATAACTAGCAAACCAACCCGGTTTTACACATCTAATACAAAAGTTTATTTTTCAAAGTATTTTGAACTCTATAGATAACATTTCAATTACTATAAATACAGGGATACAGTTAATAAAAAATTAGTATTTTTTGAAATAATCAACAGTGAGCTGCAATCATGTCGGTAAGTGCATCTTAAGTACTATTTTATTATTTAATTTTAAAATTAAATATCGATATGTTTATTTTTTATATATGTACTTAACCTAATATACCTTTTTCAATCAGTTCAGTAGTATCCATATAATACCCATCTTTGAATAGAAGATTCAAGTATATAACTTGTTAATTTTAACTTCAGTTGTAATTATAAGTAATATGGGGTATACGTAAAAATACTTACCTATTTAATATTATATCATTTCAGTTCGAGAACGGCGTCAACACCTTTCGCTACTCACCAATATCGCCGCCCCCTTCCAACGACATACCGCCTGACACAGCGGACCTCCGCAGATTGGAATCCGAAGTTCCTAATATTGATGTTGGTATTCCCTATTCACATTTATTGAATAGGCATAAGCAATTGATGTCCTGTGTTAAATACACTACAAGCGGAGTTAAACTTATTAGAATAGAAGTGTATGACGCTGATCAATTCGATAATATTGATAACACGATATGCCGCTGCAACGCCCAAGTATGCGCCCAGCATGTGGTATCTAACATTTTTAGCGATGATATATACGTTCGGATTAAGGATATTTTAAGAAGTATTCAAAATAATGTAACATTTTTCTAAATTTTGATGTTTCTGTGAAGATTTTGTATATTCCCTATTCACAGTTTATGAATAGGCGCAAGCAATTATTGTCATCTGTTAAACTGATAGGTAAGAACACAGAATACATAATAGTACAAGTAGTAAGAATAGAAATGTATGAATAGTAACGTATGATTTCTAGTTAATTAATTGTATTACATGTAAATGTTATTTACTAATAAAAATGATTATTATTATTATATTCAATTAAAGTGTTGAAAAACGATATGCCACTGTAACGCTAGAATTCATAATAATGTATATATTTTCTAAATTTAAATGTTTATATCACTGAATAAAACATTTTCTTCGCGAAATCACTTGTTTCATTTCTTAATTGAATAGTTATCTATTCATTTTCAATACGTATTTTTTTGGCTTATATTAATCTGTATGAAGATGAAATGACCACCTATTAATGTTGTCAGAGCTGATATATAAACAGAGTACTAATAACTTGCTGAGCATTGTGAATTGTTCGTGGAATTGGAGCACTTGTTCATGTAGGTAGGTAAGTATAGCAGCTGTTGTTGAGTTGATATTTGTTATCCGATCGACATGTAATTGAATAGATGAATACTTAAGTTCTATATTATTACACCTGTAGAAACTGAGGTTGTTGAAAAGAAGGGATTAGGGTACCTGGATTCACCGTAGGTGGATCTAGGTACCCTAATCCCTATCTACTGATACAACTTCTACTGTACGACTATACCTTGCAGGTTTCATAGAAATCAATAGAGGCTTTCTCTAGACTATGGCGCGTTGTCACGCCATTGTCGGCGCCGTGCCGTGCCGCCCCGACTGATCGACTCAGTAATATTTGATAACAACCCCTCCCCGAGGGCGGCACTCCGACTCCCACGTGACTTCACTTAATTTGTGTCGTTAGCTGGCTTCTATTTTTCACAGTTATCGAACAATTCCTGGCACGAATGATGTTAAATAAGTATATCTGTTCCATGTTCCTCATTACAGAGACGTTTTACATTTTTTACGAATCCTCATATTTTCTTACTACGCCTTTGCGTAAGGCGAGCCAGTCAGATGAAGTAAGGTTAATCGTTCGTGACTATACCGGTCGCGCGACGGCACTGATCGCACACATGATAAACCGCTCGGCATAATTAGCTCTGATTGTTGAATTTAATTGATTTATAAATACTAATTAGTGGTAAATTATAAGCCTGAATGCTCGTAGCGCGAGCATTACCTTATCGCGATGTGCAAATGCAACGAGTCGTGTGTGTAGGTATCGGTGACTAATGTAAACACGCTGCGGGTGAATGCGTATACGCAACTGTTGGACGAGTTCGCTATTAAGGCCAAGCAGACGGAGCACCCGCTGACAAATAAGGACACTTACCGCTCGCTGTGGAAACATTGGAAATTCTACTTAGCTGTTTAAACAAGGTGTAGTTTCTTGAAATAGGTACGATTGTTTTACAAGAAATTGCTCTAGATATGCTTGAAATCACCGATTTAGTATACCTATTGCAGTATATTATGCAAGAAAGAATGGGAGTTAGAAGAGAGAACTCATTTCAATGTGTCTGAAATACTATAAGCATAGATTAATCACAAGTGCGCGCTTTCGAGCAACAAGGACTTCCGCGGAATTTCATATTGCTCTATATGGTGCGCGTAATAGACTTCTTAATCTATGACTGAAAAGATAAACCTTACAGTCATTGATTGTAAGGTTATCTTTATAACTTGCCTTTTTTATTTGCCGACGGCAACTTTGATGTCATCCCTCTTTTGTTATCCAATGAACATTCTGTTTATTATTCTGTCTCGATTTCGGTTGACAAAAATTAATGTAAACGACGTGCGGCATGTGGCGAGTATGAAACGCTCGCGAGATGCGGCGGGCGCGGCGACTACTGTAGTTCATCCAGTCGGCTTCGGTTGGAATTTTTTTGCGATTCAGCGACCTACTCCTTCACCTCCCGCCGGCAAGGAGTGCTTTTAATCTTATATGAATCACGAAACAAATGCAACTGCAAACAACAGCTTTCTTCCGGCTGCTGATACTTTAATTAAACGTGCATAAATTACACGCACATCGTAAATCAATCGGCGCGGAGCGGAGCGGTGCGGCGCGGCGCGGGCGCAGCTATAATTACGATCGCACTGCTCAATGGACACGACGGACAAACGACTTCAAACACGCATGCCCCGCATTCTAGCGCGCGGCTTTGTCGATCATTGTCGCTGTCGCAGTACATTTCCTACGCAACTCTCGCCAATCCTCGCCGCTCCCCGTCCCGCTCCCCGCCCCGCCTGAAACAAGACGTGATTGATTTACCTGCACCGTTAGTTCACTCCACTGAAACACTCGTTACAGTATCTTTGTTTTGTTACTCGACTAAATGGCTACAAAAAACACTTTTGCTGAAAGCTGCAACATGAGCGTATTTTAGATTATTGTGTTGTCAATCGGTTTAATTTTTAACATTGACACTGTTTGTATGATCACCAGTGTAGATCGGTCAAAATTGCAGATATCTCTATGCAAGAGGTATCAAAGGTGCAGAGCGCGGAGATCTTAGCACTTGAATTTTGAAAATCGGTAACAGTTGAGAAATTTCAAAAGAATCGACACAATTGAAAACAAAAATTTGATTTTAGAATTACAAATAGCCAGACAAAAATTAGAATTTTTTTTTCCCGGGGTCTTAATCAGAATTCGGAAAAATACAGTCCTGGGCATTGAATTGGGTTGCAAGATGAACCCAGGCTCGGATGATGACAGATGTGGGCTGCGGAGGTACCTAAAAAATGATCAAAATTGAATTATTTCTTTAAATGTCGTTGAAATAACATGGTTCTCTTTAAGTAATAATATTTTATACTGAAGTCAGCTTCAGAAAAATATTTCTATTCTAATGCAATATCATAGGCAGGTAGTATGTTAAACATTGATGTGTTATGACATTCTCACTAACATTAAATAATAATAGTCATAGGAAATAATGTGAGCAGGTTTTCAGAGGAACAGCTTCCGCCGACGACGCTTGCGCACCAAATGTTGTTCGCTCCTGGCTGACACATTGACGTATGGCACCAAACATACATTCCGATAACTCATTGTCACATCCACATGCATTGCTCAAATCTATTTTAAGATATCTGACAATTTGATCGCCACCCTTCTTTCATCTCTTGGGTGTCACTCAGCTCACGTCTCAAAACCAGATATTTTTATCTTCGCAATTTGCAATCCAATAAATTAGGTACCGATCACACTATGAAGAGCAACATATTATTGATTTTAATTTAACTAGCTACGACAATCTGAAGCTTTGTTCTTGGGACAACGAACTCTAGTCTTGGTTTAGACAGATTTATGTGTGTCAGATTAAGCGGCAATCGAAACGGTAGTATTTTATCCCGTTCGCAGAAGTGTAGCGTCTCGGCTGCGGTAGCTCTATGCTAGAGCGCGGTTTTGTCCGTTTTGTTCGACGGCGAGTGACTAACGATGCTCTACGAGATAGTCGTCGAGCGACGCCCGTTCTCGGAATCCGCCGCCGTTCCCTGATATCGAGAAACGATTTGAATTTCAAAACGCGAAGCCGCGGTTCCCACCGGCGCGCTGGGAGCCACGCATCGCCGCCGCTGCTAATTGTCCGTCGTTCATTATCAACAGTTTAACACAACGCTATCGCCGCGGCTCCTTTACATCCCACATACTACAATACGTGCTAGGCGGTTGCGGCTTTTTTTCCGAGCTCCGCGTCGTGGAGTGGAGTGCTGGAGTGCTGCCAGGGATGCCATTGTGCTCGTACATCACGTGACATCACGAGATAACCGTTCGAAATATTCACAGTTTCAATTAGAAATTTGCCAAACAGCCGACCGCCGACGTTAATTGAGTGCGGTCGTGGGATGCCATCGCAGACATTCTGCTAGAGAATGAAACGCAAGCGGCGCGCGGAATTAGTTTACGGCATTAACTCGTTTGTAGTTTAGTTTGTAATGTAAAGAATATAATAGGACAGCCGGTGAATGAGCCGCGCTCGAGAGGAAGAACAATGACAAGAAGGGCCGGGTCGCGCTTCAAAGCGAGTATGCGGCGGGCGGGGGCTGTCGCCGCGGAAAAACTAATAAAAGGCGATATTACACGCACAAATATATCGTTGGCATCCCTCGCGTGCCAGCGACCCTCGCTCTCGCAGCAATGCCACGTATGTGGACCCTCCGCCCCGCCACCCGCCGCTCCCCTCGATCCTCCCTTCGTACCTGCTGCTAGTATCGCACCAACCAACTTACCTACATGTTGTAACGTATACAATTTAACTTTTGATAGGTAACAAACCATTAACTTTTACTACTTACAAATCTTCTGAACACTCGTAAATAAAATAGAAGCCCATGTATGTATTCATTTTAAAGTGGTAACTTATATAAGTTAGGTATTTTGAAAGAAACGGCTCTACCATTATAAGACTTATTGAGAACTACTTTTACTTCTTTGTCTACCCGCAAATCTACCCGTATAAAAATATACAGTTGTGGTATGTCTAGCTTTCGCTGGCAGTAAGTATTCGCGGGCCAATTAAGACTTCAGAAGCAAATAATAAGGGAAAATTCAGCTTACCATGTTAATGCACTACAATTCTAAGTAGGTATTACTGTGGTATTAAACGCAATTGTATTTTAATTAACTTAGTAAAAAGAGTCCAATTACGCGCTAATTGCTGTTTTAACACTATTGCATGTCTGCATTTCCACGTTCGAGTCAATGTAATTATTATATGTTTGTTTGTTTGACGGGCGTAGGGCTCCCACCCCGCCGCGCGCCGCTCTATAGTGAGTCTATAAGCGCATTCCTCTTATAGCAGCGCCGCCGGATCAAATTAAAAATCAAATAATGTTGTGTATAGCGAATTACAACCCGGCCCTTGAACTTATTCTATTCGTCTCATCCACACTTGTTAGGGTGCGAGGCTAGGGCTGTTGCTGATTGTATTTTAATTATTTTTACTCATATAAGTTAAAATGTAAGGTCTTCTTAAATAATCAATATTAAAGGTCATATTCAACAAGTTCATAATGACTGCATTACTCGTAACAGATTAGTTTTATTATTTCCTACAAACTCTTCATTGGAACCTTCAAAATATTTGATCCAATAGATGAAGAGTACCTTGAATAAATTAGTATTTACTGTCAGCATCTGATATTGGTAGTTATTATACCAAGTTTCGCTTTAATTTTTTTTTCTTAATGTGCCAGCCCTATTACCCTAGGAACAAGTGCAAGGGTGCGCTGGGTCGAGTGCTTCAGAATATGTCCGCTGTCCGGGCCGGCTCGGGTCGCCGGTAATGAAAAGTTTAATAACGCCGCCGCACGTGTGCCCCCCTGCACCCTACACCGCTCCCCTCCCCCCGGCAGAGATGCACAATTTATTGAGAGCAATTTCGCATGTCATAAAACCAAATTAATATTGTCCGGGTGCGCGGCGCGTGCCGGCCGCGCCCCGCCCTGGATTCGCCTGTTTGTCAAATGGCACGGAGCAAGCCACGTATTAATCTCTTTAGAAGTTTAGGACACTTGTGCCGGTCGTCTATTCCCGTTATCCCTGGAGCCCAGTCCCTCAATGTAGGACATTAAGGGTCGATTTCACCAAACATTACTTTACACGAGAATAGCTATCCACGGAATATAATTATTCTTAGATTTAATTATTGGATAACTTCGTCCACGTTTCACCACTCTACACTGGAGTTAATTTACTCTCGGATAAATCTGAATGATTGAAGTGAATGACTGTATAAGCCACCCAAATTCAATAGTTCGTTTCTCCTTTATTAAAATAAGTGTATTGCGTATTATTCTGTTCGGCAGGGTTATATGTCAAAACTGGAAAATGACATCTCTTTCGAAGTAACAGCTGACAGCCTGGCGGCCATGTTTAACCAAGGAATAAATCCTTATTCCTTCAAAATCGGGAGTATAAATATTATCCCTCGGTTATCTATTTATTCTTAGGTTAAGTTGTTGGTGAAATGTAAAATTTGCTGTCCCAGGAGTAACTTACGTCATTATTCTTGGAATAAGACTTATCTAACTTTGGTGAAATCGGCCCTAAGTCAATAATTGTTATGTAATTGTATTTCATTTATTACGGAATTATTTTCTGAAATAAAGATGTTATTATTAATAATGCTATAAATGCTCCTAAAATTTCCACCCAATCCAAGTTGAATTTTTCACTGTTTTCCACATCCAATATATAGATAAGTAATCTTAAACCCAACGGTAGTTTGTGCTTGAATATAACTAAAAATCTTTGTAAAAAGTTCATGAAAAATCTCGTACCTTACGCCTTTGCGCTTTAGAGTTATTTGCGCGTGTCGATCACCTTTACAGCACGTATCAGCTGCGCGTTTTGTACATCGGCCATAAATTTAATATACGAAGACATCGGCACTTTCAGTTATTATTCCCCTTCAGGATAATAATACCAGTCACTTTAAAACATATTTAAATTAACTTTAAAATTATTGATTTATGTGCATAGCTACAAAATTAATGACTTTAAAAATTAATAGCTTACAAAAAATATGTATGTGATTCTTGACTTGTGCCAACCGCAATATGATCAAGCATCAAGCACGTAGGTAGTTGGCTTGCCAAGCCTCTCAAGCAAGATTCTATTTCAAATTCAAGTTTTTGACAAGGAGAATCCAGGTTTTTAATGAATTTCAGCCATAAATGCTTGACAAACACGTAGATTCTCGAGGCTTGTCGAGCAATTTTGACCATCTAGAAAATAATTGTTTTTTTTTTGGCGGAGGAGAGAGAGATTGGTCTCTGTCTCTACCAGAGGACATCATAAAAACTGGTGGATATTGTTACTTTTTCTAGGGACAATGGGAATAGACTGTTATAGTACACTTGTGCCGGTGCTATTGTGATTGTCGAATCAATTCGGGATGCCCCACACGTGCCGATCATTACCACCGAGACAGCCCCTCACTGTTGACAGTTATTGCTGTACTAATATCAATGACTGGTGCGCGAACTTATTGCGACGATTAAATCTTGTTAATCTTTGAACTCGAAAATAATAACGTCTACTGATCTATATTGGACCATGATTTTTATTTTTATTTAACCGATAGGCCGGTAGGTACTTAAAGTATAGATTTCTATCCAAATAATTATGGGATTTTCTGAGTGTAGGGTCTCAGAGTAACAATCAATATTTTATAATAGATAGGTAGTAATTTACCTGGATCAAAAGTTTAATAGTTTGGTTGATGACTTCTTCACTACTTTGGTATATGTATTTATAACCAATGTTTGTCGCTTAGTTTTTAGGGTTCCGTAGTCCGTGGTAGTCCGACAAAGAACCCTTATAAGATCGTTCGGTCCGTCCGTCCTAGTAATGTGTTTTGACAACCACTGTCCTCAGTTTGGTCGCATTTATCTTTTCGACATATTCTACTTACATGCAAGGTTAAGTTACTACCAAAGGTTATTGCCTTGTAATACTCTGTTATGTTTCTAAACTCGGCTAACATGAACCATTAAACCATATTAGTATTAGTTTTCCTGAAAAAAAAAAGAATAAATTACCTCTTTTGAGCGATTAAATAAAATTATACGACAAATGATACTTAAAGAGCGTTAACATAAGATTATGTAGAGTTGAGCGGAGCGGGAGAATGGGTGAATCCGGGGAATTCGCCATTATCTGCGAAGCGAGGGTGAAAACAAGAGGTAATGTGAGGGCTGAGGGCGGGGGTGCCGCGCGCGAGCGGCGACAGTATTGCGCTAATGAAAAACGTCTTCACGAAGAGGAGTGAGTAACTCAAAGTTATTTATTTTTGACAATTTCCTTTACTGATTACCTACTACTTAGATACTATCACGCTTTTTAGGACTAAACTTTTCCAGTTTTAATGTTGTTGAGAACAAACCTTTTTCACCTTTGTTTATCACACTTATCACGATTGGAAATAGACCGAATGATAAGTAGTATATAAACGTAGAGACCCAAGAAATAAAACCGCTAAAAGTAGAAACTGAGGTCTTTATATAGCGTAAGTGAGCACCAAGAAAGGAACTATAGAAATTCCACCCCTAATGGTGAAAAACTAAATTCACGCAGGCAAAGCCGATGGCAAAAGCTGGTTTGATATAAAACAGAAATACTTGTATTGTGACAAATGTCTTGAACAGAAACGTAAAAAGCAATTTGGGCTGTCGACACATGTTTTATGTATCGGTTTATCTCGTAATAATAGATTACGGCTATTACAAGATTAGTTGACATCGATGATGCATCGCGTGGTCCAAGGTTCGGGTTCGGGGACGTGGTGGTGGTGACAGTGCAAGACGGATGCCCGGTGGAGCGCGGTAGCGTCCCGCCGCGCCCGCGCCTGGGAACCGCCGCGCTCCCAGGTCCCGGCTGTATAAGAACGTCATAGATCGGTATCGCACGCCGCGACATCAATCTTCGGACGCCGCCGCCGCCGGAGCCGCGCCGGACGACCGCCGGACAACACCATTTGTCACGTCGCAACAGTAAAAAATGATTCAATTATGAAACATTGACGCGTTTTGCTCTGTCACGCCGCCGGTAAGTATAGCTGGCAAGATAACCCAGAACCGCACGAACAAGTCTCATAGGTAGCTTTCCTTTTAGCTGTATTTCGGCAACAGATTAGTTTGATGGCAACATCCTTACCACGTCCATAAAAGTGAAAGAAATGTCTATTTTAGCGAACCCACTTGGTTAGATGTTTAATCAAACTTAAATGCATAAAGAATTCAAAGCAAATGGGTAATTTGCTGGAAGACGAAATGGCACAATAAGAGGGCGATCGAGAAGAGGCTGTAATGGAGAGCGGGCGGCGGGGCGGTAGGGGGTGAGACGGCGGGGGAGGACCGGCTACAAAGTAAATTGAAGCGGCTTTGATGTGCCACTCGCGTTTTTGTTGCAATTTAGCCAATTGTTCACCTGTCCCCTCCTTCACTCGATATCACTTTATTTCGCTCGCGGAATTCATTTTCCGTAAAATTTACCGCAGCCGGCGACGACGCGGTTCTCACAGAAATTTAGAATCCCAAAAATCCTCGTGAGCTTTCGCATTCGATTCCCATCGGTGTGCGAGATGTCGAGAGATAAACTCGATAAATTTAATTAAATGTCTTGAGCGGTCTCACGGCGAGGTGGCGGGGTGGTGCGGGGAAGCGGGGTGCAGGCAAATTTGTTTGGAGTGGATCTGTCCAGTGGCCGGGATTAATTAAGTGCAGGCGAGAACAAGGGGCGGCCGCAGCTGCAGTCAAAGGGCCGCGGCGGGTGCATGTTGCAAGCAAAAAACCTCGGCTTGAAGGTTGGACTACATAACAACGCAAAACGTGCAAAATACTTAAGAAATAAAATCTCCCTGGAATAGGCCATAACTTATGGCCTTATAATGTAGGTGTAGGTAACTTATTATGACCCATATAGGCAGGTACCTACCTAAATTTTACTAACAAAAATTTCTGAATAAAATTCATTTCAATGTAACACATCATATCATAACAATAATTGTAGTTCTATTGTGAAATTAGACAGCATACTTTTTCGCCGTATCTTTTATTGACAAACTTTGTATCTTTATTTTGGCAAAAAGAAACATTTTTTAAAATAGGTTTTTCTCGCATACTAAAATATTACATACAATAAAAGGAAAAAGGAAATATGTATATAAAAGGAAAACTTATACGAAAACATCCCAGAATCAAACTGTCGGTCGCTGCCGGGCCCTGGCAGTGCGAGCCGTGGCGGCCTACAGGGCCCGCTGCGCGTGATGTATGGCGCGCGGTCCCGGGTTCGGACGGCTCCCGACCAACTCGATTGATGACACCTACACGTTGCATCATTTGTCTGACAGATATTCTATTACGATTATGATGTATGTCATGTATGGTGGAAACTCCCTTATACAGCTAATGGTTCTGTAGAACATCCATATGGTTTCATAGATACAACTAGCTGTTGCCCGCGGCTTCGCCCGCGTGAGTTTCGCTTAGATGAAAAATCTTTTTGTGTTCCAAATTGTAGTAACCTAAACTCCAGTACTCAAAATTTCAGCCATTTGGTTATCCCGTGTCCCGCGGGAATATATTAGGTAGGAATCAAAAGTGATATTTCATTCAATAAACGATCTTCGTCTGCTCGTTATCTACAATTTCCCGTGTACTACCACTCCCACCCCGAGTCTCTCTTTGTCCTATCCCGTGTCCTGTCTATTTATACGTCAGTAGAAAATGCTCATTAGGTTGAACGACTTTTGTTAAGGCCCTATTTCCATTTATTTTATAGTGTAGCTGGTCTCTTGGACTTCTTCATCAGATGATCCTGATCTTCAATTTTTATACGTCAACAGAAAATGCTCGTCAGATTCATAAACTTTTGCAAAGGTACCATTTCCATATTTCTTATAGTTTAGATGTTCTGTTAAGGTTCTTCATCAGGTGTTTCAGTTTTCATATGTTGCCCAGGCTTAATAGCTATACAAGAGAAAAAATTCATTCAAATCCGTCCAGTAGTTGTTGCGTGAAACGTGTACATACATACAGACAGACAGACAAGAAACACCAAAAAAAAATTTTTGCTTTCTATTATTCTTTTTAAGTGTCCCTCCCTCTATCCATTTCAGTCAAAAATACTAAATGTACAGACAAAATATTTTTACTGATATATTATTTTATAATACCTATACCATAGACGTTGTACTTATATTAATTCTGTGACGTTGTTTCCAAGATTGAAAAATACCTTAGGTACCATTGTCTTTTTTGCAAATTAAATATAATCATAATAGTTTAAATATACTGCAGCAGATTCATACACTACTTCAATTAAGTCACTTGGGCAGTTTCAATAGTGACTCACATTTGAAAGGGTTCCAATTCCGTGTGATTCACTCTTGTCATGGACTTATTGTCCCAGTAATAGATACTAATCCGTTTAGAGCGCCAAAATGAATGCATTTATAGTTTCTAGTGCACCGCACGTAGGTACCTCATAATGCAGCTTGCACGGATGAGATATGGTCGATGCCACTGCGCTATGCAGCGACACGCTGCCGACTCCTGCAGCGCCTGACAAGTTGATCAGCAGATGTCCCCGACCCCAACCCAACACCCCATATCTTCCAATCGGAATAGATATCCCTCTAATTTTATTGCTCATTGTCCTTGAGGAAACTTTTTTTGCGGTTTGTGGAATGTCCGGCGGTTGTCCCTGTGTCTTTTGACTCGAATTCCGATTATTTTTATTCGATCTTTATTATTTCGAAGACGGATGAAATAAAAAATGTTTAGTCATTGACGACTACCGACTGAAACTGAATATAAAACGGAAACTTACTAAGTAAACTCAGGGTAACTAAAAACACAAAAGCCGTATTTTTGAAATCACTCGTCTAGCAATGTTGCCAGTGACATGAAAATAATGCGAGAAATAATTTCTGCTCAATTCCACGCAACGAAAACCGAATCGGTAACGAATCGTAAAAAAAATGATCGTAAATCTTCAATCAAAGAGAACGTAAGCGTTAAACGGAACGCAAAAATGAAATTCTAATAGACTCCATCTATATCCGTATCCGGTTGTCTATGTCATTCACGATTTTGACGTAAAAATCGTTCGACTACCAAATCATACGAAAACGAATGGTCTAGACCACTCGTTGCGAATTATTCGACATAGACAATTCAAAAATACGGAATAATGTATATCGAATGAAAAATCATTCGGCTCACGCTTTTTTGGTGAGTCAACTTTCAAAAATAGGGCCCCTGGGCTGTAAACGAAGTAAGATCCTCACGAAACTTGATTGGCACACATATGCCTCGATTTTTTTGAATTTCTTTGCCTGGGGCTCTTAAAAGAGCTTTGCTTGGGGGCAAAATGGGCGTGAAAAGGGGAAAGTTTGCTGTAGCGTTATTTATGAGCGGATTTCAATCATATTTACAGAAAATATTGTGCATCGAATTCTCCACAGATTGTTGTAAAAAATAAGTTTGTTGTAGCCTTACGGTGAGGAGGACGGAGCGCTGTGTCCGATTTGGTGCCTCCGCGAGGTTTACTGTTCACAGAACCACAGACGCCAACACTAGTAAACATTGATTACAGGTTAACTCATTGAAAAAAAATACTAGCTTGTCGACTTTTTTAACTGTGTCATATTATCGAGGATGTCACTTTATATTTATTATAACTTTTGTTAATTGAGTTATGTGCCCTTCTATTTGGTTGAGTTTGGGACTAAATTCCAGAAAAGGAATTAATATCATCAATTCCATGATATTTCGGGGCGTCCAATTCCGGCTGCCGTCAACATCCCGCCACATTAAATTATCGACAATGTTGGCTGTCAAAACGACCATAATAATTTTCCAACGTCTACTTCATTCCGAGGTATTTCTTTCGGAAGTAAATTATGTTGTCTCTGTCCTAGATGGGGTAGCGTTTGTTTAGGCGTCCAAGTCTAGTACGCTATAGTAAGGATAGGTAGCCGCTAGATCGGTCGGTTAGCTAGATCACTATTCATTCTTACCCGTAGCACATCCACGTGACATAAACGGATTAATTATTTTTTCACTGATCCAAGTTTAAAAGAATTAGATACTAGATACCTACCTACTAAAGTATTTTATTTTTACATACCTATTTTATAAATAACCTAATTTTTTAAATAAAATGTGTGTGCTCTATTGTATACCTTGATTGAGGCTACGTATTCTAGAGACTATGGCAATGGTATAGAAGACTTATCCCCAGGGTTTGGTCGGTGTCGGGCGCTGGCGTGGAGCCGCGGGGTGGCGCCCAGCAGCGCCACAGATAAATAATGACGTTTGATAATTGATTAATCGCTAGCTGCGCCTGCGCCGATGCTATCGCCGCATTCCTCCGCAGCCGCAGGAAAGATGAGTCGCTAATTAATTTAAATGAGTCGCCGAGACCGCCTGACTCGGGACAAAAACCGCCGGGTCGTCGGTCACCGGTCGCCGGTTTAGACCGTTCATTCCCATTAGCCCCCAGGCTTTGTTCCCCACTCAAGGAATCTACTAAGGGGCGACAATGCGGACAATGACACTGGGGCAACACTAGTAGAATTTTTCCATTTTCCACCTGTATGCTTCAAAAGTATATTCTAAATCTATGTTCAAAACGAATATAAAATTGTCGCATTGCCAGTATTTTTTACACGTTACAAATAATCAAAACATGTACTGACGTTCCGCTATTTTCGAAATTAAGTCTGATTCAGTCCCTTTGTAGAATTATTTTCCTGCTGATTGGCCAGAAAAATATATTTAGTTCCCACTCCCACATTGTACTGTTCCCGATGTCTCCCAGTGGGAACCAAACCTAGGGATAGCGGGAATACATGGTTTAGGCTTCCAGCCCCTAGCATGACCACGCGTCGTCGTAAATATACGATAAAATATAACGTATCATATATCACCAACATATTTATCGATTTCGCGAGCATAACCAAAGTAGCAACATGATATGATAAAATTTACCACATGATACGAAATGATTAGCTTCGCGATATGAAATAACAATGCTGCCAATGTAATAATAAAATTTTTCAATCATCATTCATTTTCACTCGTTCTTTTTTTTTTAATCTCACGTTTTTGACGTCGGTAGGTGACTTTGACACTTAATTAATTATCGTTTTCTTTTATTCATATAATATAATCTTAAAAAAATAATTCATATATTATTATCATGAAAGTAATAAGTACCTTTGTACAACAAAGTACTTACTACTTCCATGATTATTATTCACTCATTGATTGTTTATTTAATTATTTTTTTTAAACTTCTACAGGTAGAAGTTTGAGGAGCCAAATTTCGTGCAAATTTCCCTCTAACTCCGAACATAGGTAGTAAATCATTTCTACAGAGACTTTATAATTTCTTAAAAACTCATTGTCTGGGAGGAGAAAACTGGTCCTTTCTTACTTCTTTCTCCTCCGCGGCAAGTAAATTTATTCTTTGATATGACCTAGCCATATTATTGTGAAGTTGTAACTGAAAAATAAATATCAAGGATTATTTTCTGCATTTATTTCATAAACATTTACACAACAATCATAAAAATAAATCTTACCTTTTAATCGGAGAATGAATAAATGCTAAAAAACTTGTAATTTTTATTATATCGAGCGTATCACGCACTCTAAACATCGTCGATAAAATAACACGAATAAATGTCAAAAATCGATATTTTTATCGCTTATATTTGGTCATGCTCGAATTTTCGATAAATAGCCAACTGTCGTGCTCGCTCTTCTATTTATCATATCGTATCATAACACGGTGACGTCACTGGCACGGTGATGCTCGCTGTTAAGATAAAAATTCAACATGGCGGCGATATTTATCATATTTTGACAGTTGGCGTGGATAAATCGCTATATCATATCGTGTTTTGGTGGTCATGCTAGCCCGGCAGATCTTCAGATCGGCTCTATCGCGCCATCTCGCGGCCCCGAGCGGCCGAATTATCCTTGATTTAGATGATATCGGCCGCTGAACGATCTGTCTGCTCGCCGCAACCATTCTACAACGACCTAGCAGTCTTGCCTCAACTACAAAAATACTATTACATGTATTTTTACTAACCACCTGAGTTAGTAATGTAGTTTGTTATTTTCTTTCACTATACTATATAATATACTTTATACATACACTCCTAAGAATTCCATCAGTAATTCGTCTTTTTAGGGTTCCGGAACGGAAGATCATTTTGTTGTCCGTCTGTCTGTCAAACATGTTTTTCTCAGGAACGGACGAAGGTATCTTAGTTGACATAAATCCTAACTAATATTATAGTTGAGTGAGTTTGTTTATTTGTTACCTCTTCACGCTGTATCTACTGAACTGATCGTCGTAAAATTTTGCATACACATAGTCAGGGGTCCAGAGAAGGACATAGGCATTTATCCCGAAAAAAAGTACGGTTCCCGAGGGTTCAACATAAGCGCGGGCGCGGAGCCGCGGGCGATAGCTAGTATCAAATACTCGGATCTACGGTCTCTTTCAACATTCGGAAAAAAGCAAGGTCTAACAGTACAGGTATAAATCTGGAAATTGTAAATACCTATGTAGTTAGAAGTCGAAAAAAAAGTGTCACAAACTTATATTTGCACTTTATACAATATGAACTTATTTATTAAATTGCACTAAATTACAAAAATTATGTATAAATGAAATCAAAAATAAATAATGTAATGCAATGTAAGTATGAATGAATCTGTAGGGAACGAACTGCAAAGTTAATTATGTTTTTGAAACTAGTTTGTCTTTAAGTTAGAGCTTCGGTGCGCGAGTTGACTCGCACAGGCCGCACTTGGCCGGTTTTTTCAAGTAGATACTAAATGGCGCACTCATCCATGACCATCGATTTGTAATATGAGGGTAAAGTAAAGTGCTAATTATACAGCAATTATAGGACTATGCCTATAACAATTATATATTACGGCTACAATGTTACAAGATTACTTATTACATCGCTAAGTTGTAATGATCGTAATGGATTCCGTTTACAAGAATGTGCTACTATTTGCTTGTCCTAATGGCGTAATAATCGCCTTATAAGTACAAACTCAGCATGTTTAAGGACATAATTTCCCTTATATGTGACACAGATTAGCATTAATAAATCATTTGTAAACGCAAATAACATATTAAATGACAAAGAAGTGTTGTGTGGCAATATATCCGCATACGTGGATAAACGACGATGAAGATTTTTTTATTTTATTCTAAATAGCTTGTTATAGTGGTCCGGAAGGTACAAGCGTACTCTTTGACCATTTAAAGACTACTAATATACCATTATATATGAGTGTTGTATACACTCTATAATTATGTTAGAAGGATTCGGTACTAAACTAGCGTATCCATTCGACAGCTGCTGGCTGCTGTATAAAGGTCACAACAGAAGCAAAGGATCAAGAGTCCCCGAGCGGCGTACAATCGATACGGTATTATTTATTCCTAGTTCATCGAGCCTCGAGTATCGACGGGTAGTAACTAACTACTCTATTGATTTACAACTGTCGATCATAGCTCGATAACACTAGTATACCGGCGGCGGCACCGACGCAAAAATGTTAATTAAATCAATACTGAATATATAAATTGGATATTTTAATGGCTTTTATATCTATTTTATCTTCGCCTTTAGCAACCTTTATTGGCAACTGATGCACTCAATATCTACATTGTGATGATAACTTATTGCTTATTAAACTGTCAGTCAGTCTTTTTCTTAAAAATTGTTCGCAAAATTAAAATTTAATATTTATTTAATGGTTTCCGAGTGCAATACATTCTATATTCATTCATAGGTAATGTAAATTATATAAAAAAACCACAACGCCACAAACTTATGGGCAAAAAGCAGTCAGTCCTCTTGTCACCCGGCAGCAGAGTTGTAAGAGAGATCGTTGAAAATATAATCCTGCTCGTTTGTTTTCTTTTATAAAGATTTTGAAGAAAAAAACCGAGTAATACAAAACTAACAAAGAGGCGTATTTTTTTCAAATATTTATCAGTGCGTGATCTTGGTATACCTAAATACGTGTTGGTTTTTTGGGTATGGTATGAATATCGGTTTGGACTTATTACACGGAAAAAAAGATTTTGCGATTATTTTCCTCCAAGATTATACACATTCTTGGAAATATTGGCTCATTTCAAGAGAGTTTTATTTTCAGTCAAAATTTGTTTCTTACGTAAAGATATTGGTTCTCTTAACTGAACGAGGCCAAAATAATTTACACTAAGATTACATATCTTCGGTCAAGAAACCAAAGTTTCTTGTTCCGAAGAAATTACACTTCATTTCATTGAAGAGATCTAAAAATCTTGTTTCAACATCTGTTTGTAATTGATACGAGATATTTCGTCTTCTTTAGCAAAAAAATTGCTTTTTTGATAGAAGATAAAAGGCCTCTTAGTAAAAAAGATATTTTTTCCTCCGAGAATACGTTTTTATTTCAATGTCAGGTCGTTGTCTTGAACACTATTATTGAAAATGTCTCGAGCTAAAACAAAGTTATATTTATTTCGAAACTTTTTTTTACAAGCAAAATTTCCATGAAATCAGATATATAATCAGCTTTTTATTTTATTTTAAGATTTTCCTCTCTTTATTTAATAATATTTTGTTTACATTGATTAAACCATTTAAAAATAAATTCGGTCCTGTCTAAATATCAATCTTCAATAAATAGCACAGAGTACTATAGGTATAGCATGTTCGTTCATCCATTGTAAAAAAATAACCAGGTATTTTAGCGACTTAATATTATTAAAACAATCAGAAGGCATGGCAATAACATGTTTATTTTTATTGTTCTAGATGCTTATTTATTTTGTAAGTTCCCTCTCGCTCACACTCCGTCCGCCGCATGTGGTCAGGACGGCCAGGCTAGGAAACCTTACTTCCTTATTCAGATACCATACGCCATCCATACACTAACATAAATCCTACCTACCTAGTACCTACTGAGTCACACTTTTAAAATTCATTAAAAATTTTAACACATCCAGGTTCTCTCTGGCAATCAAGATGAATCCAGACATCTCCTCAAAATAAAATCCGCCAAGCCATTAAGTCTGTAGGGCGTGCCAAAGAATTATACATAAGTACATAAATACATACACCCGAAAAACATTACCCTCCTTCTTTGCAGTCGGGTAAATAGCACCCAAGAACCTTTTTTCTATTGGGAGTCGGTTATAAATTATATTCGTTTCTTCGGCCAAAAAAAATGGTTATTAGAAGAAAAAGATTGTTTTCCTTTAAAATAAAACAAATTTTGTAATTAACTAATGTTCTTCTTGTAAAATGATGTTGGTCTTATATCTAGATTTAAAAAATTTCATTCAAGAGTTTTTGAAGTTTTCAATGAATAGTATTCTAGAATAAACCGTTGCAAACCCTTTGTCCTCGTTGGCTAATCATTAGCCAATCAGAAGCTAATACACGATACTCAGAAAATAGTGATGGGAAAAGCCTTTCATTAGTATTCGCCTCGTGATTTCATGGATGGAGTAATCGTATTATCTTAATCCATTATGTTAAGTAATATCAGTTGTCGTTTTTTTCTACACAACATTATTATTATATATTACCATATTTAATAATATAGGATAAAATAAAATACAATGGACATATAATGACTGCCAATCTTGAAATTGTTTCTGCCATGGCTCAATTTGACGATTGTGTGTACCCATTTTCTTTTGTCTTATTTTTTTTAATTAGTCTTGTAAACGTTATGGATATAACACCTATTAGCTTGTAAGATTTAATAAATAAATAGATAAAATATATCGGATATATATCTTTCATATATATATATCGAACTGAGCCATCGACACATCAGCAATACAATCGATACTATCGAATGTACTAATATTAGGCGATAGTTTTGGTCCCATCGAATTGGCTCATGTTTCAATTTAAACAACTTATTGACTTACTACCAGTCTATAAGATATTTCGTGATGATGGACAAATGGTAAGCCCAGGTTATCGTTTAATCGTCGACATAAACATACACACACGTACATATATAAACTTCTATTGAAGTTTGTATGTCTGTTCCCATTAGACTTTTGGAGACGGTGGTAAATTTTTCAACTCGGTCAATTATTTATGTATAAAGAATTTAACTAGCTTGTAGCGTTTGTTCCGCGACTTCGTCTGCGTAGAATCCCCGGGAACCAAATATTTTTCCGGATTAAACGTATCCTATACCTATGTTAATCACATTATATAATTTTATAGTTACAAGTCTGTTCAGCCGTTTATTGCGTGATTGAGTAACAATAAAATTACTTTTACGCATTTATAATATAAGTAGGATTTGCATTTATAATAATAGTTCGATTATATATTTAGATTGATTGACAATTGATATCTCTCTTATTGATATCTCAGTTCATCATCATTAGCACACTAGTAGTAGATTTTACTCTACACCCCAGTCGTCGTTTTTCTCAGTGCGTGAACTTTGGTAATAACCACACTCGGGAAACAGAATCCCGGCTACGCCCGTGACAAGCAGAGTACAGTTTTGATATTCAAAATTCAGGACGGCACTGAATTTGTAATTGATATGGCAAATGTGGTAGTTAATACAGTTTGAAGAGTTTTTTTTAATTAAATCACGATTAAATCTTTAAATCATCGATCGATGTTATCGATTACTTTAGTGGCCCGCCGCGCGCACGGTACATCCGTCAGTTTAACGGTCGTTTACTAATTTACTTGTTGAGCAGGGTTGCCAACAAAATTGTCGTACGAATATGTTCCTCGTAAATTTTCAAATACGCCATTATATTCTTCCGTACGAGGTACGAGGACGTTATCAACCTCGTACAATTATGTACGAGATTTTTTTGATAATGTTATGTCGTGATTTTTTTTATTGGCGTAGGAATTTCTTACACCATAAATTGGAGCCTTCAGCCGGGGATTTCCCGGTTGACGATATATCTACCATCATAGACAATCATCACGTAAATGATGATTGTCTATGGTAGTTCAACCGGGAAATCCCCCATTCTGTTGAATAAGGCTGGCCTCAGACAGCCGGAATGTCTCATCAGAATTCAGACACTAAATTCAAGTAATATTAATCCGCGCAAAAAGCAGGGAATTACATATAATGTAATCATGCTCCACACACATTCTAATTTTCTTAGATTATGATTTTTTTCAGATTTAACTGTCAGAATGATACTGATAAGCGTTCTTAATTCCGGAACGGAATATTTCATAGATTACGATTTCATAACGCGCGTTTACATTCTATAGTTTTGATTAAATCAGCACACACTCGTCGGATCAGATTATCTCATATCTTCTTAACGTTCAAAATGTAGAAGAAGAATCCAAGGTATTCTTTTGTGTCATTAGAGTTTCTTTTTTTATTTTTTAAAACTAAAAGATGAGATGAGAATTAATACTTCATCTTTCATATTTATACAGAGACGTCTGCGGAACCTGAGAATCGAAGACTACTGATCAATCTGAATTTTTAAGATAGTGTGAGTCAAAGTGCCTGAATCCAGAACATGAATTCCATAATGTTGTGTGAGGCCGGCCTAAATACATTTCGTAGTTTTCGTTTATGTACTTCGCCTTACACGTTTGTGCATGTCGTACACGAAGCTACAGCTAATTGGATTTTTTCGTAAAAAGAAGATTTCCTATTGTTAATACCAAGTTTTTTAGCCATTGTTTAGAGGTGTAATATAACAGCTATCTCTGTTTAATAGTATATATAAGTAATGAGTGATAACGAAGAAAATAGTGACCGTTCGCCTACTTTAACTCCGCCTAGAAATTATATTACCCAAAAAAGGTGGTTGGACAAGAAAAAGGAAGGTAACACATTATCGCAACATCGTGTACAAAATTTTAGACAGCAATGGTTAAAAGATCCGACTTTTAAAGACTGGCTTTTGCCAGACACCAATGATGTATCAAAAGCCAAATGTGCATATTGCCCGGAAACATCAATGGTGGCTGAACTATCTAATTTAAAAAAGCATGCCTCTACCATTATGAAACACTTGGGGAACCAACCTGGATCCAGTGGAAAACACAATACATTAGTATCGCTTGGTATTCAGAAAGGTCTAATCTCCACAAAATAACGAAGTTAAAGCTCGTGCTGAAATTAAACTTGCTGCTTTTTTTGCAGAGCATAATATAGCATTCTCGGTTGCTGACCATTTAACAGGGTATTTATTAAAAGAAGTTGTGAGCAGATTCTAAATTAATCAAGGAAATTGAACCCAAAAGAACCAAAATTACAGGTGTGGTAACATGAACGTTCTTGGAAAAAATGAAGGTCATAAAGCAGATTTAGGGACAAGAAATTTAATTAAAAACTCAGTTTTCGGTGATGACGGATGAGACGACTGCCATGTTTCTACGGTCAAAACTGCTTGCGTTGTGATACGGTATTTTGATCAAGAAGCCACTTTTTTTTACTCAGAAGATATGCTAAAGCATTTTTGGGAGTTTGAAAAAAAAAGTACAAAGTTTTTATGAAACGTTCTGATACAAATTTATTCCTACTGCTAATGCCGAGAACTTATACAGAGACAGCTCTTATCGATTCATTAACTAAGCGTAATGTTCCATTGACAAACATGATTGGCTTTGGCTCAGACGGGTGTAATGTCATGATGGGTGATAACGACTCAGTAAATACAACGAAGGTTTATACGTGATTTCCCCAGGAATCATAATCACGAAGTGCGTTTGTCATTCGGCCCATTTGTGTGCCAGTGAAGCCTGAAAAATAAACAGTTGCCTGGAAGGTGTAGAACAACTGGCTAGAGATATCTACAACTTTTTTAAGCATAGTGATAAACGGCAATGTGATTTCCTGTAAAAGATCTTCCAGTCGTTTGCTTCAAAAAAAACGTGGAGCCTCACAAGATAGTCGAAACCATCAAAGTATACAAGATGGCTTTCGTTATTATCTGTGGTTGAAAGAATATTAGGAACAATGGGAGGCCACTACGTCTTTTTTTTTTTATCGACTTTACGACAAATCCTGCACATAGAGCTAGAGCCGATGTTAGAAATCGAGCAGTATTTACAAGTTACCGTCTTGAAAAACTCAGCAACCCATTCTACATTAACTTTATTTCGGTTTCGGAATGAGTCACTCCCTTTATTCAATAAGTTCAATCTTGAGTTTCAAAGCGAGAAAGTAGTTATGAATAAAGCAATCTACATGAGAAAAGCGTTCGAACACTTTACCAGGAAATCCTATTACGTTATTTACAACGCGAATATGTGATGAGACAAAATCTTGGGGAAATAAACCCTGGAAGTCAGCAACATGAGCTCCATGATGCTGCACTGTATTTTGGCGTCAAAGTGTATGAGCTTCTTAAAACATCCGCAGATGTGATCAGAATATTCGCAGACATTGCACAGTTCTTCTCATGCTGCAAAAATATTCTACAAAGTGGTTGCCACCGAAATTAAAGATATATATTCGATATAACATGGAAGATCCTGTCTTGTCAAAGCTACAGGTGGAGTCGATAATATCTTGCACGCACCTGCATCAGCACTATATATAATTTTAGGAGCCATATATATATATATATATATATATATATCGAACTGCTATCGACACACAGCAATACAATCGATACTATCGAATGTACTATCGATAGTTTTGTCCCATCGAATTGGCTCATGTTTCAATTTAAACAACTTATTGACTTCTACCAGTCTATAAGATTTCGTGATGATGGACAAATGGTAAGCCCAGGTTATCGTCTCGTCGAACAAACATACACACACATATATAAACTTCTATTCGAAGTTTGTATGTCTGTTCCCATTAGACTCGAACTTTCGTTTCACTCCGGTCAATTATTTATGTATATTTATGTAGCTGTAGCCTAGCGACTTCGTCTGCGTAGAATCCCCCGGGAACCAAATATTTTTCCGGGATTAAACGTATCCTATACCTATGTTAATCCGGGTGCTAAATTTTATAGTTACAAGTCTGTTCAGCCGTTTTTGCGTGATTGAGTAACAAAAAACTTTCGCATTTATAATATAAGTAGGATTTGCATTTATAATAATAGTTCGATAGGATATTTAGATTGATTGACAATTGATATCTCTCTTATTGATATCTCAGTTCATCATCATTAGCACACTAGTAGTAGATTTTACTCCTCAGCACCCCAGTCGTCGTTTTGAACTCTTAATAACCACACCCGAAACAGAATCACGCCCGTGACAAGCAGAGTACAGTTTTGATATTCAAAATTCAGGACGGCACTGAATTTGTAATTGATATGGGCAGATTTGTAGTTAGTTATTTACAAAATGTGGTAGTTAATCACAGTTAATAAATTTTAATTAAATCACGATTAAATCTTAAATCGATCGATCGATGTTATCGATTACTTTAGTGGCCCGCCGCGCGCACGGTACATCCCTAACGGTCGTTTACTAATTTACTTGTTGAGTGCTGTGAGTGAACTGCTGTGCTGTGCTGTGCGTGCCAAAGTTACAAATTCTTTTTTGGTAGGTAGTAACCTAAGTGGCTACTATGGACCAACTTCTCAAATCCTGGCAAATGCCAGATGAAGTTGTAGAATTATTTTTCTAGTAAGTATTCTCAAAAATGTATTGTTTTTTAGCGCTAATTTTTAGTTCCCTATGTACATACTTACCTATCTAATTAATTGAATGCCCTCTCGTTGTAAAGGAGTTCAACCAACGTCAACGTTGATTTACAGAACTAATACGTAGGTATTTATAGTATTTAGCTACAAAACAAGTTTACTTAATTTTATAGGGTTGGCTTTAGAATGGATTAAACTCAAAAGCGACCTTGCTGAAAAAGGTACCTAGTATAGGTTGCGAGGAGCGAAGCGACGAGCGTTAGGTTATACATAAACCAAAATGCGCGAGGCGAGCGAGCAAAGCGAGCGTGACGCGGCAGTTTAATCTATTCTAAAGCAACCCCATTTTATAATAATAAATGCAAAGATGCTTGCGGCCATGTACTGTGGGCCCTCTCCGACCTGCGGCCTTTGGCATATTTCCTGTCTGTTAAAGTTCGGTCTATACCTACGCCCCTGAGACAAAAGTAGGTAACAATAACAAGTGTCGAATCAAAACCTGAAAACCCCAAGCTTTACTATCCTAGGTAAGTGACGTCTCTACTATCCTAGTGGGCAGTTTTTGCAGTGAAATGATGTGGTTGATGAGCATGATGAAGCTTGAACTAACTGCCTACCATTATTCAATTAGGTACCTATCTACAAGGAGCGCCGACAATACGACAGTAAATTTCAAAATGTTATGTCTAATTTCGATTTTAAGATTTATTTAACATATTCAAAATACTTCTATGGACTATTAAAGCCAGTGATTTCTTTTATTGTCGGCTGGCGCCACTTTGTTTTTTTAATGGATATGCGTTTCAAACCTTAGCAACGGTAGCGGTATAGCTTAGCCTATCTATTGTAATCTTTAGGTCTTACTTACAGAAAATGAGATCGAGCCTAACCATCTAAGTGCTCTGACAGAGGAAAATCTCAAAGAACTTTGCCCTTTGATGGGAGTGCGTATAGATTTAAAGAAAAAAATTTCGGAGTTCCTTGATGGATTGGTAAGTCAAAAGATTTTGTTTTGCAACTATGTCTCTAATTTGCAGGCCTTTATCATAAATTCATTCTTTTTAAAAACTTTCTTAACACTGTTAAAAGGTATACGGGGTCTCCTGAACAATTTACCCATGAGAAAGGTCGAGTAATTCCACAACACATCCTACATGCCTGCCTACGGCCCATTTGAGCCGAATTGCAGAAAATAAAAATTTACTTATTTTCATTCTGTAACTAGTCCCATTTTTTTTGTATGGAAGTTTAAATCTTATCAATGCATGGTACAGTCAGTAAGACAAGACAAATGTTTCTGATTTTTTTTCTGAATTGTTACATTTTACTGTGTTTTTGTTCATAGATAAATTTAAAAATCATTTAATTTATTATTTCTACACTAAAACTTTTTTCTGATTGTACCATTTATAAACATGGAATGAGTTGCAGAATAAAATTTTAATTAATTTTGATTTTCAGCAATTCGTTCCAAATAGTAGGATAGTAGGACGAGTTGTGGGGAAGTACTCGAAAGGTCTAGTCCTAGTGTCCAGAGTTGCTGTACCCACAATCCTAACTATCCTATCCTAACTAATATTATAAATGCGAAAGTGAGTTTGTTTGTTTGTTTGGTACCTCTTCACGCTTTATCTACTGAACCAATCTTCCTGAAAATTCGCATACACACATAGCTGGAAGTACGGAGAGAAGGATATAGGGTACCTTTCATCCCGGGAAAAAGCACTGTTCCCGTGGGAAGAGAAATTCACGCGGGCGAAGCCGCGGGCAAAAGCTAGTCTACTATAAAACCACTTGTTATGAATTTGCAAGTTCACTTACTTAATATAATATTTTCAGGCTACAACAGACACTATCTCAAGTGATTCTAACAGTATATTGCTTCCTGGAGATGACATTAATGCAGACTTTAATATAAGTTTATCTGAAGTTTTGATTTTACCCCAATTTCAAGACTTCGATCTTAAAACTCTGTTAGAAACTTCTCCGTGTGGAAAAAGTATTCTCCAATTTTACAGTACAAACGGATGCCTAGATAGTAAGCGCAGAAACCGCTTAACAGATGTAATAATCAGACATCTGTTCACTTTTATTGTTAATAAGTGAGTACCTAGAATTTTGTATATATGTCGCAGCCAGGTAGTTGAATTAGCCATTTAGTTGAAACGCTCGCTCGCTCATGCTTGGTCTTTGAAAGCTTATATCTCTTTTTTTTATAAATATTATAAAAGTGATTTCTACTTATTGTTTGGAACTGGGAGAAGTTTGTTTGTGTTTTTTAAAACTTCTATTACATTATTTCAGGCGTTTGAATTATGATGACTATACAGTGCTATCTGGTAAAATAATAACTCTCTTTCCGCAAGAGTCAGCTAGGTACATATTTTACCCGGCCTATTAAAAAAGTGATTCACACTGTGGAAGATCAGTACCAGCTAAGGGAAAACTTATAGATAGAGTGAGAAACTTATTATTTCAATCTGGGGAAAGAAAACGCAAATCAGCCATTAATAAAGATAATGAAAATACGCCACCAAAAAGAACAAGAATAATAGAAACACCTAGTGGTAGGTAATCCAAGCAAATTATTTTTATTTCCTGAAACTTTATATTTAACTAACGGTCCGCCCTGGGTCTGCCCGGGGTATATTTTATATACATAACCCTTGCCCGATAAATACTCTATATGCCAGTGAAATCCGCATCAAATGGAGCCTAGTATTTTCTGAGATTAGCCTATACAGACAGATATACATGCTGGGAGACTTATGTTTACACTATGTATTGATTGATGATGATGATATGTATCAATTTGATTTTTTTTTTTTAGTTTTTTTTAATTAACTATAGATACCACAGCAGAAAAAAATCAAGAATACTTCAACTGGTTAAAAGAAAATCAAGAACCCTGGTATGAAGTAGTTGCAAAGTGGAAAGCTACTGCCCAATTTAGACATGAGCAAGAATATGAGAATGTTGCACAATTCATTCAGAAGTGGAGTATTTTAAACAGCCCAAAAGCTGTGCAGCTCGTGAGTACTTAAGTTACTGCTATAATTAATATGTTATTGTTTTTTGAACTTTATTAAATTACTTTTTCACAGAAATAAACCAGTAACCCTTAGTTAATATTACTGGGCCATTGAATAGACTGCATCCTCACACCCACACACAGGTACCTACAGTGTTAGTCATGTGTTGTGTTTATTGGGTTGGAGAAAGCTATGTTGTGCTATTTTGTCATCTGTTGCAATAATTAACAACTTTATTAAATGCTTGATAATCTAATTTAAAGCTACGTTGTCGGCGTTTAGGCACAAAATGTCCAATTCGCAAAATGTCAAATTCGCAAAATAACCAATTCTCAAAATGTCCAATATCATCATAACGTCACCCTATCAATTATTAAGTAAGAAAGATAAGCCTGATTTCGATAAAAGATCAATAAATACATTTATATACTTTTTAAATTTTATGGTAATTTAAATTTAAAGAAGGAACTTCAAGATTTTTAGCGTTATTTGAAAAAATCCAGACTCTGTTTTCTTTTTCAGTAAAGTATTATTTGTAACATTTGACATAATGATAATATTGGACATTCTGCTAATTTTACATTTAGCGAATTGGACATTTTTGCGCCTAAACAATTGTTAGTTTTTCGGGTGTGGCATACAAGTAATTTCTGAATAACTAAGTGACTGTATGGAAATGTGGTGAATGCCCACTGGTTCTATCAGTGGTATATAACCCAAACACTTTATAACGTTTTCACTTAATGTTCTTTTGTTTCCTGTAATGATCTTTTGTGTCAGTCATTGTGTGTTATTGCTCTATACCTGTAAGAAACAAAAAAAATATAGAGTGAAGTATTGGTAGTACCATGGGACATTCATCGAAAATTATTAGCTTAAATAACAACTTATGGCTTATACCAGTGGTGGAATGCAAGCACTGTTGGTAAGAATTTAATCTAAATTAAGGTCTTAATAATTTTTTTATATATTTTTTAGATTAATGAAGATTTTGATTTATTATTCCCTGGTAAAGGAGACATGTTCAGACAAAATTGGCAACCGTTTTGTAAAAGAGTATTTGAATTGAAGAAATCCAGAAATAAAGCGATGAATACAAAGAAGACTTATTAAATTCACTAAGCCGCTTAGAATACTGATGGTAAGCAAACACCTAAAATTCTACTGTCTACGAATGAGTTTTCTATTACTTATAATTATTATTGACGATTGTCTATATAACAATTTCTTGAAATTATGTAGGCATGCTTATGTTAATCATTGATGTATCTTTCACCACTTGTAATGTGGTTTCCCCAGGCAATAGCTGTTACTCTTGTTTATCCCACTCGTATGTCTAAAAAGTAACTTTAAGCTTTGCTCAAGACAAATGGAATAAATACAAAAAAATCTGCTGTTCTATACATTTCTCACTTGTTAGGTACCGAGAAATGTATGAAACAGCTGAAATTTTCTCGCGATTTCACAATAAATGTTTTTCAGTATGATGGTCTGAGCTTGTGGTTTTGAATTCATAACGAGGATGTCATTAACACATTTCATTTCATTACATTTCAGTAGAAATGTTTATTTTATCATATCTAATTGCATTTGGACATTTTCTATTTCAGATGAGAAAATACCATCAGAACTGACTCTGTTGGTTCATTTAATTCCACCAAAAGGACGATCATCACAGAAAAAGAAGTTCTCAACACGAGAATGCTTAGAGAGCATTATGGTCATTGTCGACGTAAGTAAATCTATATCAAAAGGCTTTGCTCAACTTTGTGTATGGACCATTGGCGTCTTTTTTTTCCAACAGCTACACATGAAATTAATATCATTTTGTTATGCTATTTTAAATATACATACATGTTAAATTATTTTTTTGTCCTTAGTAATATCGGAGCTGAGATATTCGCATTTAAATATTTAAATAATATTATCTATGTAACTAGGTATTTCAAACCTATGAAAAAAGTGTTAATTCTTATTATACGAGTAATACTGTAGAATATTTATAGATATTAGAGACCGTTAAGAAAAACATACATATATATTATGACGTCTAATCCCTTACGGGGTAGACAGAGCCTGAAGATATAAACTTACAGACATTGTTTAGCGTATTGGTACGTACACTCGTTCGTGATTGGCCGATCGCTTCGCGCGTTCGAGACGAGCCGCGCTCACGATTCAAACGGGCGTTCGAAATGTTCATTTACATTGTTTTAACTCAAACAAATTTTTCAGAATCCTGGAGATATTAACCAAACTGTAAAAGAAAAAAAACAAAACGCACGGAAACTACGGGAACCTGTACAGCCATACCTTATTTTACTTGGAAATCTTCAGACTTTTAAACAGTTTTACCTAGTGATTGACGAGATCAAATATACATTTAACTCTGCAACATCTGCCTATGATACACTTTTTAAATCATATCAGGTATTTAATGCGAAATATAATAAATCGAGTGAACACTTCATGTTAATTGTTCAGAGATGCATCTACAACATTACAACCGAGTATGACAACCCGGTTCCCTACATTTCTGATGTATTAAATTTGTCATTTTAAAAATAATTATTTGTTAGGTAAAACTATTACTTAATTTTCATAATGATTTGCCCCTAAATGTGGTAATTCTTTTAATGATTTTAATAAGTACTCATTCCATTTGAAATTTTATCACAATATTAATGATTATTATATCTGCCCCATAGGCACATGTAATAGATTGTATCTACAAAATATTCTCTTAAAAGTCATATAAAACGGTCCCATAAACAAAACTTAAATAACGATAATACTGTAGCCACTGATAATACTAATTACACACACAATGCCAATAATGCAATACCCAGTGCCAGTAATGCAGTACTCAGTGCCAGTAATAATAACACTGAAACATCACAAACCTTCAAAAATATTGAGTGCTCCACAGTCCCTGACAAAGTAGTTATGGAAGTAAGAACAGATAATTTTTCAGATATACTAAGATCTTATATAGATTCTTTCGTATGTGAATTATACGACAAACTCAACTTGTCTAGATTATTCACACAAGAACTTATAACTTCTGTTAAAACTTTATTTGCAAATGTTTCAGCCCAATTAAGATGCATGTTCTTAAGTAATAATTTAAATGAACAAGCTTTTGAGAATTTAGTTTTTTGTTTTTCTCACGTAGACAGTGAATATAAACGATTGAAATATTTTGAAAGTAGTAAAAAATATGTAAAGCCTGAATTATATTCTGTTGGATTAATACAAAAAAAAGCAATGGTTGGGCCTAATAACTCTATAATGACATTAAAAGAAAAATACCTTTGTATGGTACCACTAAGACACACTTTAAAATTATTTTTAGAAGTGCCAGGAATTTATGACCTCTTAAGCAATTACCAGTCTGACCTAATGAAAGAAAAAAATACACTTCGAAACTTCGTACAGGGCAAAATTTGGAGAGATTTACATGGAAATGATAATAATAACAGTATATTCGTTCCTTTAGTGTTATTTTTTGACGATCTAGAAACCGGAAATCCTTTGGGTAGTCATGCAGGCTGTAATAAAATTGGGGCTGTGTATATATCAATAGCTTGTATACCACCAGAGTATTCCAGTCGTCTAGAAAATATATTTTTGGCAATGATTTTCTACAGTACTGACCGCAATAAATTTGGAAATGCAGCTGTTTTTAATTCCTTGATTGAAGAATTAAAATACTTGCATGAACACGGTATTGATATTACTGTAAAAGAGATAACATTTAGAGTTAGATTTTCTCTAGGTGTAATAGCTGGAGATAATTTAGGTCTCCATAGTATTTTAGGATTTAATGAAAGTTTTGCTGCTCTGACTTACTGTCGATTTTGCCATTCAACTAAAGACCAATGTCGGACTCAGTTGAGTTGTGATAACAGCACTAAGCGATCAGTTGATCAATATCAAGATGATGTTATTCAGAAAAGGGGAATTAAAGAAAGTTGTATTTGGAATGACATCGGTGAATTTCATGTCTATAATAATATATATTGTGATGTTATGCATGATGTATGTGAAGGGGTACATCGGTATGGCATGGCACTGATAATAAACGGTTTAATAGGACTAAAATATTTCACCCTTAATCAACTAAATGACAGAATCAAATATTATGACTTTAAATCTTCTAATGTACCACCGCAAGTCTCAAAGAATAATTTAGAAAAAGGTTCTTTAATGTTTTCTGCTTCGGAAATGTTGTGTTTTGTAAGAAATTTTCAATTTCTTGTTGGTGACCTAGTACCACCTGGCGATGACATTTGGAAGTACTATTTATGTATGCTCGAGTTAACCAATATTGTGATGTCACAATCATTTAGTGCAGAATTGTTACTACATTTAAAGAATTCGATATTGGAGCATCATGAACAGTATATTTCACTGTTTGGAGATACTTTAAAACCTAAACACCATTTTCTTGTTCACTACCCTGATATTATTGAAAAGATTGGTCCTCCTATATTATTAAGTGCCTTCAAATATGAAGCCAAGCATTTAGATTTGAAACGATGTGTCTAATTCTATAAACACACAACGAAATGTACCTTTGTCACTAGCTGTTAAGTGCCAATTGAAATGTTGTTATAGGTTTCTTAATAAACGGGGCTTAACGACTGTTGTACAACATGGAAAAGTAAAAGGAGAGCGAATAATTACTGAAGTAGAAAGTGAGGATGTATATGGATATGTCAAATGGCTTGTAATTAATGGTATCAAGTATTGTATTGGTGATTGTCTTATTTATGATTATGAAGATGCAGTTCCAAAATTTTGTAAAATTTCCCAAATATTGGTAGCAAGGGAAGATTCATCACAATTTTATTTTTATTGTTCTTTTTTCAATACAAGTAACTTTTGTGAACATTTCAAATCATTTATGGTTGAAGAGACAGATACCTGGGAATTATTGACTTTAAAAGATTGTTTTAGTACTGTGCCTAAAACAAGTGCGTACCATTTTAGAGAATAGTTACATAAGCTGTATTGAGTAATATACTTACAGATCTATGTGTCCCAGTATGATAGATAATGCCGTAATATTGTTGCCCTGAAGATATATACCGTTTCGATCCGTATATATTTATTTATTTTATATTTATAATTATATAACTAAACTTGAGCCGTCTTATAATTATATTTCAGTAATCTTACTAAGAATATCATTTTTTCCGACTAATAAACTTTTAAAATAAAAAAATGTGGTTTTTATTGAAACAAAACAAACTCTTCCTTAAAGGTAATATGAATTTCCATTCAAACTACGGAGATTCAAACTCTCGAATCGAAATATCACTAGTATTCATCGAAGTAAACAAACATTGAATCAAAATAATTATTGTCTTGACCCAGAATATCGTAGTATTCTATATTATCAAAACAAAATAATTTTGTTTTCTGGCAAAAAAATCAAGTTTTTTGCAAGTTTTCATTCAAGTTACTACGACAATTTACTGTAATTTAAGATGCATTCAGTTTAAGAATTCTCATCTATTAATTTAAAACAACTAGGGCATTATATTGAGAGAGATAAATCTTGGGATATAATAGCAAAGTGCTTTAGAATGATATCTTTATTGTTTTTATTTAAATGATTTTGATATTTTGAATCAAATTCTGAGTATTTAGGCCAAACTCTTAATTTTTTCATTGTGACATGATATTTTCTTAAATTAAGCATCTCAATTTCCAATGAACAGACCTAATTATCATATGAAGAACAGTAAATTTCAGTAAAAACTTATTATTTTAATGTAAACTTACGATTCATTGTAAATATATTTTAAAAATCCTGCCCGAAACAAAATGTCTTAAATTAATTAGATGTTAGTTTGATCTCAAGAAAATGGTTATCTTAAATTAAGTAAACGCTGCAGCTCTATATAAGTAAATGACATTTATTTGACACAAACTAATTATAATGGCTTCAATGAAAATTACTCGTTATCTTATAACAAAACAACACTTTCTTAAAATAATCACCTTTGATCTCATTGGAATAAATGAATATTAGTTTATCTCAAGGTAATTATTCCAAGAACACGGAATTTTTAGAGATTAAGAGGATTCATGATTTCGGATATATATGAATTAATATTTTCTTGGTATAATCCATTTTCCTTTAGTTGAAGAAATCCTTTTTTACCGTGTAGAAAAATTAGATAAAAAATTACATTGAGTGACAAAGGCAAAGAAAATGTCCTTTTAGGTTCACAAATTTTATCTTACTTTGTAATCTAGTACCTAACTTTGTTGTCTGAAAGTATGGGGTAGTATATGTATTGTATAGTATATACCTATACGTCAAATCCGGTAGTTGTGATTTTTTGTAGACTTGTTTATGACACGTTTATGATGTTGGCCCAATAAATATAAGTATATTTAAATACATATGTACGGATAAATCACACAGATCGAGTTAGCACAAAATAATTAATGATTATTGCGCTAATTAATGATAATCCCATTTTGTGATTTCGAGCGCCGAACGCAGCTTTGTGAAAAACCCCGAATTCGATTAATTGTTCAAAACAACTAATTTGCTTTTTCAAGCTTCTCTCTATTAATTCCTGTGGGCGAAACAATTGCAAATGCTGTTCTTACAGCACAGGAGTTGACAGGGCAGGCCCACGTCCCTATTCCTACCTGCGGCGTGTAGCTTGTAATGCGCTAATGAATCGACTACTGTTCGCCGCCGACACCGCACGCCGCCCGAAAGCATTTCGATGTAAGTGTCCGCCGTCCGCGCAGCACTGACGAGCCGCGCGTCGCCACCTCGGACCCTATCTTATCTGCGACACTAATGGCTGATCTTACACAGCCACCGGTGACCGCTAGCGCTGCTTTATGAGCGCCGGCTGCCACAAACGCTATTACTAAACCATTAAACTTTAAGCGTTATCGCTCGCTTCATAAGAAGTCCAAACTAATTAGCTAGCTCCCCTCCGAGCCCGATTGTGCTAGCTTCTCGGTAACGTTAATACAAAGTTAATTGCACTTAATGCAGAACTTAATTGGATGGGTAACCTCCGCTCCGTCCGCTCCCGCCGCCGACACCCAATGAAAGTTTCCTTTTTGTTTTTAAATTGTAATTTATTACACTTTACTATTATTCATTAAAAAAAATGTTAAGTACCATAAATTAAATACGAATACTACCATAAATTAAATATTGTGGATTTTGGCGTAAGAAATAGAAAAAAATGATTATTTTAAATTACTAGATTCATAGTGAATTAAAATCTAGTCTTTTATATTGCCATCCCCATTAGAGCTTCGGGGTAAGTTGAATTGATTTATAATAAAATTAAAAGGTAATACAATCTCAGGAAGTCCGTTCTTACCGGATGCTTTCTGCGATGGCTTAGTGATCCAAAGGGGATTTTGGCCTCCAAAGGTAGAGTTCTACTTTCTGTTCTGCGCCACGTCCAGCCCACTGGCTCTACGATGGAGTGTGACGGACTGTGACGGAGTCCTACACAATTTTGTTAGAAGTGATATGAAAATAATGCGAGACACAATTTTCGCTCATATTATGCGCGACATAATAGTCTATTAGTTTTGTTGGTATGTCACGCTTTCAAAATAGGGCCCCAGTTCAATTTAGGTCCTAAACTGAATCGCAATAAGAGTTCATGGTAGGCCTGCTGGAAGCCCTCCTTCCAGGACTCCGTCACTAGCGGGTGCTTTGCTTATCCAAGTTTGTCTATCAAGTAAACCATGTGCTTGTTTTCCTGATAAGAATAAAAATCGATAATTCCATAAAATAAAACCGAAATATAAAACCAAAATAAAACATGTAAGTAGGTACAGGCGACGGCAGATAAACCTGACCCCTCCGAGATAGGATTCAGTGAGGTAGGGGGCCAGTTTTATCTGCCCCCGACTGTACCATAAAAATATTGGATAGAAATGAATGTTGCAAAAATCTACTCTAATGGAATGAGAAAGTATAATAAAAACGTATTCTATTCTAAAAAATTGTATGGCGCACCTTTGTATAACTCCTTTTCAAGCGACTATTGATTTTAGGATTGGAGCTATTAGAATTGAGGTATTTCGTAATCAAGTGCCCCTTGCAGCAGCCATTCATTTCAGCGAGGCGGACAATTCCTGTGATATCCAACAAGAACTAACCGCGACCATTGCATTTATACATTCCTTTCATGTAGCAATTTTTCTCAGACATTTTGACACAGCCGAAATGATCGGTAGAAATCTAATTCCAGACGTTTTAGCCGACTGGTTTTTACGTTTGCTCGGCTCTTGTGTCGCGGCGGGCGACGGGGTTATGGTCTTCTTGGCCAGCTTTAATTGCTGTTAATTGTGCTGGGGGCACATAAGTCACCGAGCAAGCGGCAAGATGGCCGCTGCGGATGCGGTAATTGCGTTCGTGGAAGGCTCTGCTCGCCGCATACAGATTGCAGCCGGCGGCGCGGCGCGGCGCCGCAAAAACCCTCGCCGCAATTAGACCCCCTCCCGAGCCTCGCCGCCCTCCTCCCCGCCGCCCTCGACACGCCTCCTTCACTCCCATATTCGAGGCTCGGTTTACGTGCACTGGAACCATATTGCCCGGGATTACTCCTCTATTGAGAATTGAGAGGTAGCGAGCTGAGAGGCACACGTTGCAGCCGCCGAACCTGTTTCGGGTCTACATCTACATAGTGCGAACATCGTGTCGCGTATCTGCCCACCTAAAAGGAATGCATCTTCAGAATTCCATGAATAATAGCATCATTAAGCCAAAACTTTTTATACTTTTATGGTAGTGTTACTATCAACACCATTGTTAAGTACCTAATGCAATAAAGAAAAATATAGACTACTTACTTCCAACAATTATCATAAAGATAAATAAGTAGATAATATAGGTACCCGATTCTTACACTTACATAGTATTATGACGCTCTTTTACATCACCTGTGGTGTTAAAATTGTAACAGACACTGGCTAATGTTAACTTGTGACGTAATTGACATGTGACGTCAATCAATTGTTATTTGGTAAAATTTGTAGAGTTTGAAAATGTTTAATTTTTCAAGCTCTACGAATTTAGCGGAAGAATTTACGGGCTTGAACAGTCGAAAAGTTTTGATATCGTGATTCTAGTTCCTAGAACTAGAAGGCAGGAGCCGGCCACTCTGCTTCCACTAGATACCTACCTATACCAAGTTTTTTATAGTAGATAAATAGATAGTTAGCCTCCATTCTGAGAACTGTATATATGTTACGGTAAGAGTGAATAATTGATGATTATTAATAATTATCTATTATTATTAATAATTACCGAAAGTCGAGGTTAAAGTGATAAATTAATCACATTTGTCGGTTTTTATTAATAATTTAACCGTAGTAGTGATAAATGTGATAATTTTTAAGTTTACCCATATATGCCCAGCGGGTCGTTTTCGACCCAAAAAACGTGTCATAGAAAAAAAATAATTTGCACATAAATATCCATCTTTTGTGACATCTATGATTATCAATTAAAAGATCAAACTATTATCTATTGAAACAAATAGAGAAATTAGTTACACTGATCAGTTTATTAAATCTATTGACAGTCAAAGTTGTGACTTGAATTTGGAGGGCAATAATATCTGTCTTTGTTGCGAAAATTTTAACTGATAATTTTATACATTTAAAAATATTCGTCATGTTGTATTTATATAATAGTTCGATAGTGTATCTTGTAGCGTTACACCGCTACAAAGTCAAGTCTTTTTTAGTTTGTGATTCTATTTCTACGCAAACTTTTTTCTTTGTTCTTTCTCTATGATAAGGTTTTTGAAATTAAAATTCTGGTGGTTCGATTTTTTTGACTTACTGTCAATTGGAAAAAATTGAGATTTTTTAGAGAGTTGATTTTTCTTTTTTTGATGTTTTTATTCAGAATTAAATCTTTAATGTGCTTTTATTATTCTTAACATACAAGTATCTATCTCTAGCAATGAAGTTTATGGTAAAAAACTTCAGGGTGGGGAATGCACAATAGAGGCTTTCCCAACGACATCTATTTTGGATATCAAACGACAGATTTCTTCACATCTGAAGATTCCAATTGAAGATCAAAAGTTGACGATAAGACCGTTCAGGGTATCCTATTAAAAATGGGACGAAGTTGAATCTAGTTGTCAAAAAAAACCAGAAGGATTATATGAAGTGGCACTGAAATATTTCATGTATGTATTGTATGGATTGTTTATTAGACGAGATTGGGCAACGTCGGCCTGCACCTGGATATTCGTCAGCGTGTTGTAAATCAGGTTGTGGACCAAGATGTGGGACTCAGCCGGGTTGAACGCGCTCCGAAATCTTCAGTCGCGGCAAAGTCGGCCTGCACATGAGAATGAGTCACAGAGCGACGAAATGTTTAGTTTGTAACCGTGGCGCCTGTGGTTCTTTTAAGATAGACTTTTTAAACATATTGTGATAACTGTTTCCTCTAAATTCTAAAGGCCCCCCTTTTGTCGGGATAATTTTTGTTTCGGTTTTGATTTGGAATTTTTATACATCATTTCATCCATTTCTTTCACTCATTTAATTTTCTTTTTAAAATAACAAGCAAATTCATGTATTTCTTATTTTACCTGTTAATATTCCTTTCCTGTTGTTAATTTTTCCTTTCTTTTATTTTTATTTCTTTGGTGTGTCCAAATAATTTTTTGTTAAAGGACATTGGTCAAATTTTTTTTAGTTCAAAAATTATACTCGTGTTTTAAGCAGTGATTCTTTTATTTTGAAACCCAAGTTTCACTGCAAAAATGTATATAATTTTTTGTTAAAGGACATTGGTAAATTTTTTTTTTTTTTAGTTCAAAAATTATACTCGTGTTTTAAGCAGTGATTCTTTTATTTTGAAACCCAAGTTTCACTGCAAAAATGGCGCCCGAACAGGGACGGTGACCGTTTACCGGTCGCGGTTTTCCATCCTGTGATTTTCTGTTTTAGCCTGCCGAAGCTGCCTATGTTGCGACCCGACGATTCTCCTTACTGTGGATTATTCACATTTAATTGATGGCTTTAGAGTCGGAGGTTATGTTGCGGTATGGTGTTGCATCGGGTTGCTCTGGTTCTTGCATTAAATTGGCTACTGCTTACACCCCGAATTTCTTAATGTACGGTCGCGAGTTGTCGATGATTCTGCAGCGTGTCGAAAATCAGACTGTGGACCAAGATGTGGGACTCAGTCGGGTTGAACGCGTTTCTAATCTTTAGACGCTTCGTGCTCCACGCTTTGTTCAGTGCCGCGTGCTTAGACGAGTATCCCCGCAGGCTTTCGTGTTGGCGGATACGGATTCAGGAGCACGTCGGTACTTATCATATTAAGGACATTCTCAAATAATTTTTTTGCTTAATCCGTTTTCTTATATTTTTTTCAAAATTCTAAAATATTCACATTATTTACCTGGCTATGACAACCTGGATAATTCGACAGCGTGTTGAAAATCAGGTTGTGGACCAAGATGTGGGACTCAGCCGGGTTGAACGCGCTTCGAATTTTCAGACGCTTCGTTAGGTATACTCGTATGACCAAGTCTCTGATTCATAGGGATAGCAATAAGGTTTAGTACCTATTTCGTTTAGTTTTTAGGTTAGCATTTGGTTGCGTTTTGCTGTTTGTTGGTTTTGTGTAGGTATCTTGTCCGGATTTTGTTTTAGTTGTTCGGTTGTTATGTTTTATTGGTTGTTTGTTGTGGTTTGTTTGTTTGTTTTGTTGGTTTGTTTGTTTGTTTTGCTTTGTTGTTGTTTTTTTGTTTGGTAGGGAGATGCTGTAGCGTTACACCGCTACAAAGTCAAGTCTTTTTTAGTTTGTGATTCTATTTCTACGCAAACTTTTTTCTTTGTTCTTTCTTCTATGATAAGGTTTTTGAAATTAAAATTCTGGTGGTTCGATTTTTTGACTTACTGTCAATTGGAAAAAATTGAGATTTTTTAGAGAGTTGATTTTTCTTTTTGATGTTTTTATTCAGAATTAAATCTTTAATGTGCTTTTATTATTCTTAACATACAAGTATCTATCTCTAGCAATGAAGTTTATGGTAAAAAACTTCAGGGTGGGGAATGCACAATAGAGGCTTTCCCAACGACATCTATTTTGGATATCAAACGACAGATTTCTTCACATCTGAAGATTCCAATTGAAGATCAAAAGTTGACGATAAGACCGTTCAGGGGTATCCTATTAAAAATGGGACGAAGTTGAATCTAGTTGTCAAAAAAAACCAGAAGGATTATATGAAGTGGCACTGAAATATTTCATGTATGTATTGTATGGATTGTTTATTAGACGAGATTGGGCAACGTCGGCCTGCACCTGGATATTCGTCAGCGTGTTGTAAATCAGGTTGTGGACCAAGATGTGGGACTCAGCCGGGTTGAACGCGCTCCGAAATCTTCAGTCGCGGCAAAGTCGGCCTGCACATGAGAATGAGTCACAGAGCGACGAAATGTTTAGTTTGTAACCGTGGCGCCTGTGGTTCTTTTAAGATAGACTTTTTAAACATATTGTGATAACTGTTTCCTCTAAATTCTAAAGGCCCCCTTTTTGTCGGGATAATTTTTGTTTCGGTTTGATTTGGAATTTTTATACATCATTTCATCCATTTCTTTCACTCATTTAATTTTCTTTTTTAAAATAACAAGCAAATTCATGTATTTCTTATTTTACCTGTTAATATTCCTTTCCTGTTGTTAATTTTCCTTTCTTTTATTTTTATTTCTTTGGTGTGTCCAAATAATTTTTTTGTTAAAGGACATTGGTCAATTTTTTTTTAGTTCAAAAATTATACTCGTGTTTTAAGCAGTGATTCTTTTATTTTGAAACCAAAGTTTCACTGCAAAAATGTATATAATTTTTTGTTAAAGGACATTGGTAAATTTTTTTTTAGTTCAAAAATTATACTCGTGTTTTAAGCAGTGATTCTTTTATTTTGAAACCCAAGTTTCACTGCAATCTATAGTATAGTGCATATATATTTAAAAAAATATTTGTTTGTTACTGAGATCATGTTGTCGAAACATTGATGGGTCGAAAACGACCCCTTGGGCAGTTGTGTTACCTAAAAATATGTTGAATAAAAAATGTAATAGGTATCATATTATTTTTAATTATTTATCGCAATAAAATAGGTACGGATTCATGAATTATGGCGTGTAATTAACATCAAGTTTTCTACATGCGGAAAACATTTACTTTTACATAAAAATACATTTAAATCACTTTTGAGCCTTTTAGATTACTTGCATCGAGTTGTTTCTTGTTTTGTTTTTACACCAAGTTAGGTCCACTAGTTTGAATTTTGGGAAAAAGTTGTACAAAAAACTTTAACAGAAATCTTGTTTACTTGTGGCTGTTCCTAAAAAAAATAATTCCGTGGAACAGAGTGTGAACGAAAAATAGTACTGTCACTCAACACAAAGTAGGTGGAAAGTGCTCCTGGGCGATGAAGACTCTTCCTAAGAACAGTCACAAGTTAACGAGACCTGTGCAAGAAGTTTTCCACCACTTTATCCTAAAATTTAAATTAGTGGACCTAACTTCATGCGAAAAGGAAAACAAGAAATAACTCAGAGCAAATAATATAGAAGGCTCAAAACGAATTTAATTTTTTTTTTTTTTATGTAAAAATAAAACGTTTTCGGCATGCAGAAAATATAATGTCTATTTACATATCATAATTCATGAATTCACACTTATTTTATTGCGATAAATAATGTTAAGTAATACATACATACATTTTTATCAACTTAATTTTACGTAACACATCTGCCCCAGGGGTCGTTTTCGACCCAATGAAAAAAACACACTTCCCCCCATCCCCCCTTAAATTTTAATTTAAAGCCTTCATAAGTACCCTTTAGGTACTAACATATCTAAAAATGGGAGACATCTGAGACCAAAAATAGTTTTGGGCAGATATGGGTTAAAGTTTTTAAAGTTTAAGTTTGATGGTAGATTTGATTTTTATAAGAATTTTATTGTTAATTTTGTAATAAATGTGCCCTTATAGTTTGATTTATTTAATATTCTAGTTCAGAATATGTGAATTTGTTGTCCTTTCGTTTTAAAGCAAGTACAAGTAACCTTGTTTGTGTGATCTCTAATTAATATAATTGTAAGACAGTGTTTAATATCATAAATAAGTACCTGCTGGTCAAAAAACATTGGGTTTTTATTTATTTTATAACTTTTACCAATATGTGTCGTGAATTATTAATAATTACTACTAAAAGTAATAAAATTCGATCTTTTACTCATATTTACCAAAACATGTGGTTAATATTAATTATTTTGTAAAAATATTAATAATTTTCAATTAATCAGATTTACCGTAACATATATATTGTATCTGAAAGGCGGTACATTGTTGCTGGCTCTAGTTCCGTAGCTCAGTCTGTGGGAACATCTTATTCGTCCATGGTCATCTGACATGAACAAAAAATTTGTTTTTGTTTAGAAAGTAAGTTTAGTACATGCATTTCAATATTATTTAGCATAAATTAAAGTATTGACATCGTCGTAATATTTGTGTGTTTGTTTGTCATAATAATTAACGTGAAAACGGACCAATGGGTTGCCGGCTGCTGTGATTTTTAAGGGTTCCGATGTAAACAGGGAACCCTTATAGTTTCGTCATGTCTGTCTGTCCGTATGTCCTAGGCTTTGCTCAGAGACTATATTACTACTAGAAAATTGCAATTTGGTATAGATTATACATATTAATACACGCGGAGAAGAGAATTGTAGAATAATATCACAAAAAATAAATAAATTGGGTTCCTCCTCTCCACTACTCCTAAAGTGGGGGTGATTTTTTCTCTCGATTATACCATCGTGTGGGGTATCATTTGATAGGTCATTCAAAAATATTATGAGTGTGTGAAGACTATTTTTTTGATTTGGGGATCCGTTTGCGAAATATTTAACTTTAATTTGATAAATGTTGTTAGAGTCCAAGAAACTTTGAGTAAACATAAGTTCATGTGTCCGCATTTGCACAGGGTAGGCACCTTCGGAACCCTACATTGCTCGTGGCCCGACACGCACTTGACCAATTTATTTGTGAAGATCACTGAAGATAGAGGGCGGGAGAATTACATAAGCTACTTTTATTGCTAGATTTTTAATACTTACATAGAAGTAGTACAACAAGTAACAGTATAATAACAAATATTTATACTTAGGTACTCGTAAATAACCAAATGAGTTGCATGGAATACGTTGTCAAGTCAGTATATGTCAGAGCCTTTAAAATACCTGGCCAAATAAGCAACAAGTCATGAGTTTACGATGTGTTTGTAGGTAAGTAAGATATATGTATAGATATATAAATTTACTCAAGTATTAACTGGCTAATTTGGTAGATAATTACTAACGTAATGAGTGGTCGATTGGCGTTCTCATTACTTAAGTACAGTTCTGCAGAAATATAAATATTCAATCCGTGACATTGCATTCTCTACCAGTTGACCATTAAACCAAACAGAGATTACTTTTCTGTTGTACAATGTATAGAACGCAACGGCCGAGCCACATTTTTGACTGTAGAGTTAAGGCGACACGGGGCGTGTAGAGTTAGAGATTAGTAGCTTGACTCTACATGAGATCTGATAATTTTTTGCCAGTGCGTGACTTTTGGTTCCTCTTCGCAACATACTTGTCTTAAAGAGGCATTAAAACAGAAAGAGTAATCCAATATAATCGTGAGAGGAGAAATTTGTGAGGCAGTGTTCGCTGAAGCTACTAGGTACTATTATAATAAGTATAATTAAAATTAAAAGATTGAAACAATATGTAATTAACTAGTGTATCTTCCTATACAGGCATTATACCCTAATTTATTAACGTTTACATACGAGGTCGGCTCCCACCCCCCTTAAAGTTTTCAAATCAATAACCATACATCATAGCCCGAAGATAGAGCGAGGGTTGGCGGCCGCTTACCATCTGGCACTAAAAAAGTTTTTATGGTCGCGTGACTAGTGTTGTGTCCATACTGTACTTGTTGTACTGTGGTGGCTCGGTGTGGTGGCGGTGGTCGCTGGTCGCTGGGCGCTGGGCGTGCCGAGCGAGGCCCCGCCCGCGCACGCGCACCGGCACGCTGCTGTGTGTGTGTGTGTGTGCGGAGACATTCAGGCAGCGCAGCGCTGCATGCAAACCAGGGGGTTACAACGGACACTTTGATGAGTTGGAATATAATCCATTTCTCATTTCCTTAATATTAAAATGTGAACCTGATGTTTGATGAATATGGTTCATTTTTGAATATTTTGAAAATGAGAAATGATCCATCATGTCCGATTCATCAAAGTGGCCGTTTTAACCCCAGGATTTGGAAAATAATTGACAAGAGGCAATGCGCGCGAATCCGCCTAGTATTTTTAATTCTAAGTTATACTTTATTTCCACCACTAAAGATTGAACATGCCTTGCATCCAAGACTTTTAGATTTCATTCCATTTAACATAATTCATAAACTCGGGTGCATTTTTATTTAAAACTAGCTTTTGCCCGCGGCTTCGCCCGCGTGAATTTCCCACGGGAACAGTGCTTTTTCCCGGGATAAAAAGTAGCCTATGTGCTATTCCAGGTCATTATCTACCTCTGTACCAAATTTCATCGAAATCCGTCCAGTAGATTTTGCGTGATTGAGTAACAAACATCCTCACAAACTCACAAATTCACAAACTCACAAACTCACATCCAAACTTTCGCATTTATAATATTAGTATGGATAGTGACAAGGCGAGTACATTGCAATGTGAAGTTTTCAGCCAACTACACCAACTGTACCAATGCACGGTGGTTTCCCCCATACGTCATAAATAAAAAAAACAATTATAAAAATACCCACATTGAGTGTTTTATCAAGTAACTACAATGTCCAAACAAGATAAAAATGCAAAAATAATTAGATTTTTATTTACCCTTATTTCAATATTTTCATCGAAAGTATCAGTTGTTCGACGCATGAATCCGTGCTATTTGAAAGCGGCGCACTTTTTACTCGATATTAGATTTAATTACGCTGAAAGTTGTTACAGTTATGATCTGATTTATAATGGAAAATCAAGGTCAAGGTATGTACTTTTTTCTCTGATATTTACATTATTAAAATATTATTATATTGTAGCGTAAGGTGAGTGCTACGCGAACGCTTATAAATCAAGAGAAAAAAATATTGTTTGCATTTCTCATTGAGTTTTACTATATTGCACTCGACTTGCCATCATGGAAACTTACATGATTATTTAGATTATGCTTTTCTGTTTAGAAAATAATAAATTTTATCAGTCAATTCTCACAACTTTTTGAAATATATGGGTGCTACGCCAAGATTCACTTGTCGTAGCAAATTTCTACGAACCCGAGATTACGAAATATATGCATATTTACCGTTTTTAATATTTTTTTTTGTTACTATTTAGGTCCGAGTTGCTAGTGCGTATTCAGGCACATGATTATATTTGATATTTGGGATAATTATAACAATCAGGGGCTGGCCAATATATGGACCGTGTGAAGCGTGTTCAGAAAGAGATAAGGCAAACTTACCAGTTGAAAATAAGGATATTTTGAACTTAGAAATACTTAATAGACGTGTTTTACTTTTTATTTTAAAGGATTAAGTTGGTTTAGAAGAATATCCTAACCTATAATCCAAAATTTCTAGAAAGTCAAAATCAAAATAGCTTAATGTTGCACTCTTGGATTCGATTTTTCGAGTTTTTTATTCATTTCTCTTACCGGCTCGATATAAAAATGAGGCAGGTAACAAAGACAAGCTAATAAAGACTTTGTCGCTAATAAAAAACGATAGTTCAGTCTCAATTCAGAAAAATTGGGTCTTATTGTTGATAAAACTAAACAAGGAGGAAGTAGCCCTTCTAATGATGGAAACGCGGGCATTTTTTTTAAATCCTACGATGACTTCTGAAATGACAGATATAGATAAAAAATTGATATCACGTTGTGCTGTAGTTTAATGTAAGTTTTTAGTTTACATTTATAACGTTATAATTGTGATATGAAAATATTACATGCTAGCGCCTCGCTCCGACTTCGCTCGGGAGGTACACACTTAAATTGTAGCCCAGTTTATTTAGGTATAAGGTAGCTTTCTATTAGTAAAAGAATTTTTGAAATCGGTTCAGTAGTTCCGAAGATTATCCCCTAAAACAAAGTCACAAACATACAATCACTTCCTCTTTATTATAAAAGTGTTATTAGTGTGATGACTAAATAAATATGCAAAATGCATACATATGTTTATTAGTAAGATGTATTACATTGATTAATTTTGTTTTAAATAAAATTTTATGTTGTTACAATATTTTTATTTACCTACGTAGATTTGTTACAACTTCTCATTGAGAAAAGGTACTTAAACAATTATAATTTCTATTGTGTTTCAATTTATTTTATGCATTCATATGTATTCTAAATAAAATACATTCGAGTTTAGTCTTTAAAACCCGTAGAATGTGTTTTAAGTATTTTTGACGCACCTTAGTATGGACGGGGAACCAGTGTGCAATGTGAACAGTATTGGCAGAGTGGAGAGTGACTCTACCAATTCAATTGGTATAATAAGATAGTAGAAAACTTAGTACTCTATACCGTACTACTATATCGTTTGCAAGAACCAAGCTTCTAACTCTACCCGTTCTAAATCTACTAGCCTCAGCTATAATTGCACCAAACTCTACGTACACACACCATATAGATAAAATGTAGACATGAGAACTTGGCCGTTTGGCTACAGCAACAAAGATTCCCATTTGGTATTATAGTTCGTAGGGTATACCATACTTGATAAAGTGCATGACATCTTGTTATTACTAAACTGAACTGCATAATGAATGCACAATCAGCGGATGCGGGCGAGTTGCAACTCGTCGCGTGATATACGTATCTATGCAGATGAGGCCCGCGCTATGGGATGCTAATAGCATATCTAAACTACTCAATTAACAAAAGCTTATGGCCCACTGAACGAAGCAGATATGTTTATGAGCAAATGATAACGCGCCGTAGGCCCCTGGTCCCAAGGAGAGCTATAGCCGTACTATCAGCACAGAATTAATATAAGTACTGCGCTATCAATCTATCATTATTACAGGGGCCCTGTACCGTAGCCGTAAACGGTAGAGAGACGGGGCCCTGTAACAGAGGGCCCGTTTCGCTCTCCAGCCGAAAGACGTCCACTGCTGGACAAAGGCCTCCCCAAACATTTCCACAACGACCGGTCCTGCGCTGCCCGCATCCATGCGCAACCCGCGACCTTCACCTGGTCGTCGGTCCACCGAGTGGGAGGCCTGCCAACACTACGTTTTCCGGTTCGTGACTCGAGTGTACGTCACTCGAGTTAGTTACTTATACCTGGATTCAGATAGGTATGTACCAAAAAAACGTCGGCCTTATTTTGCCAAACATATCGAACGGAAACTATTTACTTATTCCGTAATAAATAAATACTTACATGGCCAGTAGTTACTGTGAAAATATTTTAAGTAATCTACTTATACAAATAGGTACCGATACTTTACACAAACTTATTGTTATTTAAAATTGATCTAGGTAAGTGTCATCTCGTGACCAATCCGGCCGCCCAGATAGAACTAAGTATATAACTGAGAAAAGGAACCTACCTTTTTAATGCGTTGTGTAAATAATAAATATACGATTATATCAGTTGTTCAATAAATCATCCCCTTTTCCATCTGCAAGCCCGTCGCATAACATAATATGAGTTAATGGCATTACTCATGTCTAGCCCCTACCGTATCTGTCAGAGAGAAGGACGTGAGGGTATGTTAATATTCATCATATACGTCTGAGTAGATCACCACAGGTCTCCGCGCGGAGACCTTATAGGTGTCTATGGTTTGAATGTAATAAAAATACATTGAACATTAATTTTCTCTATACAATTTACTAATTTCTTACGTTACTAGTACGTTCTTCAGTATACACGGTGAATTTTGATTGGTTTTAGAGACAACTTCATAAGAATAGACCCAATTAGCTAATCAAAATAAAAATTCAGAAACAAAATATGTTGACTTTAAATGCAGTGAGTGAGAGCAATAGCAATATAGTAGCGCATGTCTACTCGTATTTGAATTCATGGGGTTAACGCGGCATTATGAGCGTAACTACGTGCTCTCGAACGAAAATCTTTTTGTTTTATGTTGTACACACATTTGGATTGCATATATGGACAGAGGAACTTATTTAAAACTAGATTTTGCCCGCGGCTTCGCCCGCGTGTTCTTCCCACAGGAACAGTGCTTTTTCCCGGAATAAAATCAAAAATTTAATGCAACTTGACCTTCATAGAAGGCTCTTTTTCACGTTAAAATATGTCTCAAAGCTACAAACTAACAAACTACTAGCATTTCGGAACGACCACTGCTGAGAAGAAATGCCGAAAGAAACTCATGAAACAGTCTTGGTCACCTAACATGCCAGAAGTGCTATTTATTATCTTTATACATACACTAGATTATGTACAGTCAAACAGTGAAAGGGATGTAAGGTACCTACCCTATGTCCTTCTCGGTACCTTCAACTCGGTGTATGCGAAAGTTCAGGAAGATTAGTTCAGTAGATAAAGCGTGAAGAGGTAACAAACACACAAACAAATAAACAAACTCACTTTCTCTTTATAATATTAGTTAGGATTAGGATAAGTAAGAACGACATTTTTTTCAAAATCAATTTAAATTAATTGTATAGGTATATCCAAGTACCTAGTCTGATCTACTAATCATACAAAGTGCTGGCTGTCCAAGTGTCCACCAATGCAACCATACCGTTAGAAGCGGGCTCAGCGCGGACGCTGTGACAAATGTGCCGAGTTGCTGTAGATCATCATGCACTACCGAGCGACCGCTGCGGCTGTGCATCATCAGGACAGTAATAAGTAATAACGAGCTAATTGCGACAGCCGACGTCGCGACGACTCGACGTCGCCTCTGGTATCAGCTCGCGAGAGTTATGGCCAGATAAGATCCTCGAAGAGATAAAAGCTCTCGCTCCAAATAGCCATTTATAAGCCGGTAGTCGTATTCCGTTCTAAAAATATTTTTATTAGTTATAGTTTACTAATATTATGTAAAAAAAATCATTTTTTTTAAATGAAATATCCGCCATTCACCATGACGATACAATTTGAGGAGAAAATGTACAAAAAAATTTGCATTGCTATGTGGGTGATATTGCATATGTCACAGATGCATTATTATGCATATTATTTATAAACACGCTATCGTAAGTAAAATGCGTATAGTAACATATCTTAATTATTCCTAACATGTGAGGTTTAGTAACCAACTGTCAACTGAGGGTCTGTGAAGTGTGGCTAGGTTCCATAATAACTAAAGAATTGCAATTATGCGGTAACTAGACCTCACTTGTTATGAAAAATTGTAGATAGGTAGGTAAATAAATTTATATGATTTTGTAAAAAGATAGATAAACTAAATTTATTGGGCCATTGAGTTCATTTCAACATGTAAGTTTGTATTTCATCCCATCTTAGCGGACTTCCGCTAAGATGGGAAAAAATAATTTAAATAACTACTTTGAAATATGAATGTTCACATCTACGTCAAATAATATCTTTACAAAAGCTTATCCGGATTAATAAATAATATCTCGATGATCAGGATATGAAAATTACATGCACCAACCAACCAACACAAATTACACACCACCTGTTATCTGTGCCGGGAACATACGGTTTTTCGAATATTAATTAAACTCATTTCATATCATAATGAGTGAGTCGTTTGCAACAGTAGCATGTTGTCGGAGGGGACAAGACAATAAGTTGAGGAGTTGCGGGAACAAGACAATACAGCAAAGTTGAGGAGTATACAATCCAGGCGGCGCGTTCTGTGCGCGACTCCAAATTGTTTGACAAGTTATAACGACGTCATCCTTCCAGACATAACTCTTCATCCCGCATTCGTGTTGAAAGAAGATTCAACTTAAAACAATTATTTCCACCGAAACTTCGTCTTTACGTCATTAGGCTGGTCCACAGCTCCACACAGAGTGAGCAGCAAATTGTGCTCAAAAGATCTGTGTACACCCGCCAATTGGAGCACGATTTTTCTTTTCTTTTTCCATACGGAGCTTTTGTCTGCCTACCTATTTTGATAGTCATGCAGTAAAAAAATGGTAAAGTACTCACTTACCTAATACCTTGTTTATTGTAACACAATTGACAAGTTTACATACACAAATTTAGACAGTGTATACCATACCAATGCCATGGCTTTTACTGCATACGATAATTCACTCCTTTAAAAAAATAATCGTTATCCGCAAAGACTGCAGATAGAACCAAACATTTTTGAGGTATTTAAAATACTAACTGGTTTTTATGATGCTGATCATAAGAATAATTCAGAGAGATACATCGTGGTGTGACAGTGTGATCAATAGCACTCTCAAAAATATATCTACACTACAATGTGCTTTATGTAGCACTTCTTAAAGCGGACGACAATAAGAAGATCGAAACGAGGCGATATATCAAAACAAAAGTATGCCTCTTTGATGTTATTATTAAAGTACCTCCTGCTTTATTTCTGGATTAAACCATTAGTGATCCAGAATGCAGATGAACTATTTTGGGAGGCGCGTGACGGTTTTATTGTGCTGCAATGAATAATGCTTAATGTTATTATTGTGATGTCGTATTAGACGCTAGCGGCTAGTCAACGATGTAAAGTGAAAAAGAAGTGTGAATCAGACGAGAATGCAAAACAGACACATCTAATGACAATGATCATTCATAGCGTGTGTCTATATTTAAAAGCGGTAATGCCTCGTTGTAGCTCTATATTTCGGAATGGGACATCGGGGGGCGAGGCCGCGGGATTTATGAGCTCTTCAGATTTATCGAGCGACGCCCGCCGCCGTACAGCAGCCTGCAGATTACATTGTTTCCATCTCTCACACTTATTAGTAAAAATTACATTCTACTTCCATTACATACATACATATGTATAGATAAATAATTCATTCCATACTTACGGCAGAAGTGGCGCAGTCGTGCAAACAGGCGTCGAATAATGCTTCCAAAACCAGGTGATTTCACACCTTAACTTTCAGCTACTTGGTTCTTTAACTGTTAAATAAAATAATAAGAAGTCATTAAAATCATTATTTCTTTAATTTGCAGCCGTCACGTCCACAACAGCATCAAAAACTCTTGTCGTTACGCTGCTATTCGGCGTTTTAGGCACTTGACACCTAATGAGCACATTACAATGTTCTCTGGTGTAATTAAACGTTAATTAAATAGTTTTACGACGTCGCCGGCCATCCGCCACCGGAACGAATAAAAATCACGGTCTACTTGTTTAGAGGGGCGATTTTATTAGCGCCGATAAATCTGCTACCGCTCTCGTCGCTCAAATATTTTTAGGTATTTTTGGTCGCCTGAAGCGATCTATTGACGATTGTGCGACTGCAGGACTGGAGTGGAATGTGTCGGCACCTTGGGTCGTAAAACTCAATCTTTTTAGAATTTATCACTATAGATAATAACTATTTATACTTCGGACGCTTTTACAATCTAAAAGAAATATTTATGAATTTTTCTCACCTTAAATTGTTTTACATCCCTATAAATGAAATCATTTAAAATAAAATAAAAATTCTTGCCAGTTCTTCAAGTATTACGCCTGCCCTGACCTGGTAGGCCTCCCCTTTGGTTGAGCAAAGCCAGTAGGACCACGTTCCCAGAGATAGCGTCACACAAATCTCGCTCCCGCTATATGATAGTCCGCGATAATGATGCAAATAAAAACTTTGCAAGTTTCTTTATCATAACATAATACAACCACTCAAATGAGTTATCCACCAATGCTTTGAAAGAGACCAATGCTCTACTACCTACGACTGCAGTAGTCGTCTTGAAGAATGGGCGCGCAGTGGAATGGTTCTCTGGACAAAGGAGGAAGAGGGGTTTGCGGGAAGAAGGGGAGCGGAACAAAAGTGACATTCTTTGTGGGGATTTATCGAGCGTTATTTGTAGGCAGCGGGATTGAGGCCGCCGCAGCAGAACAAAGGTAAATGTCGCGTATTTTTAGCCGCCATTACGCCGCGCGGTGTAAATCACAGACAACTACCATCGCGTTCAATTGACACGACACTAAATATATGGCCGGCGTGGCAGGAGCGATTGTGTGTTACCGTTGTTTATTCTGTTTATTTTTATTTTATGTATTTGGAAAACTAGGACTTTAGTAATTGAAAACAATGTAACAACCATAATAGCAACCGTAAGCCACTTGAAAGTTTTCACATCTAGAATTATATTGGATATCCAAACATAAATATAATTCCAAAAGAAAAAAATACTGAAGTCATCGAAATACAACTGCGTCAGTACAATAATATCTCGACGACAGAAGTTCTAAAAAAAAATAATGATGTGAGTAAAATCGAAGACACAGTCATGGTTCAATATAAATTAATAATATCTAATAATATGCTAATTATTCTTACATGAAAAAAGTATCCCATCAAAAACATTTTCATGTAAAGTGTTGTCAAGGGGGACCACATGGCTCGCACTGTCAAAAATTTTCTCATGTAGAGCCAAACTTCATACTCTACTACGAGCCCTAACTCCACAAACTCTACACATTAGTCAAAATATGTGGCTTATGAAATGGGCGTAATGAAAAATCTATTTACTGTTCATAACTTTTCTGTTATACATTAGTTTTTGAATTAACTGACTAAGAAAATATCAGTTATTCTGCGGTGTTTAACTTTACTATTATTTTCTTAGTTTTTATATTCCAAGATCAAAAAAAAAACATATCTGAAAAGTATAGTAAAGATAGTTCAGTTCTAAATTAATTTTAGTCGATTTGAACCAATTAATTTTAGATGTCTTCACGTGGCGTTAACTCCACCGATTAGCAGTAATCGCCACAAGTTCAAAGTGGAGGGCAGCAGTCATTGCACTGATCCCCATCGACACCGGGATTAGCGGGATCGTGAGGGATCGCCGGGGGCAGCTGGGACACGAGATGCCGGGTAAATAAACAGCAAAAAGCACGGACGGCGAGTGGAAGAAACGAAAGTTTAATCCCCGGCGACAGAGCTTGATCCGGGGATTAGGAGCGTGACTTCAATATCGGCCCTGTTTATAGATAACACCTATTTACGAGTTTGGAAGGCATGTAACAACCCTCCGTTACTACTGTAGCCATTATTACAGGAACTATAAATAAATAAATAAAATAAAAATAAACTATTTGTGTAGAAGATGAAACTTCTAGCGTTATTATTGTGCGCATTTGTCAATGTTTAGGTTGTATAGTAGCTACCTAGAGTTCTAAATTTATTTGTCGACATTTGTAACACTGATAAAACGACTTATTTAAAAAATCTAAATTAAAAAGCCAAATTAATAAAAACCCTGCTCGTCCCAGAGCACAAGCGTTAAATTTAATAGAACACCCACACACAAGCTTTAGTATTTGGATATAATATCGGCGAACATACATAAAATAAAACATACATATATCGATATCTAACCTCCTCCTTTTTTGGGAAGTCGGTTTGAAAATGTTGCCAGAGGAGACCATATGATTCGCATTGGTTCGCCTTCGCACTGTCAAAATGTAGAGCTAAGCTTCTAACTAGAGTTAGAAGCTTGGCTCTACATTTTGACAAAGGCAAAGATTTAAATCTTGGAACTCGACCACCCTGAGCCCAAACTTCACAAACTCTCTACACCATAGTCAAAATGTGTTGATGTGGCTTGGCCGTTTCGTTACTATCACTTGAGCGTTAAGGTGAAAAATCTCTTTACTGTTCATTACTTTTCTGTTACATTAGTTCTTGTAGTACCTTAGAAAACACTAGCTGTTGCCCGCGGCTTCGTCGGCCTGAGTTTCGCTTAGATGAATTCCCGCGGGAATATATATTGATGAACGGGAACAGATGTTCCAGATCTTCAAAATTTATAACGTCAGTAGAAAATGCTCATCAGGTTGAACGACTTTTGCTAAGGCGCCATTTTAGTGTAGTTGGTCTCTTGGAGTTCTTCATCAGATGATCCTGATCTTCGATTTTTATACGTCAACAGAAAATGCTCGTCAGAATAATAAACTTTTGCAAAGATACCATTTCCATATTTCTTATAGTTTAGCTGTTGTTATGATTCTTCATCAGGTGTTCCAGTTTTCAAAATCAATTATAGCCTATATGTTGCCCAGGCTTAATAGCTATACAACAAAAAAAGTTTTATTCAAATCCGTCCAGTAGTTTTGCGTGAAACGCGTACGTACATACAGAAAGACAGACAAAAGTTTCCAAAAAAATTTTTTTGCTTTCTATTATTCTTTTTAAGTGTCCCTCTATCCATTTCAGTCAAAAATACTAAGAGACAAAATATTTTTACTGTTTTATTATCATCAGGAAGCAGGATGTGGCCTTTCATAGCCATTTTATAAAGTTTTTACAGTGTTAATTCCGTCACTTTCATGTTGACCTAAAAAACCTCGAATATGCCACCTTAAATGAGACTTTCGAGATCGGATTTCATATGGGGCTTTTAGTAGTAGTGATAGGCCGTGGACTAGCAACCTGTCAATATATCTGAATTCCCATTCCACCAATATAATTTGAGCACACTATTCAGCTCTCAGCGTGGTCTTCGGGTCTCACGACTCTTGGCTCTGTCTACCCCGTAAGGGATAAAAACGTGGTACTGTATTAAATCGCCCAGAGCCATGTCGCGATGCGGTGAGGCGCTCAATATCTGCCTACCTTAATGGAGGCTTCGGAGCGAGATGAATTTATTCGCGAAATGAAGAGCGGAGGGTCGCGGCTCCCATCCGAGGAGGGTTGGGGGGGGAGCGAGGGGTGTACACGAGAGGAATCATTTGCAAGTTTCGGGTCCTCGGCGGATATAATTCATTGATATTTACCTAAACCAGTATCTTAAATATCTCTACCTAAACAGGCTGAACAGCTAGCATATCAACGACACATATGGGGTAATGTAATTTTATAAATTTATGGCAAATAAAATGAAGAAATCCGGCGACTCGGACCGCGGCAATCTTTGCATAACTACCTTAAATTAAATTTACTATAACAGATATAATACTTACAGTTTTATTGTCTCTACATTTTAGAAATGTTGTCTGCCTGTCTTTCTGCCGGGTTAGGTGATATGTCGCCCTTTAGTACATAATATCTCGATGGTCGCCCTAATCAAATCTTGCAGGCGAATTGCACATTTGCACAACGATACCCAAAACCTGAAGTACCTACGCGCTTCATGCAAAAACTAATGATGATATTTGATCCGTTTTAGACTACAAATTTTGACTTAAAAGGCTCTACTTAATTCGCGTGGAATTTACCTACATAGCTAAGCTTTGCTAAGTATACGGCGCGGCGGTTATAATATAAGTACTATATCTTTACTGGGATAAAACTATCGTTTTGAAGAAAACTACGTTACAATTTGTGCCTCTGCTCTACCTATCAGTAAAACCAAAAATTGCTTAGTTACATATAGGTCCAGACTAATTTATGAAAAATAAACCAATTGCTTTCAACAAACGATCGCGATAAAGTTAGCAGCTAAAGCGTTAACTTATATGCAATTATTTGCCGCAGCCGGTGCTAGCCGGGACTCCGAGAGCCGCCATAATAATGCAAAACAAAACGAGCGGGAACAAAGGCGATGGGAGATAGCGACCGCTTTATTCCGACGTGTTAATCCCGCGCAGTCCGATCGCATCGCGGCGTATATTATCACGTGACAATTACCAAGATATCGACCGCCGATAGACCCTCCCATGCCAGGCGACCCCGCCCTGAATACAACACTATATTAATGCACAATGTCTTCGTTACCAACGAATTTTCGGGAACCCTTCTTTTCGCATAAATGTCTGGCCATGCTACCAGCGCCAGGTCCTGGCAGAAGGTGAAAACCCAAGAAGAGCTGGCTTGATGTGGTCTTACAACCAAGGACGCCCAAGACCCAAGCCAAGTTATATATGTCTATACAGTTTTTTTTTTGGAATGGATAGAGAACCTGAATGTTCACTTACACATGGTCATTCCAATAGGTTGTTGAAAGGTCTGCTTCTATTCTGATAAATGGACTAGCCGATACAGATAGATTTATATTACAACTAGCGACACACTCCTGCTTTGCTCACCATCCGGTAGAAATATATTTAATGATAGTCAAAATCAGTCGTTTGCTTTATTTTTAAAAGAACCTGAGTTCTGAGAAAAGCGACTTAATACTTTATTCGAATTGATTGATATTGAGGTTTATTAGTTAGTGTTCACAAAGCAATCGAAACGTTTACTAACCCATGATACCCTGTTGGTTAATTAAAATTATATGATTTGGCCCGGGTGTGAATTATTTTCTCTATCTTACTATTGGACCTCCCCTTGGTCCATACGAATAAAGTTACAAATAAAGTTCCCTGCACAATCATCACTGTCGCATGTCGGTCCTCAATTTCCCATACACGCTCGCCGATAACGAGGTGTTCTGCACTACAACATAGTTCTTCGTAGGTAGAAGGTACCTACTTTTATACTTACCGTACGATGTCAAAGAGCAAAAAGTACACATTTTTTCACGAGTTTTGCAAAGTGTCCTCCCAACGATACACCCTCGTCGGTCGCTTTGTGTTCGATTGATTGATTTGTTAGCGGTTGTGCAAACCGCGGTAGCTGCGTCTGCGCACTAATGACGCGGCGAGTCGCAGGCGCACATGTGTGGCGCAGGCGAGGCTTCACACACGTGGCCAGCTCAGCAACGAGCCTGAACTCCCGAGGTACAACACTCTTCTTTTGTGGTTTGCCAGTAGTATGCGGATGTCATAATTTATTGTCCTTTGATGGAATCCCAACGACAGTCATATTTAAAGGCGCAGGTCGTACGTGGATGAAAGAAGAACAGAGAAGAATGGCAACGAAAAGAGAGGCCTATTTTTAAATGGCCTCAAATGATGATGATGTCCTATTAGCTACGGGTCAACGTGATGATAAATAGGATAAGTAATAGCTATACGGTCTATTGTAACTGTAGCAGTCACAATGTACTCGTAGCAACAATGACATGTAATGCAACAGATGATGAAAGTGCAAAATTTTGTTCAAGTGACAAAAGTCATGATAAGTAGGTAGCTAAACTTTTCCCGCGTCTTCGCCTCGCCCGCGTAAATTTCTTACAGGAAAATTCTGCTTTTGCCCGGGATGAAAACTCTATGTCCTTCTCAGTTGCATGTTTACAGGGTAGGCACCTTCGGAACCCTACAATATGATGCGTGGCCCGATTCGCATTTGACCAATTTATTTATTCTCTTTTCAAATTCACAGTATGCATCGCCGTCTGTAGCACCTGCTAGGGAAGCGCTGGGAATGACAGTTTATGGGATGCGAACTAATGGCTAATGACGTTCGCTCAATGAAACTCATTAAGCGTCATTAAACATCAGCTAATGAACGGCGGCGTCTCTGAAACGCGACACCTTCGTGTCGTAGAGTGTAGCGACAAAAACGCGGCGTTTACTGCTGTGCGGCACCATACACTGGCAAACAAACCGTTCTGGTGCGATGAGCCGTGAGGATGCGAGACACACGTGTGCCGCCCCGCGCCTTGCCCCGCACCGTTAATATCCCTCTAGTTCCGGCTCCGAGTCATTATCTCCAACATAATTAGCTTTGTCCAATTACACTAATGAGATCACTCCTCAGTCCTCACAGAGATTGTTGCCATCCTGACACCATCCCGCGGGACGCATCACGCCGCTAGCGTTCCCACGCGCCCGCGCATTCCGCGGTTCGCGCAGTTTTTTTTCTTTTTCACATTCACACCGCTGCATTGTGCGGCAGCGGCAATTCGCGAAATATTTCAGTTAATCTGAAGCGACAGATGCACAACCTCTCAGATGTTTTATTCGTTGCGCAGTGCACTATCGCTGGTTCAATCTTGATCTCGATCAGCAGCACGCAGACCAAGATAAGATCTAAATACTTACTTAATTAGGTAGAAGAGCTTACTCTTAAAAGCACAGACTTCCTGAAAAGTACTTGTCACAGTTGAAGTTAATTTCCATATTGGTTGGAAAACTTCTCTCATTTGAATGCTAACCACGTGTTCAACAGCTCATTCTGCCGTAAATCTTCATCATGTGTCCCTAGGGCACAATAACTGATGTCCCCGAGTGCGGACTTCCTCCCGAATAGCATTCGTACCTCCGCGGGTCCGTGTCGCGCACGCAGACAGCGCGGCGACGCGGCCGGCCGCAGGGTAGGGCCCGCGGGACCCCGACCTGTATTCCTCCGGGCCCGCGGTACCAACCGATATCAGATTACAAACATTCACTTCTCTCTTATTTGTCTGTCAGATTGTCGAGAGCACTAATTGTAATATTTATGTGGTCATTAACAATCCATTAGCATAAATTAGAGCCGCAACAAATTTGATCGCGACGCGTCGCCAACGACGATATTTTCGGTTCGTTTTGTTAGATCGCGAGTTTTGGTGGAACCAAAGGAATTTGTCGGAGCCAGTGAGTCCAGAGAATTTCTTGTATTCGTGTCCGTAGCGCGGCGTCGCGTGGCGTGTGTTTACTAACAGCAGCCGTAATGGCGCTATTTTGGTCGCGACAATGTATTGTTTATTTAGCGGCGCCGCGACAACGCACCCGCTGCTCCGAACTTGATTAAGTGCGGCTTTACCGCGCCTGAAATAGCGCCCACTAATTACAACAAAACAACCGAAACACAAAGCTAGAGACATCCCGCCGAATTTTATCATTTGAAAGTTTACAATTCCTGCGTTGATGCGAGCGCTTTGTATTTGTTTCGGGGATTTATTGTTATTGAGTCGTTTCAGTCTCCGCCACGTGTTGGCAGTTAAGTGGCGCGAGAATTATCTAGCAATAACATTAATTTGTAATTTCTACAGAAATAAAAACTTTTAAATGAGTCATAAATTGGAGAAGTACATAAATGAAAAAGACATTTAGACTAAGTTTTTATGAAGCTTTTTACGGAGACTGTTAAAATGATGATGAAGCTTGTTGCGGATATTTTGGCTGCACGGATTGTGAATTTTTGTAATTTATCTTATACTAAATATTTAAAGAATTTTAGTAAAGCTAAGAATATAAATTGAAAGTGAATCTTGATTTATTATTGGTGATTTAAAGTAAAACAAATAAAGTGGGTAAGTATAGGATTTTATTTGACTTCTCACATCAGTGCGGAAGAAATCCGCATAGTACATTAGATACTCTATTTCACAAGTATTTTTCTCAAAGACAATCCTTATTGACTTCACGCCAGTTCTAACTTTAATTAAACCTTTCCTCAATCCATTGTTACAGTTTTATATATTCAGCACGGATAAAGGAACGTACAGAGGCGGCTTGAAGCTGGCATGGAGACATAATACAGATGCAGTCATGATGCCATTATATGATTGATCTTTCCTTGTTCTGATAATTTCAGAAATAATCTGATCCAATTTCATTGGATGAAAGAAAGATTTCAATCAGCAGCACCTCGACTACATCCTCACATTTTAAAACATTTTTAATTCTATTTACTCAAGGCAAGATTAACGGCAGCCGTGATATGATCGTCTATAAATCAGTTTCCAAAAGAATTAGACCGACTTCAATACTACACTCAAAATTAAGACATAATAAAGCTACCTACGCTTGAGTAGAAGTCGGTGCCAAGTATACCAAACCCTCTTACTATGGGCGGGCAAAAATTACAATTACATATTTCACAAAGTTGTGCTCGGATTTGCGTTCATTTTCAAAAATTTACTTTACCGTTAAAGCCAACCCAAGTTAGGACGATCATAATTAATGAACTGATCAATCTATTTATCGAGCCAAACATAATAAGCAATGTACCTACAGCTGCACTCGATTGCGATCGACGTTACATTATCTTCTGCTACAGCTACATCTACCTATAAGCTATCTATTTATACGGGGCGCTATTTACATTAGCATTGTGATATTACATAACATAGCTTACATATACGAGGCAATCATTGCTATCATTTTATTCAATTGCCTTATCTTGCGAAAAGTTCGTCTAGATTTAATGAAAACTACATTTTAAAATAATAATACCACTACAATAACTCATATTTACAATGCCTCGAAAATTGTTGTCATGTCTGTTGGAAACGAAGGCCTATTCAGTCATACATTTACTTTCATTCGTTCAATTAATAAATTGACAACCAGAGATAGACACATGTAATTATATTCTATTGTTATTTTTATACAGCACTTTTAGTATGTCTTGTATTTTGATTGCAGCGTAGCCTAAGGCTACGACGCTGCGACGGCTGCTAGTTATTTTAAACTGAATAGGCCTAAATACTCTTTATACTTAAATATATGCATCGTGATATCATTTAATTGGCATGATCACTTGGACGCCGACAACAGCAATCGATATTTATGTGCATTTTAAGATTTACAAAATGTGATAACCAGAACAGGTGCCGACTCCAGGAACTCGCGACACTGCGGGTTGCCTATGTTAAGTTCGCTTTTTAAATTCTATGTTGATTTAATATAACAACTAATTTCTGAATAAACATAAAGTTGACACGACAGTTAATGGCTTTTATGTCGAAGAAACTGAGTCGGGGAATAATTAAAAATTATTAGCGTGAGCATAATTTTAATAAATTACTAACTACAAAATATGGATATTTAGAAGTCGATTAATATGTGATAGGTAATGATTTTAAAAACGAGTAAATTCTTCTTCCTTTCTTTCTTATCGGGTGTGTGATTATGATTAACACTGGTGTCAGATTTTATTGAAGTCGCCTGAAAGCATTATTAAAATCGTACGTTACTGAATGACGAAGTATAAAACGTCGATGTACATTAGTTCTAAAGTACGCGAGTACGATGACGTTAGTTCTATGAGTATCGTACCTAATGTCTATTTCTCACGTTAGTTTTAATTTGATTATGTGATAGATATATACAATCATATATGAATTGTAGATTAAAATTATCTTCAACATAAAATTAAAAAGCCGAACTTGATCAATTATACATGTCATATCTGATCGGATTGTTTACAAATTCCGTCGGCAGGTGACCCCCGCTGCTCGCCGTCCATCGCGAGGCACCTTCCAATGAATTATTCTCCCAGTTATACATAATTTAGCATAACATCTATCGCCATATTACTATCTACAGGTATTTTCAAGAATGTCTTTTTTGCAAACACAAGTAAAACTCTCTAGAACTTGTAGCACTGAGCGCGAGTGTCACACGCACGACACTTTCGTCCTTTACCGAAATTGTAACACTTAGTTCTTGAAAAATATTTTGTCCATTAATTTAACTAGGTACTTGCTTGTATGCTGCTCACACTTAACCACAAAGGGACACTGGAGCTATGACCAGCTAGCTCTTTCGATTCGGGTACTTCTCCTACTTTAGGCCGGTAATGACCAGCTCGAGGCAAGCCGCTCGCTCAGAACCAGTAGAGGTCCTTGGAAGTATCTTGCACCTGAGCTTCCAGACCTGTCAACAATGGGGTTCGTTGTAAGTATTTTTGTTCAAAAAAACATAGTTGTATTATAGGTCAAAATCTAACAAAGCATATTAATTCATCGCCTTGGTAATCTGTATCTGAATATTATTCGTTACTAGCTTTTAGTAGTTAATCTTCTCTTCATCGTCAATCCCATTTTCGCTATGTGCATTTGTGCAATATTACAATAAATAAAAGTTTTTGTGTGAAAGATCCCCATGGACAAAAGCTCCCTCTTAAATCAGAATTTAACAGAACAACTCAAGCAATCTATCCTATTTTATTTTATCAGAAAATATCTTATCGATTTTATACATGTTACAAAGATGTCGCGATAGTTAGCGGTCAGTCGTGTCCGCGTCAATACTCTTGCATGGGGATAGTTAATAGCTGGCCCCGGGGCGCGGGGGCTCCGAGGGACGCGGTGGCGGTAATTGACGGCCGCCTTGTGATTTAGTGACCGGCGGCGGCGAGCGGGGGGAGGCGGTGGCCGGGGATTGGTCGCCGCTCGCCGGCCCCCGCCCGCCGCGCACCGCACCCCGCGCCGCCCCACTCGCCTCCCTCCCGAGTCCGGCACTGGCCGGCCAAGCGTATTTATTTATTGTTGTGCTGATTCGTACTTTACACTGTATTGTTGAGTCGACGAGATTTTCCATTTTAACTAACCGCTCGCTCCTAGCCTGACGACTAAAATTGAATCCCCATGTCAAGGACATTAGGCATACCAACATATTTAGGGTTCCGTACCTCAAAAGGTAAAAACGGAACCCTTATAAGATCCGTTTGTTGTCTGTCTGTCTAACTTTTTTTCTCAGGAACGCCTGAAGGTATCAAGTTGAAATTAATATCGAATACTCGTATCCACGGTCTCTTTTAGAAAAAAATAATCAAAATTAAACGTTAACGCGATCAAGAGATATTACCATAAATGTGGCGAATTTTCGCATATTTTGCGATTTTAGGCAGCAATGGGGTACTTCCCGTTGACCTAAAATTATGAAATTTGGCAAAAAGCAAGGTCTAACAGTATTTATACTTACAGGAATAAATGTGAAAACTGTAAATATGTTATTGGAAGTCTAAAAAAAGTGTTACAAACTTATTTTTGCGCTAGATTCAGTATGAGTCTTAGGGATCGAACTGCAAAGTTTAGTTTGTTTTTGAAACTAGTTGGACTTTTAGTTAAAGCTATAATTATAATGTGAGATGCTAAGCGTATACGGAACCCTCGGTGCGCGAGTTTGACTCGCACTTGGCCGGTTTTTATTTTGGTAAAATTTTAATATTACAAACATAAGGTACCAAACTATTTCACGGTTTAAATTTCTTTTGAAATTGACAAACTTAGGGTACCTATTACATATATATCCTATATGTATCCTCTCTCTCTCTCTCTCTCAGCCGAAAGACGTCCACTGCTGGACAAATCCTAACTGTGTATGTATCCTAATCCTAACTAATATTATAAATGCGAAAGTGAGTTTGTTTGTTACCTCTTCGCGCTTTATCTACTGATCTACTGAACCAATCTTCCTGAAATTTCGCAAACACATAGTTAGAAGTACTGAAAAGGACATAGTGTACCTTTCGTTCCGGGAAAAAGCACTAATCCCGTGGACCATGCGCCATGCATGGCCCATGATGCAACTAGGTAGGTATTCATTTAAAGCATGCTGTATCAGCAACGAACTAATATGTATCAGGTAGGTATCTCCGCTACATAACATATTTTATATATTTTGTGATAATGAATAAATAACAACTGGCGAGTGACAGAAGTGGTTGGACAAATGAAGGGGAGGCTTTTGCCGCAGTGAGAGTGAGACCTAAACTATTAATAAATAAAAATAAAAGAAATAGTCGACCAAATTTATGCCTAGATCGGGGTCTATTATGCGAATCACAGAAAGTAGACATTTTTCTGTGAATCGCATACCTAATTCATATATTAATTCGATAACACATGGAAATATGTAGGGGAGAGTCTGCTATATTGTACCCCTCAATCTTGATTTAAAAAAGAACTGTAATAGATAGGGATTTGGATCTTTGACCATAGGAACTGTATGGTTCATCTTCTATCACAACAGATAGGAATTTATAATGTGATGCTTATATTTTATATAAATTCCATTTTTTATTTTTACATCAAATGGTACGATTTAGGTAACCGCATGATAAATCGTACCACGCGGTCTTTAAATTGTACTATGGTTATTTCCATACAAATAAAAATTTTACAAAAATCTACAATCTTGCTTTAATGTTCGTCTTTTCCCATTTTATCTCATCAGAAATATATAAGATTAAAACTACTGAAATTCATTTAGCGGTAAATCGATATGACGACCCAAAAACTCTTTTTTTTTAACACCGGTGGTACGAATTAGGAGTATGAAAATCAGTTGTCCCTAAATTGTACCTGCCTACATAACCTTGTGAGTTGATCAATATTATATTTACATGGAAAAAATAAAGCAACATGAAATTTTGTACTTTTTATTTATATGGCACCAATCAACATATTTAAGCAATAACAGTATCAAAATATATATTATGTAGGTACCTACACTGTACCTACCTAACTTACCTATTGTAGGTTTGTCTAATAATTAAAGTTCAAAGTCAGAATTATGTCAGAATTACATGAATTGTACAAAATGTTCAAAAATGAAACTTGTTATATAGTAAAATAATTGAATTTTGTTCTTTTCTTTCACTTTTGTTAGAATAAAAAAGATGGTTTACAATTTGTACTAGTACAATTTAAAGACCCGTTCGTTAATTCGTACCGGTACAATTTGAAAACCGGCAATGGGTACAATTTGTCCTACACACAACATATCAAGAAAAAATGGAATATTTTCATAACCTCAAATTACCGGCTCGGTTGTTCGAGTCGAATATCAAGCTTAATAACCTATGATTTACCATATATCTTAGGATTTTGTTATTCACTTACCGTTTTCGTAAAAATCCTTATGTTTTTACACAAGAAAATAGCTTATTGCAAACGAAATTTCTTTTTTTAATTTTTACGCACGAACCACTGAGTACAGGCAAGTACAATTTTGTCAGTTGCTCTCTAGTGTTGCCAACAATGAATTAGTGTTGCCAAAATACAAAAATAATGCAAATAGTAGAAAATAAGGCTGCGGTACGATTTAGTTGCCGGTACAAATTAGCATACTCTCCCCTAGTAGATAGATTTTATTGGTAATCGGTGTTGTACTCAATTTATTTATTTTATTTATTAACTTACTGTTGGTCTTCCTATTACCTACACTGCGTTACACTATTTTGGTACCCTGGAAGCAACTCGGTTTTTTGATAGATCATATAGATCTATCAAATTGTGGAACATAGGTTACATAATGAATTTCCTAATCTCGCGAAAACTTTTTTGAAAGTTATGTTAATTTCTCCATATATTTTACGGTTATAGTCCTTGTATGGAGAAATTAACACAACATTCAAAAAGTTTTTGCTGGATAGACAAAGTAAATTAAGTTAAAATTAAGTTGCTCTGTAATTATGAACAGTATTATAATATTTACAGCAATAAAGCATGTTAAAAATTATAGAACTACTAATTTTAGTGATGTCTCAAAATATTAGCGAAAAATATAATTTTGAATTTTTGACACAATTTATCTCTGAAATCTTACGTGATAGGAGATTCATTATCTAACCTTTATTCCACACATATAGATTTATCAAAAAAATCTAGTAGCTTTGAGGGTACTAAAAATTTTCAGTCTCTAATAGATACTGCTTGAGAGACATAATTTTTCCATTAAAAAAATACATCCCAAGTAATCTCAACGCTATACGCGAGGAATCCCATTTGGAAACAGATTTAAGGACAAATTGGGGGGAAAATATCGGTACGAGTTACAAAAATTCAAACCCTATTTATTGGCAGCCGTGCGTAACGAAGCGGGGCACATTTTCCTTCCCTCCGCTCGCTCCAGAAAATGTTATCAATCAAGAGAATAGCTGCGATTGGTTAGACAAAGGGTCGGGGTCGAGGGGCGCGGGGGAGCGGGGAACATTGCGCGGGTGAAGAATTTAATTTGCGAGGGCCGCCCCCGCCGCGCAAATTAATTTTAATCGTCGTCATTAGGAGCAGGGTCGTACTCAGAGCCCTTACCCCGGCCCCCGCGCCACACTGATGCGTAGGTTGATCGTCACGGACTCGCTTTCAACTCGCCGACCGGTTTTTATCCCGAGACGTTTGTTCGGGGCCCGGTACCGGTACCGTTTTGTAATCGCACTCCCATTCGCTGTGCAATTACCCGATCCTTAGAAATTAATCTAAATTCCAGCTCTGACGGCTGCGAATCACGCGAACTTGAATTACGCTGCGCCGAGGGTTTTATTTGCTTAGGTTACAGCAAAAATTACATAAATTATTGCAAGGTAAAACCAAAAAAATATAGTAATGCCTTTTCTCAATTTGACATTTTTACTGCATCAGCCAATTCGATAAAAAGATCTATGCTTAATAATGTAAACAGATAAAAAAAATACTTTCAAAATCCAAAATTTTTCAAGTGTTTAAAATTTTTGTAAAATAGTTTTAATTTTAGTTTCTCAGGGTGCAGAAATGTATATTTTTGTGTGCATGCTGTGTCAAATCAAGAAGATTTGACACTTTAAATGAATATTGTTATGTTTTTTTAAGTGTGTGTGTCATATCAGTTTTGTGGTCCAAATAAAAACAAAGTTCTTAATAAATTCACAATAAGCATTCGAACTATTTTCCAAAAATGCTGTGGAATCAAATTATCATGAAATCGTATAAAAAATTACAAGATGATTGGATTAAACATACCTTGGACAATTGCCAAGCTAGTTAGTGTTGATAAATAAAATAAAATAAAACGAAAATAATCTCAAATACCAAAGTATATATCAAATAAAATCTGATGCAAAAAATATAGGGAGTCTTTACCAGGTCTACATAGGAATATACGTACGTAAGTTTTTATTTTTATTTTATTCTAAAAATTAGTTGTCCAAATCCAGATGAGAGAGCTCGGCGTGTTCCTCGAAGCGGCGCCGGTCAAAGCAGGAATGCTTTGTTTTGTCGCGGAGTTCGCTGCTGCTCTTCAATCACCACAATTAAAATATTTCTCTGAGAACTCGGGACGTGTATCTCTATAGGGAACATCCCACTCACGACTGTTTCTATGAGACTTGACAAACACACGCGGAAATGAAACTGGGAAATGTCCGCAATACCACATTTTCTAGTGATCATAAAATTTATTTATTTATTGTGCGCTTTTATGTTTAACAAATAACATTTGTTCGCAAACAGACACAGTCATTAAAAGATCATCATTTTGTTTATCAGACAAAATATCTTCGAAGGATTATCATTTGAGGATGTCTTGGCGAGCAATATATCATTATTATTTATGTTCTTCGTTATCAGTGTTGGGCTGTGTAGACTGTAAAACTTATGTGTATAGGAAGTCAAGCCCTGCACTAACTATTTAACACACTATTTAGCTTAGGAGCTAAAAAAAGCAGACGATATGTGATAATTGCCGTTCTTTGTGTCGTTAGTAGCAATAACTCTAGGTATGCCGTGAATTCTCATGCCATTAGAATCGCTAGGTCATAGTTTATCTGAAATAACAAGTCTACATTCCATCTTGCTTACTTGTCGTCTTAAGGTCCAGAATTTTTAGCAGGCAAACGAACTCCTAAATAATTGACCACAACTTTTCCATGCACGTGAGCTAGACCAGTCGCGGTGGTAGCCTCACGATTTTGGTTTTCATTCAACTTTCGAACTCAGTAATTTGGGCGTCAACGATAAAGATCCACGTAAGCGATAGATCGTTTAATTAATGTCAAAGTCGGAGAATGTCAAGGTCAAAGTCTGGAAATGTCAATGTCCGGAAAATGTCAAAGTCGTAAAATGTCAAGTTCTTAAAATTTCAAAGTCAGAAAATGCTTGGTGTGCTGACCTGGCACGGGCGGGTAGGAGTAGGGCGAGCAGGCGGCCGGATCGAGGTGGTGCGACGCGTGATGTTGCGCGTGCGCGTGGTGCGCGTGGTGCGGATGGTGCGCGTGCGCCGGCCACTCCACCGGCTTGTACTGCGTCAGCGAGGAGCGGCCCAGCAGCAGCCCGCCCACGCCGTAGCCCGCCGCCGCCGCCATGTTGTGGTGCGCCTGCGCCGCCGCGTGGTACTCCGCCGCGTGCCGGTGCGCCGCGTGACCGTAACTAAACATAAAGACAATTAAACAAATACATTTTATATGGGGCCAGTCCAGTCATCATCAGCCAAACCAAGAGCAAAGAGCGGGACGAAGCCGATGGCCGAGCCCTTCGTACAAATATAATTATGTTTTAGATGATTTCATAGAGAATATTCAATAATAAACCGAAATCTAGGTATAATAACAAGCAAAAATTTTAAAAATGCTTTTTCTCAAAACCAACATAGGTAGGTATTCAGAGTTTGTTAATGCTAATTAATTATCAATAGACTACTAGACCCTTGGCTTGGACGCCCACATATAGGTTCATGCATCCGAATGTACAGGATCGGCACCTTGGGAACCCAACAATGCGCGTGGGAGGTATGGGCTAACACGCACATAACACATTATTTTACATATGGCTTAGAGTCCCAGTGAACAGGCAGAAGCAGCATGGTGGGTGAAATACGCCTTAGTTGGATACCCACCCGGTATAGTGTTGGTGCCAGGGGTCGTAGTCGTAGATGTCGACGCCGGCGCACGCGCCGCCCGCCGCCACGCCGGCCGCCGCCGCTGCGTTGAAGAACGATGCTGGCAGGTTGCGCGACACCATCGGGACACCCTCTTCGAACAGGCAAAATATGGTTTCAACAACATAGCTAACTGTTAGTTAAGTACTATTACGAATAAGATCCTTCATGGGATAAGTCCGCCGTTGTCATTTCTATTAATTTTACGAGTATGTGTTGTTGTATGTTATTTGTGCAATAAAATTATTGCAAACAAACAAATAAACGAATAAATAATAGTAATAATACTTGGAATCAGATTGAACTAAAATTATTTGATATTCGGAGGAAGCAGACAGTACACACGACGATGACGAGAATCTCGTCAGCCGTCTCGATCCTCTGGCTCTGCGTAGGGATGTCGCATCCTTGTGCATTCTTTACCGAATTTATCATGGGGAGTGCTCTAATGAATTGTTCGACGTAATACCTGCCGCAGAATTTCACCACCGTACCATCCGTCACAGGTTGAAGTTTCATCCATACCATCTGGATGACTGTCTGTCAACCGCCGTACGTTTTAAACGACACTTCGTGCCACGTACGACCAAACTGTGGAACCAACTTCCTGCGGCGGTGTTCCCGAACCGATGCGACATTGAAACCTTCAAAAAACGAGTCTACATCTTCTTGAAAGGCCGGCAACACTCTTGTGATACCCCTGGTGTTGCAGTAGTCCATGGGCAGCTGTGATCGCTTACCCTCAGGTGACCCGCTTGCTCGTTTGAATTAATGATGATTTATTTGCAGCAACATGGTAAATTTGCCGCCCTATGTTATAAAAAAAAAACACAAGTTCCTACAATTGTTGACTGGCATGTGCAGTGATGTGAAGTGCCTGCAAGTGCAGCAAGAGGTCTCATATCGCCAGTAAAAGATGTGATTCTATTATTAGCATCCAAGTGGCAGTGTCATTTTGATTAGAGTTCGGTTTTTGCGCGCGGCGGCCGACAATCGTGCGTGCTCCGCCGCCAGTATGGCAGTGCTATGTGTTTTTGTCACGCGGCTTCCTTAGACATCCTTTAAGTAATGGCCACTTCTTTGTCTAATCTGTTCGCGTAAGTATGCCGGGCGAAGGGACGCGCCCTTCGCATCACAATGCGGCCCAGTTTTTGGCAACACGCGGCGGCTGCATTCCAACCGACTGGTTTCGCGACTCGAATCATTGCGTCATTCTCGATCTTTACCAATAACTAATACGACTTGATAATCGTCCTTCACATGTAGGCTTCGTTTGTACTATGTATTATGTATTCAAAAATTGCGCAGTCCAATTGCACTTACTTTCGACAAATGACCGATTCCAAATTGTCTTGTCCTTGACTTATAATCCCTTATGTTATTGTGTAATTCAGAAATCAGAAATTACTTACTTACCAAGTTAATAATTTTGTTTTTCGTGCCAGTTTTCAAATAGCTTAATTTCTGATGATAACAGACAACGAAATCTACTTAGTTATAAAGGTATAATATCAATATCGCACTAAGTAAGTAATGAAGTGCGGTGAAGCCGGTGAATGAGGCAGTGAGTGAAGCGAACGGGGCGGCAGGGGCGGACTTAGGTAGGAGACGCGGGGCGGGGCGGGCAAGTGAGACTTTGTAATTAAAGCCGGTGCTCGAGCGAGTTCGCTTCTGATTTATCTAGTCAACTCTAGATCGCTGACTTCTTCAATGTAACACAGAGGCTTTTCGAAACGGGTACCTACTTATCTAAGAGGAAACACGGTCTCGAAGACCTTTCAAAAATATGTATTTTAAAAATCTCTAGCTATCTCACTACAACCGCCCTTAAAAGCGAAAGGGACATCTGGTCAATTTTACCTAATTAAATCGTCAAAATCAAGGTCTTAACGGACACAATATTTCCCTATTGTGTCCGTTAAAACTACCTAAACTGAATTTTAACTTTTTTTTCACGTATTTCCTTTTAACTAGGGGATCTCACCAAGAAAAACAAAAACGCTTGAAACGAAATATCAAGTACTAATGCTGTGTAGTTATTTATATGGGTACCTAATGATAATCGACCGAGCGAGCGCAGCGAGCGAAGCGTCTCAGTTTCCACTAGCCGAAAATTCTTTTGTCTGTCCGGATGTTATCGCCTACAGGTCGCATTTCTGAACCGATTCTTATGAAATTTTGTGAGCAGGTTCGGTAATTTTATAGAATTTTTTAGTCGAGCCAGTTTTTCGAAATTTTATAAAATGGCGATAATATATAAAAAAAAACCTTATATCTCAGCTATTTAAAAAATTCAAAAATGTCATAAGACATTTTTGTTATCCTTATTAAGACGCAACTTTTTTGTATGAACAACATAGTGAAATTCAATAAAACCGCTATAAATCCATATATTAAATTCTTATACGATAGTTCACAAAAAAATCAATAGATGGCGCAGCAAAGCTTTTAATACTCGCAAATTCATTTAAGAGTGACTTGATTTATTGATTAAAATGAGATTGTTTGAATTGCGTGTATTTTTTTTAAACTGAGTGCGTTTGACCTCTATCTTGCCTGATGAGAAGCATAGATGAGATCTAGGGTGGTAACGCAAACTGAAAAAAAAAGCTTAAGTATTTATTTAGTTAATGAACACTTGAAATAAATCTGATATCAAAAAACTTCATTGTATGATTAAAATCCTTAAAAAAAAAGTAATATATAAGTATATGTATATATTAGATTCGATTTCAAATTGAACTATCTTTTTTGAACTTTAATTTTGTTGCGCAAATTACATAAATATACATATATAACCAATAGGTCAAACCATGCATTTCTGACGACTGACGACCTCCGTGGCCTAACGGTCATCACGCCAGACGGCCACACCAGAGGGGCTAACCACAACGTCTTATAGCAGTATTATTCTAATATTACATTGAGTTTTCGTACCACAAGGTCTTTAAAACAAGCTTGAAACAATATTAAATTTTTCAGCAGTTTTGGTGACGTCACCTCTATTTTGTTCATTCAATTCGTACCACGACGTGCTTTTTGGCCACTAGCATTATTGTTTTAATGTCAAATTTAGCAATCTTCTAAAAGTTACTCTTTTGCAACTGATACAACATTATTTACTATTATTTGCTCAAAAATGTAAAGTAAATCAACTTATTTTAGAAAAATAATTGAATATAAAGTAAACGTGAACGTTATAGTGAGTTCTGCTGAAATGAGAATGCTGCGTTGGATGAGCGGGTTAACACGGATGTATAGGATAATAAATGTATATGTTAGAGAAAGTTTGAAGGTTGCTCCTATTAATGAAAAGGTAAGAAGTAACAGATGACATGGTTTGGTCATGTTATCAGGAGAGAAATCGAACATCTAGTTAAGAAGACATTAAATAAGAAGGGCTACAGGGGAAGAGGAGACCAAAGAAGAGATGGTTGGACTGTGTGAGGGACGATATGAAGGGATTGGGGAGTGGATGTTGGTATGACGGGAAACAGAGACATGTGGAAGGATAAGACATATTGCGCCGACCCCAGATGATGGGATAAGGTGAAGAATATGATGATGGATTTGGACTTGGAAATATTCGAGTACTTGGAGGCCGATATTCTAACTCCGAAGAGTGTAAATCAAGAAAAGGCGTCATATGCGTTTTCATAAGGAAAATTTTTTGTATATTACGTAATAAGTTACTGAAATATACTTAATTTTAACGAGCATTCTTCTATTATTTTGAACTAGCATATGCCCGCAACTTCGTCTGCGCATATTTCAGGTTCCGCCTAAGCGGAATATCAAGATAAAACTACGCCAGATTTTAAGGTAGACCTACTATAATACGACAGTGAAAACTGCATCAAATTTAGTCCAGTAGTTTTTGCGTGATGCGCTTACAAACAATTAGATAGAAAGACAGATAGGCAAAAATTCTACAAAAAATGGATTTAGCTTCAATTGGCCCCATGAAGACCCCTCATAGTTTTTTTTCTTAAAAATCTTCTATGTACAGACACAGACCAGTTACAGTTTTATTATATGTAGAGTAAGTTCTCTAAATATGGACTACCACATCGTCTTTGTTAAATAAAACTCAGAATTTAAATGCTTATAAATATTTATTATCGTAAATCTATGAAGAAACTAATATAAGTTAACAAAATAGACTCAATTCTCAAAACATAACAACAGTTTTAACAATTTCCTTTCTTTTTATTAAACCTGCACTTTGGCCTTTTTTTAAAATGGTCATATTATATGGACCACAGCGTTTACAATACGGACCATAAAATGGAATTCAGGTTTCTCGGCAAAATAAACAATGGAATCGGCCACTGTCCACGCCAGCACACTCATATCGTTAATGGTGGTGTCGATGCAATTTCCTAAAACAAAATTATGCATTTTAAAACGTATCTTAACACCGTTTTAATATGGACCAGTCCATATTTAGGACTTAAGACGTAATGCATATTTAGGACTTTAGACGTAGTCCATATTAAAAAACGTCATACTTTTATGTTATGATATTTGTATCATGTTATAGTAAATAACTAGAACAATCCGGGTTATCTCTACAATACAGACATATAATAATGGCTCTAGAATTAAAACAATGAAAGCTTAATAGCGGAAAAGATAATAGTAATAACCTTACAAAACTTACCGAAAAAGTACATACAGCGACGCAAAAATTCTTAATGGCGATCAGTGACACAAATACGCCGTGTAAACTCTCTGTGATCGACTGGAGGTGCGCGGCGGGACAGAGAGCGTTGAACGTAATTAACTTCACTGCAGTTGTAGCGATATTTAGCGAAATTTCACCGTAGTCCATATTGTATGACTAGTCCATATTTAGGGAAATTACTCTAGTGATTATAACCTATAAAATCATGTTACGCGAAACATCATTGGAAAGAGATGGTGCTATTATTATAGCGCTGTTTCTTCTTATCCATGGAAGCAAACGTAAGTATTTATTACTTCCATGTTCATATCCTTAACTGGAAATAGACAATGTCATCAAATCATTCGTTCTTTCGCAACACTAAGCAGGAATAAAATTACATTGCTCGGTAGAGGTCATAGTACGAAATCGAGTAATGTTATTATAAGCTTGAAACAAAACTTCCTTGAAATAAGATTGTTTTACAAAAGGTTGTGGTTAGGCTCCAGAGGTCCGGGTTCGATCCCCGGTCGGGTCAAGATGGAAAATAATCTTTTTCAGATTGACGTGGGTTTTGGATATTTATCTATACATATATGTATTTGTTATAAAATATAGTATTGTTAAATTAGCATCCCGTAAAGTCTTGAACTTACTCAATCTGTGTGATTTGTCCGTATATATTTATTATTATGATTTATATTATTTCGAGGCGGAAAAGGCAGGTTTCAGTCAATTTTTTAGTGGTATTGACGAACCACAAGAACTTTTTACTTTCTTTACTGCATTGGTAGGTTGGTTTCAAAACTCTTCTAAGCCTAAGGCTCGCGTGGTCTACTGTTCTCACAGAACCACTAGTATTTAATCAGGCCGAGTCTCAGTAGTCAGTCAGTCGAGTATTTAGTAAAATGCTAGATAGATAGATATTGTCTCCATCCAAAGAAAGTGTTGTGTGTGTGGTATGAAACTGTTGTATAATGTGAATTGCAATAAATGTTTTGAATTTAATTGAAAGTTGTTTTTTTAATATGTATTTAAACATATAAATACTACTTATACCTACATATTTATTTCTATGATATTATATATAATAGTGATTTTATTTACGATGCCCGACACAGCATGAGATGGACTTATATGATACCCACCTTTGGGCTTGTCAATAGCGAGTGCCCGAGTGAAGTGTTCGTCGACGACTGCGGCGACGTCTCCCGAGTAATGCGTAAAGACCACACAGTTGGCGCTGACGTACTGAGCTCGTGCGCGACCTGCGCCGGCGCCGGCGCCGCTCTCGCCTTCCGACTCCGAGGATCCGCCGCCTGGGAATAGTGCAACTGTTACAATATGCCAAAAAGTTTTATTTATTTATTAAGGTATACACAAGGTAACAATCGTAACAATATTTAAATTGAAAATATGTTAACACTGAAACCTAAAAACGTGCACCCACATTATGTACCTATTTTTGATGTTGCGCTTGCATAAATCTCAGGCTCATTCAACCTTACTTTTCAATTCACATTTCTGTACCGTAAGGATGTAGTACTAGCTTGAAAAGATTTATGTAGTAAAAATGTACCATCAGCGCTGGCGCGGCCATGGGCCGACAGATCCTCCTCCTTGGCTCGCAGCCTCGGCGCGTGGTGAGCGTGGTGCGCGTGCGGCGGAGAGCCGGCGCCCGGGGACTGCGCGCCCGACGACGCGGAACCTGAACTGACTGCGCCCCCGTTCCGGCGCCGTACGCCTCGCTACCTGCATTGCTGCCACTCTGCACGTTAAACTGTTGACAATATTCTTATATCAATTATCTCTATAGAATGGCAGTACTCTGATGGTGACGTCACTTTTAAAGGAGTCAAAAAGCGTTCCCAATTTACTTTGATTAGAACTAAAAATAGGAAACCATGTAATAAATAAAATTGATCACCTAAAATGACATTCCATTATCGTATTTCGTTATCAACATAGCATTATACATTTTATTTTGTACCCAGACATTATCCGTACGAGTATTGGCAGGCCCCCAGTCCGATCCTGGTTACATACTGACCCGGTCATACTGGAAGTGCGGCGCGTGGTGGAAGGAGCGCGCGGCGCCGCGGCCGTACAGGTAGGGGTAGTAGGCGCCGTACATCACCTCCGGGCAGCTCACCGCCATCCCGCCGGCGGCCGCGCGCGCCCCATCGCCCTGCGCCGGCGCCGCCGTCCAGTCTAGCTGCTACCTGCACCAACCAAATATATCTCGTTACACATTGCCAACAAGAAACATATAAACACTAGTTCATCCTATCCTATCTACTTATAGTGGTACGAATCTACGAATTAGGTGTCTAGCCTGGTAGAGTGACTGGGAGCTCTACCTCGCGTGTAGCCAGCGCCTTGATTTCATTAGGTCTATGGTCGGACCGGACCAATACCTGATGCTAATCAGGATTTTCCGAAAACGTACTGTCTTTAAACGTCAAGTGTGAACCATAGGTTATAAGTACTGAAGCAGGAAAAATATCCCGTAAAGAGAAAAATACTAAACTAGAATTATATCGAATCAAATTACAAATAAAATAAATAAGACTAGATAAAAAAATACATAATCCTGTTTTTTTCCTTTATCGTCGAAAATCACCGTAATTTAAGCGATAACAGTAGAATTAAATTTGGCTTATTATTTAAAATATATTTAGTGTTTTATCACAATTGAAAGAAAACCTCTAAAATAATTACCCTAAGAGCCTGAAAACTCACTAGCAAAAACACAAATTATAGAAAATTCGAAAAGGTTACTTATTGTGTCTGCATTAAGGCGGAGCTGACGTACCGCCCCTCACCCCTCTGATTAGCTTTGGGTAGCGCCGCTTAAGCGGAATCGCCGAGCTTGGTTTGGCGAGGTGTGAACTGTGAACGCGTCGTAGCGGGTGCATGGCATGCATGACTGCTTATCAGAAAGTCCAGTGGCTGTTTGCTTACACTGCACGGATGGACATTGTCCACTGGACAACCCTACCTTAGGTAAGATGTAGGTACTCCTTTTGGGGCATCGGCAATTAAGAGAACCATGTCGGCTCCGGTACCACCCACCATATCTGCTAGCTTTCGAGAATGCATAAGTATAAAGTGTATCGAGTGAGCATCGTCCGTGCGTATGACTGTGGTATGACCGAGTATGACCGACTAATGTAGTTTTGTTGTCGGCATTATGTGCGACCGATTTTGACGTAGGACATAGCCACAGAATTAATATTAGTACTACGTAACATAGCCTAAATAATGAGGTATTTGACTGACACTCCCAAGGGCAGCAAGAACTGCTATAATCAGAGTATGATTTCTTTTTATAACATTGGGCGGCAAGCGAGCGAGCGGGTCACGGGTAAGTAATCACCGCTGCCCATGCACAAACACAACACGGGGTTTCGCAGGAGTGTTGCCTGCCTTTTAAAAAGACGTAGTCTCGTTTTTTGAAGGGTACATGAATGTCAATGGTAAATACACTACTTTTCATTTTGAATATAAGGAAAGTAAACAAAATAGATATTGACAATAATAGCCGGGTCAAGACGTCGAGTTAGGTACTTACTAATAACGGTGTAATTGACTTGGACCACATCTACTTTACAATAACTTGTAAGATACTGTCACAGATTACTAAATAGTTACTTGACACTGTATTGATTTGTAAAGTCCTGGGATCGAATCTTGTCATTTTTATGGTTCCGTACCTCAAAAGGCAAAAATGGAACCCTTCTAAGATCAGTCTCGAAGTGCAGTTAAGTTTATTTTTTAAACTAGTTGTTGGTCTTTAAGTTAGAGCTATAATGTGAGATGTTTACGGCGTGTACGGAACCCTCGGTGCGCGAGCTTGACTCGCACTTGGCCAGTTAGATATATTTATTTGCAGAACACGTGTACAATTTATGTTTCTTATGTGTTTTTATTATTGTATCTTTGTGTTTTTCATAACAAAACTTTCAGCCCGAGGGGCTGGATATTTAGGGGTGGATTTTTGGAAAAAATTTTTGGTCGAAAACCAACCTGTCGAGCAGGCAGGTTTCAGGAAAGGATTTTCTACAACTGACCATATACATACAGTGAAACAAATATTTGAAAAAATATAATAAATATAACAAGGTAATTTATATTGCTTTCATAGACTATACCAAAGCCTTTGACAGTCTTAGTCATGAGTGTATTTGGGAGACACTAAAACAACAGGGTCTGCCAACACAATACATCAGTATCCTGAAAACAATCTACCTACAGTAATAGTAGGGCCCGAATTCAATTGGAAACTCTCGGAAACAAATTCCCTATTGAACGTGGGGTACGACAGGGCGACCCACTCTCCCCGAAACTGTTCTCAGCGGTGTTGGAAAATATCTTCAGGCACCTTAACTGGGATAACTTTGGTCTTAATACACATGGGTCGAAACTAAACCATTTAAGATTTGCTGACAATTTGGTCATGCTTGAAGAAAGTCCAGAAAAACTTGAAGCTATGATACACATGCTCAACGAGGAAGGCAGGAAGACAGGTCTGAAAATGAAAAATCAACAAAACTAAACTTATGACCAACTCTGCAAAGATAGATATTGTACTTGATAAAAAACCTCTGGAATATGTGGACGATTACATATACTTGGGCCAACTTATTTCTTTCACTGACCAAAACTCCAAAGAAATAGACAGAAGAATCGCCATAGGATGGAAAAAATATTGGGCGCTAAAAGAGATTATGAAATCGAAGGATCTAAACATGGCTATGAAAAGAAAAACATTTAATATGTGTATTCTACCTTGTATAACATATGGCTGCGAAACATGGGCCCTCACCCAGAAACTACGTGAGAAGCTAGCTAGATGTCAAAGAGCAATGGAAAGAAGTATTACATGCACAAAAAGACAGGATAGAATAAGAAACACCGATATCAGAGAAATGACTAAATTCACAGACATTCTAACTCGTGTAGATCAACAAAAATGGCGGTGGACAGGCCACATGATGCGTGACTCAAATGAAAAGTGGAGCAAATCAGTTACAGAATGGTACCCAATTGACGGCAAGAGAAAAAGAGGAAGACAAATTACACGGTAGGAGGATGACCTTAAGCTGATTCCAACTGGAGAAGAGACTGGCGAGAGGCACTCTGAAACGAGAGATATTCTTTAAAAACGTTACACAACAACAGAAACCGTTTCAGCATAGAAGGGCTTATTATATTATATTATATTTTGGAAACCAAGTAGGGGCTTCAACTACCTATATCTAGACAAAATTTCATAAAAATTTGTTTAGTGGTTTAGCCATGAGCTTTAGTGGTTATATAAACCATAGACTTATGAACAATATTCGTCCACGTCTGTACCCATCTGTACAACTATAGGCACGTGTCGTGTCATCGGCATAGGTACATATAACATTTAGATTTTTTATGACATTGCATATGCTATTAACATGTATTCTATAGCCTACTTACTGGGCCTTATACACCACAGTAATCAAGTGAGCGAGTGAGTACATTCATTATTTTCGAACTGAACACTGATCTAGTAGGTACACCATATTTTATTTCCGTGAGATTGAGTTCCGTATTCGCAACTTTTACAACTTCATGTTTTCTAAATAATTCCTAAACCAATCCTTCGTAATCGAGGGTATCAAATGCTTTTTGAAGTCGACAAAAATGACCACTGTTAATTTTCTATCATTTAGTGCATTGTTATGTTGTCTGTAAATTGCGCTATGGCCCTGTAGCAGCAATGTAGCAGTACTTTTTTTAGGCCGAAAACCGTGTTGTATATTGGATAGAATTTCGTTTTCCTCAAAATATTATATTTTCCAAAATATTTTATAATCCTTGACTTTTTCAGTAGTTTTGTTTATAAGGTTTAAATAGCTATAAGTCTGTAGTAATTGTTATAGTCAAAGTGCGAGCCTTGTTTATAGACTAAGTATTGCTACGTATATAGTACTTATATTAATTCTGTGGTATTGCTAAATTGTGTGTGTTAAACACTGTGAAAGAGAGAACTTCATTTTTTTTATATTGGTACCTTTATTTCTTCTTCTTCTTCTTTTATTCCTTTATTTACTGGCATATTTATAAAATTAGTTGAATAGGCTTACCTATTAGGTGGTATAGCGATTTAGATATAGCCCATCGTCTATGAGAAGAGGAGCAGCTAGTACCTAGGTATATTATGTATATGTTTTATCATCTTCGCTCCCAGACCAGCAGCGTTAGAAGTTAAACGCTTGACGTCGATATAACATACCGAATAAGCATCACCAGATTAAGTGTTTACCTACTTAGGTAGGTACTAAGTTTCTTTATGAATGAAAAAAGTGCTCGGTTAAAACTTTAATATAGGATACATATTAACTAATTATATAAATAATAAATAATTCTAAATATATATATATATATATATGTTATCGCTGAAAATTTTAAGTTTCACGACTTGAAAGCTGAATTTTTTTCTAAATTTTCGGTGCCTTTATGAATAAATTAAGCCGAAAATATGTATTTTTATTAAAAAGTACAAGATGAAACCTTATATTAATAAAGATCATAATCTATGTCCTGTATTTTTTTCCACTTCGTAATTAAACTCTAATTAGGTTAATTTCTTCATGAAAAATTAAAATTTTTTCGAATGTGGGGACGTACGAATCAGTAAAAATATTTTGTCTGTACATTTTGTATTTTTGACTGAAATGGATAGAGGGACAATAGAATAATAGAAAGCAAAAAAAAAATTATGTACGCGTTTCACGCAAAAACTACTGGACGGATTTGAATGAAACTTTTTTTGTTATTAGCTATTAAGCCTGGGCAACATATAGGCTATAATTGATTTTTAAAACTGGAACACCTAATGAAGAACCTTAACAGAACAGCTAAACTATATAAGATATGGAAATGGTACCTTTGCAAAAGTTTATCAATCTGACTAGCATTTTCTGTTGACATATAATAATCGAATATCAGGATCATCTGATGAAGAATTCCAAGAGACCAGCTCACAGAGTACCCTACTTCGTGGACCAGCTACACTATTACACATATATGGAAATGGCACCTTAGCAAAAGTCGCTCAACCTGATGAGCATTTTTTGCTGGCATATAAAAATTGAAGATTATGGAACATCTGATGAAGAACTCCAAAAGACCAGCTACTCTGTAAAATGAAAACGGGGCCTAAGCAAAAGTCGTTTAACCTGATGAGCATTTTCTACTGACGTATAAATAGACAGGACACGGGATAGGACAAAGAGGGACTCGGGGTGGGAGTGGTGGTACACGGGAAATTGTAGAATGAAATATCACTTTTGATTCATTTTAACACCGCGCGACTGTACTACGAGTACCTAATATATTCCCGCGAGACACAGGAAATTTTGAGTTCTGGAGTTTAGGTTACTACAGTTTGGAACACAAAAAGATTTTTCATCTAAGCGAAACTCACGCGGGCGAAGCCTCGGGCAACAGCTAGTTAATCTAAATGTCCGTCTGTGTGTCTGTCCGAGGCTTAGCTCAGAGACTATTAGTATTAGAAAGCTGAGATTTTGTATAGACATACATATCGATTACCTTGGTCATATATTGAGAAACACGCAAAACCATCTCCTTTAAACCATCATGAAGGGAAAGATTGCTGGAAAGCGTAGAGTGGGAGGACGGAAGATGTCTTGGCTCAGGAACATCAGAGAGTGGACGGGTATCGAAACAGTGGAACAACTGTTCAGACTGGCTTTAAACAAGAAGCTGACTGCCAACATTCAGTAATGAATACGCACATAAAGAAGAAGACATATCGATTTCGCATATAATACATATAAAATAACGAAAACAAAATTTTTTGTGATCCTCCATAATACCTAACCTAAAGTACTTATATTAATTCTGTGCCTAAAGTCTAAAAGTAGGGATGTTTTTTTTCACGATTAAACCATCGTGTGAGATCTTTTAAAAATATTATCAGTATGGGAAGGCCATTTTTTGATTTACGAATCCGTTCGTGAAATATTTAACTTTAAATTGCTAAATTGTGTATTAAACGCTGTGTAAAATTCATTCCCTCCCTAGGGTACGAATGAATTTGTATGAAACATTCTCTCCCTGCGTGAGGGAAGAAGCATTTTCAGCCCGTTACTAGGATCCAATCTAAACTTCTTTCCGAGTATGAGAAATGAATAATTGATTTATTAATATAGAATTAATCCTAAATATTCCATGTGCGATCCTTTAATAGAAAAATTATTTTAACTATTTTTAGACAACCATAGTGACATGTAATTTGACGACGTCATCTAGAAGAAGCGGTGGTGGCGGTAGTGGCCGAGTTACATGAATTTGTATACCAATCTGACTCATGTACCTACGTTAGTGTTCATCGCCCCCACTTGCTTCCGTTGAAGGAAAACATCGTGAGGAAACCTGCACTCTAGTTGATGATTATCAGCTATTGTGTAAAATGGAGAAGGCAATGGCAAACCACTCCATTAAAATTGCCAAGATAGGCGTTGTGTGTGTTTCATTCCATATAATGACCAGTAGCGGATTTTTCGGGGGGGGGGGGGGGCAGACAACTATTTTGTGTACTGTGGAGGGAGATCCCATAAAATAGTACATATCAAATTAAGATTCTAGTTATTAAAATAACAGAATTTGGCGAAAACTTCTTCTAATAGTTTCTGACAACTTTATTTCTAACAGCTATTGTTGATTTTTTGCCCATGTAGTCCTCTTGCGCGCCACCATTATCAGATTATAAGGGCGAAAATTTTTTTCAGGGTTTTTATAAGTATGTATGTTTTTTTTTAATTTATTTATCAAATTAAAGTTCATATCAATTTAAGTCGTAAATAATAACATATAAAAACCCTGAGGTTTGTCTTTATGTTACTAGTGTAAATTTACATCTATCCTATAAAATAACTTAATACTATATCAATACCTACTTAGGAACTAGACGAGTCTAAATTATTTAGAAAATAATTCTTTAATGTGATTTTGATATTTTTTGGATGTATTGTATTGCGCAACTCGGGAGGTAGTTTGTTTATAAAACGAGGTACCTATTAAGTAAGTAGATGTCCGCTCCCCCGTACGCGTTATTGGCTCTAGTCGTTGCTAATGTATTGCGTGCAATAGCCCGCGTGTACAGTAGTGTACACTGGGTGTTCAATATTTAAAAAAAAAAAAAATTAAGATTTAGGCTCATATTTTCGTTTAGATGCATTTTTGCTAGGATAGTGTTCTACAAAATCTTGTAGATAATTAAATTTCCTATTATTTACATTTTACATTTTGTATCTACGACTGATAGTTACCGAGATGTGTGCTCATAAAAAAAAATTAAAAAATCTTCTTTTTTCGGAAATTTGTCAAACTTTACACTTCAGAACGCTGTAATCTAGTTCTGGCATATTTTAGGAGAATAAGTATTGGAACAAAATTTGTAGGGAATTTAATTACCCACAAAACGCATTTGCATTTTTCTTAACCAACCCTGCAGAATGGGGAGTAAAACTCAATATTAAAACTACGGTATATTGCTTTTTTTTTGGTATAATATTTTATTTTCTACTAACTGCGCCTCGGGTCTTCGCTCCCATGAGAATTTCAGGATATAAAGTAACCTATGTACTATTGCTGGTATTTTTCTACTAGTATACCAAATTTAATACAAATCCGTCCATAGTTCATTGAATAAAGACCAAAATAGAGCTAAGGGTAGGGTTTACTTATCACTACATAGTATAAAACAAAGTCGCTTTCTCTGTCCCTATGTCCCTTTGTATGCTTAAATCTTTGAAACTACGCAACGGATTTTGATGCGGTTTTTTTTAATAGATAGAGTGATTCAAGAGGAAGGTTTATATCCCGTGCGAAGCTGGGGCGGGTCGCTAGTGGTTCAATAATTCTGAATTTTTGATATGTTATTTAGGATGGTTAGTAAGTGTTTAAAATGCAAGAGGTACAATTTCTCCCCCCTTCCACGCCCACCATATGTTGGAAAAACCAAAAAACAAGCTAATTATTTAAAAAATAAAAACACGACTGACAACTTACATAGCCTATGTCATTCGGGCTTATGCAAGGAATCTAACAATACCTCTCACATCAAAATCTGTTAAGCCGTTCAGGACTTATGGTGGAATAAAGAAATTACATACATACATACAATGAACCCTGAAAACATAACACTCCTTTTTTGGTCAGTCGTGTAAAAAATGCCACTTTATTCAGATTTGCGCTCTCACCTTCGTTTAGATGCATTTTAGCTACATTAGAGTTCTACACAATGTTGTAAAAATAAAATCTACACTCATGTGATTTTGAAGATGGTTTTATAAAGACGTACTTTATAAACGCACATACATAAAATTAAAAAATAATAGTAGTTTATGCAACTGATACATAATGAGAGGCATTAAAACATGAGTGGTTTTATGAAACGAGCCGAAGGCGAGTTTCATAATAACATCACACGAGTACAGTTGCATACACTTTTTTTTTGTGTGGAAAGACCCTCGTCTCGTCCATCCAGCCACGGGAAGCCGGACGGGTATGTGGGAATCGAACCCACCAAAACCACACGGTGTCAACCCCTACCGCATTTGTGCCAGGACCGTGTGCTTCTCTCGCTCCACAGCTCCGGCGCGGCTCGCTCTCGAACCACCTCTCCAGCAAGAGGATCGGAGCGGCCAGCGGGATAGTTGCCCAATTTCCCGCTAGGGTAAAGGCGCACTTGACACGGATGCGCCTTTCCACCCGAGGGCCGTTAAGCCGGGCGACGGAATCCCGTTTCCGGACCATGATATGTGATATTTGTTGCTTAATCACACAAAATCTACTAAACAGATTTCGATTAAATTTGGTATACTAGTAGAAAAATATCAGGACTAGCACATAAAGTACTTTATATCCCGAAATTCCCATGGGAGCGAGGCTCAGTTAGTAAAAAGTAAAATATTATTGCAAAAAATAATTTCCGTTGTTTTATCATTTAGTTTTACTCTCCACCTTGCAGGGTTGGTTAAGAAATATGCAATTGCGTTTTGCAGGTAATTAAATTTCCTACGATGTTTGTTCTGCTACTTTTTCTCCTAGAATAGGTCATGAGTGGATTACATCGTTCTAAATTAAAAAAGATTGACGAATGTTTGAAAAATGAGATTTTTTTCAGGTAAAGGATTTTTTTTTCTCGGAAACTGTCAGTCTTAGAAACAAAATGTAAAATGTAAATAACAGCAAATTTAATTTTCTACAACATTGTGTAGAACACTTTTCTAGCGAAAATGCACTTAAACGAAAATATAAGCAAAAAACCGAACAAAGTGGTGATTCTTTTTTTTACAATTTGGCGGCGAGTGCAAAATCTATTCAATTCTGCCATATTTATTTTGAATACTTACAACCATCCTATACAATAATATAAAAAAAAAAATACTGGACCGCACGTAAGTAGCCCCTAGGGAAAGTTCGTTCTATTTACTGCGCTAATATTGTTAGATTCCTTGCATTCCTACGAGTGGCATAGGCTATGTAAGTTGTCAGTCGTGTTTTTTATTTTCAACCGACTTCCCAAAAAAGGAGGAGGTTATATGTTTCGATGTATGTATGTTTTTTTTTTATGTATGTTCGCCAATTTCTCCGCCTATAGTGGACTGATTTCCGAAATTATTGTTTTATTCGAAATAGTTTATTCCCAAGTTGGTCCCATTTTAACCACGTCAGAATCTGTTCGGTAATTTTAAAGATACCTAACAAAATATAAAAATTCAAACATTGGATTATAGAGTAAAAGCCCGCGACAGCATGCCCTTCTTTATTTTATGAAAACTCAAGATTATCTATGCATGTCCCCAACACAGAAATAGTAATTAGCGACTATAAAAGTTGGATCATGATTGCTTAGGTAGATAATTTGTAGCAATCATATTTAAAGTGGTAGCTTATTTTCCATAAAGTAAGAAATTTTTAAGATTTTATTCCGAATAATATGAGAAATCATGCCATCCATTGCCAATATAAAAATGCTTAAGCCATTAGTGCAGATACAAACCCCTGCCAGACATTGTAACTTTACTAAATTATAGTCATGTTTGTTTTAGCTGAATTTATTAATACTTTGAGAGGTCCCCAAAGGTGCTTTCGACCTATAAAATTTACTTTTGCTATCCATATTACCTGCATAAGCAACTAAGATTCAAACTTCATGAGTAGTCACTAATTTTTTTTTCACGTGGATATAAGTGAAATTTGACACTGAGAAACATTCAGCATTTTTGAAATAAGGCAGGTTGGTCGTCTCGGTCTCTTGGTCTATTTATGTGCCAAAAATTCCGTGGAATTCTGACAAGTTCTGACATTTCAATAAAACTGACATAAAACGTTTCGATTTCTTAAATTTTGGCCTGCGAAAAAATAAGTTTAAGTTTTCATGACAACAAAATTGCTCCAAGTGCACTAAAAATGATAAAATAATTTTTTTTTCCCAAAAAAATGAACCGACTTCCATTGTAAAACTTAAAATCATGAAATAACTTAATAGGCAGATTAATCAATAAGAAAAATGTATTGGCATGCTACCTACTGAATGAGGTGAAGTCGGTGCTAAATTTAAAATTAAATCATCTAAATTAACATTAGAATCATGTGTAATTAAAATGCCTAATATCCTTACTTCTTGCACTTGGCACCGACTTCACCTCATTCAGTAGGTAGCATGCCAATACATTTTTCTTATTGATTAATCTGCCTATTAAGTTATTTCATGATTTTAAGTTTTACAATGGAAGTCGGTTCATTTTTTGGGAAAAAAAAAAATTATTAAATAATTAGCTTGTTAACTTAAATATTTAGTTTTTACGATTTATATGATAACGTTTATTTCGTTCGTTAGTGAAACATATCATTTATCGAAGATTGGAAGGCAGTGGGGGACACTTTTGTCCAGCAGTGGGACGATAAAGGTTAATATAAAAAAAAAACATAAAAAAAAACTAACAAACAAACAAATTATTCATGTACCCCCGACGCGAAGCTTCGCTGGAAGGCTCATGTGAAAAAGAAGCGAGCGGAACTAGACTTTAGATTCCACAAGATGTATTGGCTACTTGGTAAACAGTCCACTTTGTCAATACCCAATAAATTACTTTTATATAAGCAAGTCCTCATGCCAGTATGGACTTATGGTATACAGCTGTGGGGCTGTACTAAAAAGAGCAATGTTGAATACATTCAAAGATTCCAAAACAAAGTGCTGAGCTGAGGGCAATTGTGAGTGCGCCGTGGTACGTACGAAATAATGACCTGCATCGAGACCTTAATGTACAGTTAGTTAGTGATATAATAAAAAAATACGCAGAAGCACATGAGCATAGACTGCTTCACCATGTGAATGTTGAGGCGATCCAACTCCTCGACACCACAGACATAGTGAGAAGACACAAAAGGACTAAACCGTCTGATTTAGTGCAGTGATAACGAAAAATAAACAATTCGATAGTGATAGTGAAATAATATTAGTGTAAACCAAGACACATGAACAAAGTGCCTCCCCTTAAATAGAGACAGTAAGAAAAGTGCCGATGGACACATTCTTATACTACGAACTTTATAAAATTAGGTCAATATAAAATTACTCATTAGCCTACAATACTAGGCTAGATTGTAATAATATTAGCGTATTTAACTTTATAAATATGTTAAGAAAAGAAAAAAAAAATGTACCCCCGACTGGGAACCGAACCTACGCCTTTCAATCTCGGGTTAATACCACAACAGACTGAACTAAGGAGGACTATGCTCAGGTGATAAAGTTTATTGATCCTTTTAGGAATATTTTATTTATTTAACCATTATTGTACAAACACAATGTATGGCACAATAGGTGGACTTAATGCAGTAGCATTATCTAACAGTCGACCTTATTATGATTTAGATTTATTTATATTATATTCCCTATATATTTCCGGGTTAAAAACCACCCTATATGTTACTATGTACCTTCGTTAACCCTGCAAAAAAATATTCTAAATCGTTGTGTGTACTAAGATGTCCAAGTTACTATGGTTTTTAACTATACCACGGGAACCCGTCAGTTTTCCGGAATAAAATGTATCTAAGATGTTGACCAGGGATATAAGGTATCACCATGCAAAATTTCATTGAAATCGGTCCAGCTATTTCGGAGATTAGCCCATACAAACAGACAAATAGAGAAACAAAAAAAAACATTTTTTTGTATTTTCCCTCTTTTTACATCCCGCTGACTTGGTTTCAAGCATTTTCTTTCTATGTACAGACATTCGACCTCTACAGTTTTATTATATGTATTGATTGATTATATTATAGAGAACAAGAAACTTGTGCAGGTGATAAGGTTCAAGTTTGGTTGTGTGCAGAGTAAGACAGGGATGTCCACTATCACTGTTGATTTTTAATATGTATATAGAAAAGGCAATAAGGAAAATAAAAGAGACAGATACAGGGGGGGTCAAAATCAATGGGGAAAAAATATTTTTCATTCGTTTCGCGGATGATATTGCAGCTCTTGGACAAGACAAAAAAGAAATAAAACAGCATATCCAATTAATGGCCACTACTTTTCAAGAATTCGGTTTAAAAATTAATGAATCAAAAACAAAAAGTATGATAACATATAAAACAATAGCAGTTAGAGAACCAGTACACCTTAATGGAAGACCACTAGAACAAGTAGAAAAATTTAATTATCTAGGAAGTATGCTAACAGAAAAGCCAAAAACTTCAACAGAACTGAAAAACTAGAATTGCAATAGCTAAAAAAAACATTTAACAACAAAAATAAACTTTTCACTGCTAAAATATCAAAGACAATCAGGAAACGCTTAATTAATACCTATATCTGGAGTATAGCATCATACGGATGCGAAACGTGGACACTCACAAAACAGGATACCAATAGATTAGAAGCGTTTGAGATGTGGTGCTGGAGGAGGATGGAGAAAATCAGTTGGATAGAAAGGAAAACTAACGAGAAAGTGCTGAAGATTGTAAATGAAAAGAGGAGTCTACTCAATGAAATTGAAAATAGGAGAGGGAGAATGATTGGCCACTTGATACGACACGATGACCTATTTAAAATATAATTGAAGGAAAGGTGAATGGAAGAAGAGGTCCAGGGAGACCGAGAAAGAGTTATGTAAGCCAACTTAAAGAGAAGGCAGGCGTCGTGTCGAATCAAGACCTTTTAAACGAAAAGCCGAGAACAGAGAAGTGTGGCGTATACTCCACCGACAAGAGCGCAGCTCATAAGAAGAAGCATTGATAAAAAAATATTTTTGATAAAAGAAAAATTCTGCTGAATTTAGACCTACCGCTGCACTTTCTTCTTTTTTATCCATATTTTTACACGACTGACCAAAACAGGAGTGTTATATTTTCAGGGTTCATGTATGTAAGTATGTATGTATGTAAGTTCTTTATTCTACCATAAGTAATGATGGGCTGAACAGATTTTAATGTGAGTGGTAATTTTAGATTCCCCGCATTCCTCAGTTGTCAGTCGTGTTTTTTATTTTTTAATAATTACCTTGTTCTTAATTATGTAAATTAAAAATATTAATTATAAATATTAGTACCTATATGTTAATATTGTCTAATCAGCCATTGCGAATTTAAAAAAATCCTAGAACATAGAAGCGGCGACGATGACTCGCTCCAGGCCGTATGGTGATTCCATGTTCAAAAAGTCTAAAAAAAGTGTTACAAACTTATTTTTGCGCTGGATTCAGTATGAACCTTAGGGATCGAACAGCAAAGTTAAGTTTGTTTTTGAAACTAGTTGATCTTTTAGTTAGAGCTATAATGTGAGATGCTTTGCGTGTACGGAACCCTCAGTGCGCGAGTTTGACTCGCACTTGGCCGGTTTTTTTGAAGTAGGTAAGTATAAAAAATGTTTGTATGTCGGCTTCTGCTTCCTAAAGTAATATACGATTTTAGCCTATAGAAATAGGTAACTAATTTTTTTTTTTTTCAAAAAAATGTACCGACTTTCATCATAAAACTTAAAATCATGAAATAACATATAGGCAGATTTATCAAAAAGAAAAATGTATTGGCATGCTACCTACTGAACGAGGTGAAGTCGAAACTGAGCTACCACTTTAAATACGATTGCTACAAATGTATATGCCTAAGTAATCATGATTCATGATGCAACTATTATAGTCGATAATCGCTATTTCTGTGTTGGGGGACATGCAAGGAGAATCTAGAGTTTTCATAAAATAACGAAAGGGCATGCTGTCACGGGCTTTTTGTGCTATAATCCAATGTTTGTATTTTAATATTTTTTTTAGGTATCTTTAAAATTACCAAACAGATTCTGACGTGGTTAAAATAGGACCAACTTGGGAATAGACTCAAGAATAATTTCGGAAATTAGTCCACCATAGGCGGAGAAATCGGCGAACATACCTACATAAAAAAAACATACATACATCGAAACATATAACCTCCTCCTTTTTTGGGAAGTCGGTTAAAAATAGGTAGGTACCAACCTATAGCAGTTGCCACAACCGTCAGTTGTCTGATTCGTCCATAGAGCAACACGGACTCCTTACGCGCGCGGAAGTCCTTGTTGCTCGAAGGATTCGTCTTACAACATAAGCCGCGGAACTGAGTATTTTTGAGTGTGAGTCAAATTAGAAATGTAATGTGGAATCTAATGTAAATCCTAAAAATGTTATACTATCAATGAAATCTACCTATTACTATTTATATTTATATCGAAATGGGCCTGCCTAAAATTGGTAGCGTAAAATGCAATTGATCTTATTTGCATAAGGCATCAGACAGGTTATTAAAAAGAAAAACAATATCAAAATTTATTTATTTCTTACATAATATATCGATGATTTCTCACAACAATTACCTACATCATTTCTATAGGTTTACAAGAAAACCTAAAAAAAGTTATTGGCAGTAAACCAGTCTCATATGGCAGATAAAGTGCTGTTCACAGCATCAACATTTTCGCTATGGGGCGGTCAATATTATAAATTAATGACGTGGCATCAGTAAACAACACTATATCTACCACCCTGCTCCACAACCATACATATACAGGTCGTTGACGTAGATTAATAATTGGAAAGGTTCACAAATTGAACCTTTGAGGTAACGCCAATCTTAACTTTTGATCCTTTAGATTTTTTATTTAAGTCTAAAGTCTGTGCCCTATTACTTAAATAAGACTTTATTAGTTCTATTGATTTAGTTTCAAACTTTCATTTACATTTACTACGGCCCTGTATTTTTCGGAACGTCCCGTTTTCAACCTATCACTTTGACGTGTCTTGTATAATTATAAGCCCCGTGCCTCGATCGTTGTTCTGTAGGTTTAACGTACCTATGTTAAAGTTAATATGTGTTATGTGTCATTGAGAAAATGAAGACCAAAAAAACATGAGTTGAAAATGAAGAAAGTTGGAATACTTTGGCCATGTGATGCGAAATACCAAAGGCGCCACTTCGCGAAGTTAAGGAACCTGAGCGATTGGTTCGGCCGCAGTTTCATGTAGCGGCCTCCAAAGCGAAGATCGCCATGATGCTTTCCAACCTCCGATAGGAGAGGAATACGAAGAAGAAGAAGAATCTACACATTTCTTCTCTCAGAGCGAAACAATTTTAAAAGGTGTATACTATAGGTCCTACACACCTTTTACGCGGGCCGAAGCCAAGCGTAAGGACATGTACAGTCAGATACAATGAAACCTGACCCCCTTGAGATAGGATGCTGTGAGAGAGGTCAGGCTTATTTTCAAACTCGGTATTTTTTTCTGTGTAGAACCTTTAGCCATAGACATAGAAATAAAAAATAATTCCATAGATTATTTTTTTTTCTAAATTTATGACAGTGTGGCTAAATTGACTCGATAAATAGCACTTGTACACTGTCAATCACCACATTGGATCGAATGCTGGGAGCATTCGCCGTTAATATGCGTTACAGACGATTTAGACAATAGAAACAATGCACAGATCACTTACCATGTAGGCAGGCTTCGAGCACGATTCCTCACGAATAGTTCTTCCTTTAGACACCTGGCCGGCCAGCCACACACGATTATAAAGTTCCAAAAAAAACTGTTGAGCACTTGAAGTTTGATTAGGATAATTGAGTAAAAAAGATGTAATGTTTGGTGCGCGCGCGCCTTCGATTCAACGTCCAGACTCAGAATAGTTTACTGGTTCTGCCACCAGCCTATGGCGCTGTTTCCAAGACGCCGGTAGGATAGTACATGCGCCGGCGGTAATCCGGGCGCTCCATTGGCTAAATCGCCTGCAGCACGACGAATCATGATGATTGACAAGTGCGTCGATAACGCGCGCGAAATTCGAATTGAAAAGTAAACAGAAGTTTACGTTGAAAACGGAACATTCCGCCCACCAAAATACCAATGGGATTTTCCCAGAGTAAGAATAAGAAACGGTAATTAACGATAAATATGTTTAAGTTACTATCCTAAACTTAAAAGCTAAGAAATGCTAAGTTATAACGATTATACGGATGGTAGAGGACATAGTTTGACCAAAGGTCTCTTAAGCGAGTGATCTCTGGCTGTTCTAATGGTTGCGACTCTAACTACCCCATCAGGGCCAGGATGCAAAGAAACAACTCGTCCTAATGCCCATTGAAGAGGAGGCCGATTGTCCTCTTTTATAAGTACGATTGAGTTTACAGTTAACGGTGTTGAGTCCGTGGTCCATTTTGCTCGCTGAGTTAACCCATGTAAATATTCATTTTTCCAGCGTTTCCAAAATTGTTGTTGAAAAGATTGGATAAGTTGCCATCGAGTTAGTCGATTGATTTTTACGTCCTTGTAGTCGAAGTCAGGAACTGCAGTAAGAGGTTCCAGCGTTAAAAAATGACCGGGCGTAAGAACGTTCAAATCGTTGGGATCCGAGCTCAATGGACACAAAGGCCGCGAATTTAAAATTGATTCGATCTGAGCGAAGAGTGTGGTAAGCTCTTCAAACGTTAAGACCTGATCGCCAACAATACGGTACAAATGACTCTTTGCGGCTTTGATTTGGATTTCCCACACCCCTCCGAAGTGGGAGCAGAAGGTACGTTACGTTTAAAATCTATTTTTTCCGCATGAGAGGCTTGTTCGATACATGATGCTAGTTGTGAACTTGCACCAACGAAATTCGTACCGCAGTCAGAGTGAATAACATTGCAGCGGCCACGACGAGAAACGAAGCGACGCAATGCCGCGATGAAGCCGTCAGTCGATAAAGTAGAAACCACCTCAAGGTGCACTGCTTTTGTGCTCAAGCATACGAATAAACACAAGTACGCTTTATCGATTTTAGCACCACGATGAAGCCCGAGCTTAATTCGAAAAGGCCCTCCTAGATCGACACCTACGACAGAGAAAGGTTTTGCCTGATTGACACGAAAGGCCGGAAGGTCGCTCATAAAAGGTTGCAAAGGTTTCGGTTTAAGACGGTAGCATCTTATGCATCTTGAAAGATGATGACGTACAGCATGCTTTGCCGCAAGTATCCAAAACTGTTGTAAGATCAGATAGTTGGTTGTGTTCAGACCGGGATGAAAATTGTTTCGATGAATAGATTCGATTACAGCGGATGTAAGAACACTCTTTTTGGGCAATAATGCGGGATACTTCTGTTCGAAGTCAAGATCGGAGTGCGCTAGGCGCCCGCCTACTCTGAGTATACCCTGCTCGTCCAAAAACGGGTTTAGTTTACGAAAACTACGAGGTAACTGTATCTTTGATTGTAATTTGGATATGACATCCGAAAAACAACGTTGTTGGAAATGTTTCACGATAATTAGTAACGCACGATGACGCTCAGCGTCCGTTACGAAAAGATTATCTGATCGCGGAACAGTGTTACGCATGTTATTACAAAACCTGCGAACGTAAGCGATAATGCGACAGATTTTATCTAAAGAAGAATATTTTTCGAATAGTCGATCAATTATAGAAGTTTGGTTTACGCTTTCGATTTGATCCGAAACGAGAACTGTGGTGCGACGCTGCTCAGAGAGCACCGCATTGTCGTCGTTTGAACGATTTCTCGATGTATCGATTGGCCACTCAGACTGTGGTTGAGACAACCACTCTGGGCCCGCCCACCATAGGGCATTGTTCAGCAACTCGTGAGGCAATTGCCCACGCGAACAAACATCTGCAGGATTTGTGACAGATGGTACGTGCCTCCAGCACTCGGTCGGCACGATATCTTGAATGTGACTTACGCGGTTTGCAACGAATGTCACCCAGCGAGAAGAAGGAGCTCGCAACCAGGACAAGGTAACGGTGGAGTCACACCACACATAAGTGTCATGAACAGGAATCCGCAGCGTGCCCTTGACAAATTTGATAAGGTCTGCGAGCAAAAGTGCACCACACAGCTCTAGGCGAGGTAACGATTGACGTTTCAAAGGAGCTACACGAGCCTTAGCACAAACGAGAAAGACGCGAACGGAGCCGTCAGACTCGGTAACGCGCAGGTATATAACGGCGCCATATGCTGCTTCGGAGCTGTCACAAAATCCATGCAGTTGATATGATTGAGCGCTATCGGTAGCGTATTTACGTGGAATCTTAAGATTCCTAACTTGAGGAAGCTGTTCGGAGAACTTTTCCCATAGAGAGATAATTTCCGGTGGGGGCTTATCGTCCCATGAAAGACCTAGAATCCAAAGCTTTTGAATAAAGCATTTAGCTTGAATTGTTAAAGGAGATAGAAAACCCAGAGGATCGAAAATTCTGGCAACCTCACTCAGAATCGTTCGCTTGGTGCACGGTTGATTAGATGGATTTACGGTAAAGACGAACGAATCCGAAGCAGGCTCCCACTTAAGGCCCAGAACCTTGATAGTTGTGTCTTCAGTTTCGGTAAAAGTGATTGCTTCTGAAAGACACGCCTCCGCGGGAAGATCGCTAAGTAGCTCGGGTCGGTTACTCACCCACTTTCGGAGCTCAAACGAGCCAAGACCGAAAAGAGCGATGAGTTGAGTTTTGATTTCTCTGGCGTCCTTCAGCGATGAGCTTCCGGATATGACGTCATCAACGTATATGTCGGAAGTTAAAACGGTTTTGGCCTTTGGGTACTTGTGACCCTCATCGTTGGCCAGTTGCTGAATAGAGCGGCACGCCAGGAATGGAGCGGAAGACACTCCGTACGTTACGGTATTTAATACGTACTCTTGAAGAGGCTCATCTGGGTGAGCTCGCCAGAGAATACGTTGATAATCACGATGTTGAGGAGCTAGGTTGATTTGACGGTACATTTGGCGCACGTCTGCCATGAAGACAATTGCGTGCTCACGGAAATGAAGAAGGATCTCTACGATATTTGATTGTAGCTTCGGTCCCGTCAGCAGCGAGTCGTTTAGCGATTTGGAAGTTGCATCTTTAGCCGAGGCGTCGAATACAACGCGAAGCTTCGTTGTAGCGCTGTCGGGACGTAGCACACAATGGTGCGGTATATAATACTTGCCTTGACCCATTTGCTTGGCAGGTACTAGAGTCATGTGACCACTGTCGATATAGTCAGTCATGAACTCCACGTATTGTTGGTTTAAATTGTGATCGCGATACAGACGCCTTTCAATGGCATGAAAGCGTCGTAAGGCTATCTCTCGAGAACCTTCAAAGACTGGCTCCTCGTCGTCCTTGAAGGGGAGACAAACTACATATCTACCTGTCTCGTCACGGTAGTGATTACTGAGAAAACTATTTTCACAGCGTTGCTCTTCTGGGGTCAATCGGGAAGATTGTGGAACGTTATCGATTTCCCAGAAACGTTGAATAATTTTGTTTAAACTATCGTCTACGGTAGAAGGGGCTACTCCTAGTAGACTGGACGATGCGAGTCTGGACTTCCCAAGAAGAAGCCAGCCGAAGACTGAGTTGAAAGCTCGCGGTTGAGAGGCGTTACCCTTCAGACGTTGTTCGAGAATTGACTCAGCAAAGACGTCGGCACCTAACAAGACGTCGATTGGACCAGGGATGTCAAAACCAGGATCAGCTAGCGGTAGTGTTTTGACCTCCTCCCATCCTTTCGTATTTAGCCTTGCTATCGGTTGATCTCCGCAAATGCTCGGTATGACGAGCATTCCCAGACGAAACTTTACGTTACAGTTGGTGCCAATGTCGCATGTAACAAAGCCACTGACTGAGGCAGGGCTGCCCCCTAACCCATAAACGTTGATATTACCAGTTATAGGTTTTAGATTTAATCGTTGAGCGGCGTGAGCCGTGAGAAAATTGTTTTGACTGCCGGTGTCAAATAACGCGCGAAATGTATGAAATTCACCAGAAGCATCACGAATCTGGACGAGAGCTGTTGCCAGTAACACGGTTGTGGTTACGGTTGGATCAGACTGAGTTAACGAATCCTTAGCCACTAAGGTCGCCGAGCTTGCCGCCGGCTCCTTATGTAGCAAAGTGTGGTGTTTACGTCTACATTGTCGACATGAAAACATTGATGTGCACTCTCGCACTGAATGGGATGCGTTAAGACAATTGTAGCACCATTTCTTTTCAGTGGCCACAGCCATGCGCTCATCTATTGATTTTGCCAAAAAATCACTACAGGCCGAGATGTGATGTTCATTACGACAGTAGGCACATTTACGAATCGGAGTGCTCGAATTGTGAGCAGGTTTCGCTTGTTGTTTATCACCAACATTTTTATGAGTAGTGACGGTGGGAGCGACAAGCGAATGCGTGACGTTATGTCGCTTGAACTTCTGTGAAGTTCCCGGTGTGTCCTTTGAAACGTTAGCGGTTTTATTGGTAACATTCGAAAAGTGCGTGTCGCGAATTAATGCTTCACCTTTAGAGTGTAAAAATGCCCTTAAATGGTTATACTGTGGAAGCTCAATATCGGTATGTTTTTCCTCAAACTCGCGTCTTAATTTGGTATCGAGTTTGGCCAGAACATTATAACAAAGAACAAAATCCCATTTATCGGTAGGTAATTTTAAAGTTTTTAAAATTGTTAAGTTCTCATCGATCGTGTCTAAGGCGCGTCGAAAATCTTGAGCGTTCGAAGTCTTTAAACTAACGTCCAAGATATCACGCCAGCACGTAAACGCTAATTCGCGTTTATCTTCATAACGGGACTTGAGAGCCTCGTACGCACTTAAATAATGTTCACTTGCAACAGGAAAAGTTCTAATGAACGATAAAGCATCACCACTTAAAACTGACACGAGATAGTGAAATTTCTCAATATTACATAAGGAGGTAGAATCATGTATCAACGCGTTATAAGTTGCAATGAACTCAGGCCATTCCTTGATAGCACCGGAAAAAGTTGGCAACGAAATTTTTGGTAACCGCATATTTCCACTGTGCGAACCGGTCAATGAATTATGTTTCGAAGTGTCAGCTTGTTGAGATGAACGTTGTTCAAATTTTCGTTGAATTGCCAACACTTGAAAATACAATTCGTCAAATCGATCCTGAAGTTCATCGTCCTCCTCATCGGCATCATCCTTAAGAAGGTCCAAAATAATAAAATGGGAGTCATGAAAACTATCAGCAATCGTTTTTATTTCATGACAATATGAAAGAAATAACCCTACTTGTGATTCATCGGTATTGGCTAAGGTACCTACTTCCAAAGCCTTCGTTAAGCGATTATATGCTATAGTTCGTTTACGTCGCAAACTGGGCAAATTATTAATAGTGTACGTATTTTCGATACCCTTTTTAATAGTAGGTTTAGATTTACGCCTTGATAGTAAAGACATAATTAATATCAAAACAATAAAACCTGATAGCAACAAATATTCGGATTCGATAAAAAAGTTTAGTTGCGAACGTCTTCAGCGAGACCGCGTTCACAAGAATCGACGAGAATCACTGGGGCGGTATTACACGACAACAGGTAATATTGTCACCTCGGTCACCTGAGTTTTAAATTGAAATAAATTAAATTGATAAGGATGAATTAAATGAGCGTTAGGAACACTAAAAACGGTTTGCGATATTCGTTAATGTACGGTAAATAAAAAAAATAAAAATCAGTTTTTTTTTTGTAAAAACAAAAAACTATGATTTTTAACCTAAAACGGTAATAATGAAAATGTGAACGCACCAAAATTCGTTGAAAATATGATACGATAAACGATACAACGTCACGATAAAAAATATTTCGTAATTTGAAACGAAATAAATTTTCGATAAATAAATATCAAGAGGAAACGTTGAACGGTTGGAAAAAAGTAGTCGAGTTATAACGAACTATCAACATAAAATTATGAGAAGGTGGATTTGCAATATTGTATTATTGCGAACGGTAAAACGGTAGATAATTTTATACTAATAAGTATAAAACGACAAAAGAATTTATTTTCAACAAATATTCTAGAAACTGATGGAAGCCATCTTAAATCGATAATCGGTAGGTAAGGTACTCAACAAAACAAAATGGAACAAAGACTTGTTTTCCGATTAGTAATTGAAACAAAATGTTATGTTTATTCGTTTTAGCTGTACTAGTAAGTATAATAAGCGTGGAATACGGTAAATGAAGTAGCAATTACTAAATCGAATTGGCATTTGGCGGCAGACTGAAGGTAGGTATCCAAAGTTCCCGGGTTTCGGCACCAAAAAATGTGGCTAAATTGACTCGATAAATAGCACTTGTACACTGTCAATCACCACATTGGATCGAATGCTGGGAGCATTCGCCGTTAATATGCGTTACAGACGATTTAGACAATAGAAACAATGCACAGATCACTTACCATGTAGGCAGGCTTCGAGCACGATTCCTCACGAATAGTTCTTCCTTTAGACACCTGGCCGGCCAGCCACACACGATTATAAAGTTCCAAAAAAACTGTTGAGCACTTGAAGTTTGATTAGGATAATTGAGTAAAAAAGATGTAATGTTTGGTGCGCGCGCGCCTTCGATTCAACGTCCAGACTCAGAATAGTTTACTGGTTCTGCCACCAGCCTATGGCGCTGTTTCCAAGACGCCGGTAGGATAGTACATGCGCCGGCGGTAATCCGGGCGCTCCATTGGCTAAATCGCCTGCAGCACGACGAATCATGATGATTGACAAGTGCGTCGATAACGCGCGCGAAATTCGAATTGAAAAGTAAACGAAGTTTACGTTGAAAACGGAACAGACAGTAGCCTGATTCCTAAAGGAATTTATAATGTTCTATTTTAAAATTCATTCCCTGCCTAGGGTGCGAATGAATTTGTATGAAACATTCTCTCCCGGCTGAGGGAAGAAGCACGTTCAGTTCAACCCGATACTAGGATCAAATATACACTTCTTTCCGAGTATGAGATATGAAAAATATTTTTGGATCGTTATGGAATTTACGGCATCTGTCATCAATTATGGATGGATCCATCCATAGTTGATGACAGATGCCGTTAATTCCATTATAATGTGCTTCCTATAATTTCTTATATTGATAACTTGATCCTAAATTGCGATCATGGATCCTTCTGTTTCTTATCGGAGGTAATTATAGCCTAAATGTTGCCCAGGCTTAATAGCTATACAACAAAAAAAGTTTCATTCAAATCGTTTCAGTACTTTTGGAGATTAGCGTGATCATACATACAGACAGACAAGAAGAAATCCAAAAAATTTTTTTGCTTTCTATTATTCTTTTTAAGTATCCCTCTATCCATTTCAGTCAAAAATACTAAAAGTACAGACAAAATATTTATACTGTTTTATGTGTGGTTGTTCCTAATCATGGGGATGTCTTCCGTGCAACACTTTTCTCTTTCACTGTTCTCTTCTTTTTGGCATATCGATGTCATTCCAACGATCAATTCAAACTATTCTGTTGTATTTTCTTCTGTTTTATCTACATCTATTACTCCAATTTCCTCACTTAGATTAAGAGGGGTTTGGTTGAAGTTGAGGCTTTATGAACCTCGCTGTTACGTGATTTTTGGTCAGATAAATTCTTAAGACTATTAATTTTCTGGGTCCATATATATTGGTAATGTTTATAAGTCCTCTGCCTCCATTCTGTTTCTTTGAAGTCATTCTTTCTATTGCAGATTTAGGGTGTAAACAGTTATATTTAGTAAGTATTGCCCTAGAATTTTTTCTATGTTTTTTTAAATATTAGTTTTGCTACATTTAAGTAATAATCCCAAACAAGTATGTCAAAACAGGTACTGCAATTTTACAAACTTTTCCTTTCAACTGACTGTGACATAAGGCCGTGTCTGCTTTTCGTATTCTTGAGTAAGTGACGTTTTAATTGCTGTATGATCAAGTTCCTTACTTTGATGATATCCCAGATATTTATACAAATCGTTTGGTTCTATTGCAGTAATATTTTCATCATCACTTACTGCGAGATCGCTGGGTCGGATTTTTCCTTTGATTATATTAATTGTTTTGCAGTTGTAACATCAATAAGCGATTTCATATCCTTTTGTTTTTTGGAGATGTCATTTTGGAGATGTCATATCATCCATATAGATGGATGATATCAAATTATACTCCATATAGTTATTTGGTGTGATATAATATATCATGTATCTCCATTTTTCAAATTATATCCGACTCGTCGTTCTCGCAGTAGATATGATTGGAACCACATCGGACTGGAGTCCGATATGGTTCTGTTCTGAGGGGAATCCTGGAGGATTCTTATGTTACTTGATAAAACTATTTCTCTAGTTTCGTGTTATAAATTTTCCATAACTTCATTATATTTTTATGAAATTCTATAATTTGATCTTTTATATCTTTAATATTTGTATTAACCAAGAATGTGGAATGCTATCAAACGCATTTCGGTAATCTATATAGGTACAATTATAGTTTTATTTATTATTTTTGTTTTTTGTTTCACTCTCTTATTATCTAACTTTTATCTGGGTTCTCTGGTGACCAACCAGGTTGGTTCTGATGACGAAATTTGACGCCGTATAGTGATCACAAGATCGGCCATGGATAGATTGTCAAAGATATGGAGAGATCGCAAATCACTAAAGCCACCAAAAATTAGACTCATATACTAGTATTCCCCTATTTCCCCATATTTTTGGACGGCGCGGAAACATGGACCATTAAGAAACGGGAAGGTCAGCGAATTAACGCATTAGAGATGCGATGTTGGAGACGAATGTTGCGTATATCGTGAACTCAGCGCCGAACAAACGCCTCTATCCTTAATGAGCTCGGCATCAAGACCCGCCTATCCGAAATAGTCAACAGTAGGATCCTTCGATACTTTGGCCATGTAACACGCCGCGAGAATGCCATGGAGCGACTGGTGGTGCAGGGAAGGGTGGATGGAGTCAGGTCTCGGGAAAATCCCCGATGAGATGGACCGACCAAAAAGCTCTAACCAACGCATCCCTAAATTAAAACTCCCGCCAAGCATCATTTCGGGAGAAATGGAGAGCTACAGTACTGCGCGTCTTCAAACAGCATGCCTGACCACAATTGCTCTGTCAAGAGCATACATAGAAGTTTCACTCTCTCTTTTAAGTGGGGTAGGTATACGTATACCTAGACACACGGGCGTGAACAGGAAAAGGGGAACTATGTAAGAGATAGAAGACGTTTTCAAAAAAATTCTCGTGAGGTGACTGGTAAGTATTTACAACGACGGCTGTTTAGAGAAGGAAAATTGTATTTTTGTTAACATTCAGCATGTCTAAAGCTTCTTGTAGTGACTTGGTGATGACGCCAGTTGCCAAGCTATGTGCATGTGCACTGTTTTTACTATTGATATTTGATAAGTTTTTGAGAGACGGTTGATCAAATGTTATAGTGTGATACTAGTTTTTGGTGGCTGCGCGAGGTGCAAGCACCTCGCGTGCTGTGCAGGGCAATTTTTCTTTTGCAGTTGAGAGTTGTTTGAAAGTAGGGAAATTTGCATAAACTCATCTACATAAAAATGTTGTCGGTTGGAATTAGGTGAAGAGCCGAAAGGCTGCTCTGGCTTTTGCTCTTTGCTATTAAAACGCAGCTCGGCCTACGGCCTCGCTTGCCCCGGCTGGAGGAGGGGCTCGGCCTCCGGCCTCGCCTCGCCTCTCGGATTCATATACGCAGGTCGGCCTTCGGCCTCGCTTGCCGCGGTGACTTGTGGTACCTATAAGTTGTCATCATCAGGTCATCCATGAATGGTTCGCCGCTCTTTTCGCACGAGACGTTTTTTGCAACTGTCTTTGGGTAAATTGTGAGTATTATATGTGCGTTTTCGACGCTTTTTTGTCGAAGGCTGTTCCAGGTCGTGTCGAAGTTGCCCATGGAGAGACTTCCGCTACCAAGCAGCAATCTTTTCTCGTAATGCTCGTATCTCAGTAATTTGTGCCTTTCGCTGTGAGTTTCCGGTCTGCTAAATTGAGTGGGGCATCGAAATACAACTACTACGTAGTACATTATATCTCGATGGAGTGGGGTAAGCTTTTAAGCGATAAGGCCGCCCTTTGCGCATCTTCCTTTTTTTTTTTTTTTTTGTTATGTAAGTTACTTTGTGTATGGAAATGTGATCTTGTGTGCTAATAAAGTATTCTTGTCTTGTCTTGTCTTTTTGTCAGCAATTGTTTATGGAGTGTTGATTGTTCTGCGCGTGAGTAAAAGTATTGTCGCAATGACTTAGGTAGGTCATCTGTTTGTTACCGCGGCCTCCTTCGTCTTTGGGTCATAGCATAGAGCAACAAGGATATCCGCGCGCGGCTCGGAAGTCGTGTTGCTCTATGTCCTTGGGTTGGGTAGAGTCAGTCTTTGTAAACTATTTTGTTATTATATACCTTCTTTAGTAGGTACCTACCCTAACTATACATTTTCTTTCATTGCATATTGCCACCCGTATTTACCTGCACTTGTTCATATGAATGAAGGTCCTCGTACGTAAGTAGATATGTTTACACGGCGGCGGCGGGAGACAAGAGCAATCCAGGCACAGTGTATGTACCTATATCACACAATATCACGTCACTCACAGCACTAACACAGCTGATTCGTGATCAGGCTGTTGTTGCATCAATATGAAGCACTGCACTCGCGAGCGTCGTTTCCACGGGCTGCTGCCGGTCACAGGTCACATGCAACACGGCCGCTCGGTGCGACGCGCTGCGCGGTACTGCCGCCTGGCGCCGCGTCTCCATTGGTCGGCGCCGCCCCCTGCCCCCCGCACTGCAGCGCGCCCGTCTCCGCGCTGGCTCCGCCTCGCGAATGCGGCCCGCCCTCGTTCTATGCAGCTGTAGAAGGCAGAGTAGCATATAAGAAAAGTACCTAGGTGCTTCGGGGCTTATTTTATTTATACTAGCACTAGCATAGTATAGAGAACGTACTAGTACTTCTTCGCCCGCGTGAATTTTTTTAAGGGTGTTTTAATTTTTACGAAATAACCCTAAATAGCCAGTTACCAGTAGCGGATTTAGGAGGGGATTCACGAGGGCGCGTGCCCCCCCATACGACTATTTTGTGTACCTACTGTGGAGGGAGATCCCATAATAGTATAGTACATATTATTATCAAATTATGATTCAAGTTAAGGTACTCTCATATAAAAATTAGATAAAGTGAAAAAATTCCACGCGAGCAGGACTTGAACCCGCGACCAGGTCTTTATACGACCTTGCTCTTCCAACTGAGCTATCGCATTTCAATCCTGCACATCGAAAATCTTCACCATATCCAATTTCTATTGAAACGCATTAGGCATGCGTCACCTAACACCTATACCCACTGTACGATTTTTTTCACCATATCTAATTTCTATATGAGAGTACCTTAGTAGGTACTATCTAATTGCATGAGATGCTCAAAAATCCAAAAATAAATATGATCCAAGTTGTTAAAATAACAGAATTTAGCGAAATCTTCTTCCAATAGTTTCTGACAAGTTTATTTCTAACAGTTATTGTTGGTTTTTTGCCCATGTGGTCCTTGCGCGCCACCATTATCAGGGCGGCAAATTTTTGATCCACGTTTTTAGGATTTGTCTCACTCAAGGCGGGGGAACAGCCAGCAGGGCGGATATCGATTTGGTGCACCCCATACCTAATCCGACACTGTCCCTGTGCCCCCCCCCCCGGAAAAAAATCTTGAATCCGCCCTTGCCAGTTGGCACTACAAAATGTCCATGTCCTATGTATGAAATGTTCACGTACGGCTTCGCCCGCGTGAGTTTCGCTTAGATGAAAAATCTTTTTGTGTTCCAAACTGTAGTAGCGTAAACTTCAGTACCAACTCAAAATTTCAGTCATTTGTTTATTAGGCCGGTAGAATTAAAGCATAAAATAAGAAGAATCGACTTTAAAGCCAACAATAAATAGACTTGGAGCTTCATTTGTTGCCCAATACTATCCTAGCCTTTCCACCTCCAAAAACTTGTGCTTGGGGAACACGGGGTAAAGTACCGTATAATTGCACCTCGCACTCGCATCTTGCACCTCGCACTCGCATCTGGTCACAACTGAAAATCAGTGTATTACCCCAGGGTAATAGTGCCACTGAGGTGTGACCTTTTTGTATTGTTGCAACACACATTTATTTTTTCGTTTGTTTATTTTTCGTTGTTCTGTTGTAAGAAAGGGTTGTTCCCAAAAGTACACCATTCTTTTGTTCTAAAAAGATAAGAATCTCATACATGAGTTCCCAAGTTACTCCACGAAATTATTATTATTAAAACATACTTATTATTTTGTTCCCAATCTACTCCATAGGTATTTTGATTTATTCTCAATGTACTCCGCAGATTATTTGATATCAATTCTCAAACTACTCCATCTAAATAATTATAAAATATTTCACTATGTACAGTCAGTCACAAAATCGTACAAACAATATAGTTCTGATTAAAGTTCTGAATAAGTTCTAAAATTAAAGAGAAAAAAAGTTGAAAGCAAGTTTGAATTGAAAATGTGTGCATGTTAGCTTGTTATAATGGATGTACGAACGAATGTGAGTCGCAACCTAGCTGCTAAGATGCAAATTTGATGTTTATTTTTATGTAAATATTTTAAATTTTTCAAAAATATAATTTTATCAGTTACTTCTTGAGTTACTCTCAAGCCAAATTCCTACATATATATATACCTAATAATCATGAATCTCTTTGGTGGAAAATATGTAAAAAAAGCTCATTTATGAAAATGTTTTTGATTGTTTATTTTTTGAATATAAATGTTGATATACAAATATTGATTATTGACTTGTAAAGTCTTCTATTTAAAATTTTCTTTATACATACAAAATATTGTTGCAAAGCTTTTGAGCCTGACTGTACTATACGTCAGCTACTCTTTTTATTCTAATTAATGCGTTTTGATATTAAAATCGCGTGGAGTACTTTGAGAACATTTTAATATTACCGCGGAGTAGAATGAAACTTTATTTAAAATATTATTTTTTTCATGGAGTAGTTTGGAAACATTTTTTGGAGTACTTTGGGAATAACCCGTAAGAAACTGTATGTCTTTTGACGGAGATAGATAGATAAAGAATTTTATTTGTAGCCACACTAGCCACAACAACACGGGGTTGTTCCCAAAGTACTCCATTCTTTTGTTCTAAAAAGATAAGAATCTCATACATGAGTTCCCAAGTAACTCCACGAAATTATTATTATTAAAAAATACTAATTATTTTTGTTCCCAATCTACTCCATATGTATTTTGATTTATTCTCAATGTGCTCCGCAGATTATTTGATATCAATTCTCAAACTACTCCATCTAAATAATTATAAAATATTTCACTATGTACAGTCAGTCACAAAATCGTTCAAACAATATAGTTCTGATTAAAGTTCTGAATAAGTTCAAAATTAAAGAGAAAAAAGTTGAAAGCAAGTTAGAATTGAAAATGTGTGCATGTTAGCTTGTTATAATGGATGTACAAACGAATGTGAGTCGCAACCTAGCTGCTAAGATGGAAATTTGATGTTTCTTTAAGTAAATATTTTAAGTTTTTTTCAAAAATATAATTTTATCAGTTACTTCTCGAGTTTCTCTCAAGCCGAATTCCTACAATCTATACATATAATAAAACAGTAAAAATATTTTGTCTGTACATTTAGTATTTTTGACTGAAATGGATAGAGGGACACTTAAAAAGAATAATAGAAAGCAAAAAAAATTTTTTGGAATTTCTTGTCTGTCTGTCTGTCTGTCTGTCTGTCTGTCTGTATGTATGTACGCGTTTCACGCAAAAACTACTGGACGGATTTGAATGAAACTTTTTTTGTTGTATAGCTATTGAGCCTGGGCAACATATAGGCTATAATTGATTTTGAAAACTGGAACACCTGATGAAGAACCATAACAGAACAGCTAAACTATAAGAAATATGGAAATGGTGCCTTAACAAAAGTTGTTCAACCTGATGAGCATTTTTTGATGACGTATAAAAATTGAAGATCTGGAACATCTGATGAAGAACTGCAAGAGACCAGCTACACTATAACATATATGGAAATGGCGTCTTATTAAAAGTCGTTCAACCTGATGAGCATTTTCTGCTGACGTATAAAAATTGAAGATCTGGAACATCTGATTAAAAGCTCCAAGAAAGATTTTTCATCTAAGCGGAACTCACGCGGGGGAAGCCGCGGGCGACAGCTAGTCGTTACTAATATTATAAATGCGAAAGTGAGTTTGTTTGTTTGTTTGTTACCTCTTCTGTTGCGGTTTTACGATTCTATGTTATAAAGGACCCACAATTTCGTTACATGGTCTTAATGGAAGCTTTAGAGCATGAAATTGTGCATTTAGTGAGAGTAAATAAGTATGTAGGTACATGTTTTTGGAGAACCCGTTCCCATAAAATTACTCATCGAAGTTGAACAAATAAAAAAAAAAAATTAACTAAATTGGGTCCGAAACCTCAACTCCCGTATGACAGGTGTCATCAGGGTCAAGCCCATTAAGTTCCGAATTTTTTAATTTTTTAATCTATGCGCGGAAATGTAGTACTTGAACTTCCGGCTTGCCTGTTTAGGGAGTTTCATTGCATCCGGCTACAATAAATCGATAGTAGAAATGTAAATCGCGATACATTGTTTAATTTATCAATAATAAGGTTTGTTATTGTTTTTAAATGCTCCATATGAAAATTAGTGCGTTTTTGATGAATACAAATTAACATTAAAGCAATACGAAAAAAAAAGAATCAAAGGTCATTAATCAAAAGTGTATTGTCATTCAATAAACGATCTTCGTCTGGTCGTTATCTACAATTTCCCGTGTACCACCACTCCCACCCCGAGTCCCTCTTTGTCCTATCGCGTGTCCTGTCTACATATATTTATACGTCAGTAGAAAATGCTCATCAGGTTCAGTAGCTGGTCTCTTGGAGTTCTTCATCAGATGTTCCATAATCTTCAATTTTTATACGTCAGCAGAATATGCTCATTAGGTTGAACGACTTTAGCTAAGGCGCCATTTCCATATATGTAATGTAATAGTGTAGCTGGTTTCTTGTAATTCTTCATCAGATGATCCTGATCTTCGATTTTTATACGTCAACAGAATATGCTTACCTTTACCTTATGTACCATTTCCATATTTCTTATAGTTTAGCTGTTCTGTTAAGGTTCTTCATCAGGTTTTCCAGTTTTTAAAATTAATTATAGCTTATATGTTGCCCAGGCTTAATAGCTATACAACAAAAAAAGTTTCATTCAAATCCGTCCACTAGGTAGTTTTTGCGTGAAAAGCGATCATACATACAGACAGACAGATTTGTAGACTGTAGAAGCCAGTACCTCCATTTTGCACAGTATTTATGCTGTTGTCGGCCTGTTTCCATTATTTTTTGTATTTTTATTTTTTTGTTGTGCTGTTTTTTATTTAAGAAAAAATAAAAGTTTTCTAAGTATTCTATTTAAGTCCGACTCGCGCTTGATCGATTTCTATGAGGGATTTTCCGAGACACAAATTAAAAAAAAAATAGTTCCAGATGACTTCATAGATGGCGCTTAGTAAAAGGCGAGAGAAAAAGTTCCATACAAAAAGCAAAAAATTCACGGGATTGGCATTTTTTTAAAATAAAACTTAGTAAAAAAAAAACAACCAAAAAGTATCAATATTGTTATTTGTGCAACTGTCAAACTGTTATGTGATTTTTTTCTGCCTCTGGTTGACAAGAAAAAGCGCACCATATAGGTTAAGCTTTCATAAAACGACTCGGCTTTCATAAAACGCTATCTGTTGAGACGTTTTAGTACTGATTTTTTTTTCTTAATTTAGCTGTCAGAAAATAGCTCATTATTTATTTAATGTTACCGGCATTCTGTATAATACATGCATTATATATCTACAATGCCTAGACTATGTACGTGTTACGGGCAACTTGAGAAGTCTGGTCCCTATGAATAGTGATCGGCCTGTATACATAATGCCAATGTCACATGGGCAATTTGATTAAAATTTCATCACTTTTCCCGGTCAGTATGAATAAGGGCAAATAAGTTTTGGGCAAAATAATGAAAGAAATAAACAAATGAAATGTAGTTTTTGTTACTAGGGCGAAGCCCCATTGCTCCGTTGCGTTGCGTTGCGTCGCGTCGTCGCAACGAATCAACGCATTGTATGCCCCATCAGCCACGGTGTCGCAGCAGTTGTAGCAGGGCTGCCAGATGTTATTTTCCAATTTCGCCAGAGCAAAAATGAAATTTTCGCCAATATTATTACACGCGAAACTAGATTTGACAGAATTCACAAATAAATTTAATAAAATTGAAATACATTCCGTGGCCATCAACTGTTATTTCTTATTTAATTGTTATTTTTTCCCTAAAATGATATATATGTCGGATAATAAAATTTAGAAAGGGCAATATATGGTTGATAACTAATTTGTTGAAGTCAATATCTGATATCTAACTAATTTATACAGACCTACTTCAGTGAGTCGATAAAACAGCCGAATTGTGATAGCAAAATGGTAGTCGGGTGTGACGCGAGCGGGGTGCGGGCGGGGGAGCTCGCTGGCTAGAGTGGCGATACGAGGGAGTGATGATTTAAATTAGATCGGTCGTGTGTGTAATGATAATTCCTGGTAATTGGTTGGTTAGGGAAAACACGGTGGGAGATCAGGATTATGGCTGGTTGATGGTCACCGCACGGTGCGTTGGTTGGTGCACCCTGCTATAACCGTGACTTTCTTGTTTGCCATGGTCATGTCGGCCATTGTTCTGTGTAGTGTTTAAGAGTTAGTGTTGGATGGTTTAATAATCCGAGATCATCCGAGGAACCGCTGGGTGCTGCATATTTTTTCGTTACTAAGATCTGCATAACTATGTACTTATTTGGAATTTCTTTCGTATTTTATTCAAAAATCTTTTTTACTATTAATGAAACACATTACTTTTTTTTACTATATGGGGACGCCAGCGCGAACACCAGACGGGTGATCAGTCCACTTATGCTGGGACCATTTCACCCAAATGAAAACACAGTAATACATATAAGTATACGAAGCTAGACACAAATACATACACTACTAACAATTAGCTACAAGGACGGAATTACAATTAGGTGTCAAAGTCAAATTTTTTTATTGAAACTTGGCCTTCAAAGAAGGCTCATTTTCACGTCGATAACTAATTATTTAATCATAATATATTATGTCTCAAAGCTACAAACTACTAGCATTTCGGAACGACCACTGCTGAGAAGAAATGCCGAAAGAAACTCATGAAACAGTCTTGGTCGCCTAGCATGCCAGAGGGGCTATTCATTAACTTTATACATACACTAGATTGTGTACAGTCAAAAATAAAATAAAAAAATATCCATACTAATATTATAAATGCGAAAGTTTGGATGTGAGTTTGTGAGTTTGTGAGTTTGTGAATTTGTGAGTTTGTGAGTTTGTGAGTTTGTGAGGATGTTTGTTACTCAATCACGCAAAATCTACTGGACGGATTTCGATGAAATTTGGTACAGAGGTAGATAATGACCTGGAATAGCACATAGGCTACTTTTTATCCCGGGAAAAAGCACTGTTCCCTTGGGAAATTCACGCGGGCGAAGCCGCGGGCAAAAGCTAGTATATAATAAAACATGTTATGTTTGTGATCAAGTAACCACAATGAATTGATTAGGAACAAAAAATAAGAAATAAAATTCGAATCAGGATCGAAGCAGAATCCCCCTGGCAACACCCGTTCACGAGTTGACGCGAGGGTCAGCCATCGCAAAGCTCAACCAAAATAGAGGAAACCTTACGACCCGGCCTACGGCGACGCCGTCAACAGTTTGAACATTTTAGAAAAATAAATACTTTCAGTCACTTAAAGATCACAATACACGTACATGCTGTAACCTGAAATAAGGCTACACTACCTTGTCTTTTACCAGCTGAGCATGTTATTTTGGAAATACCCTCATCCTGATAGTTAATATGATCTGAGTTAGTTATTTGTGCCCACATCATCGAAATACAACTACTACGTATAGAAGCGAAAACGTGAACAAAAATGTATGTGACATCAGTTAATGTCTCGAGTCAGAAACTCCTTCAGTCACTCGCCAACGTACATCGCGATTGCATCCGATTTTGTGTAAATCATAATGCCGTCTTACATATTAAAATAATCTAAAAATAAATCGAGTAAGCAGAAAAAAGATAGTGGAGTCACCTATCATCTATAAGTAACCAAAATATCAACTAAAACTATGACTAAAATTATTTTTTATAATAATTATATAAATATTATAAATTATTTTCTAATATTCAAAATATTCAATTGTTTTTTCCATTTTGTATGAAATTTATAGAATAAGAAAAGTAAATAGTACAGATTGGACACGTAGGTACAAAAGCCTTAGTGAACTATTTGTCTCTGTGTACTTTACAACTGAATTTTTTCGTTTAGGGTTTCGAAGAAAACATATAACCCTTATAGTTTCGTCATGTCCATCCGTCCGTATGTCTGTCTGTACGCGGCTTAGCATAGAAACCATTAGTAGGTACTAGAAAATTGTAATTTTGTATAGATATACCTAAAGTTCATATTATAAACTAGCTTTTTCCCGCGGCTTCCCCCGCATGTTTTATTTTTTTAGATTTTTTAATTTTCACTACTGATCCCTAAATATTTCCGAGATAAAAACTATGTTAATCTATAACTCCCCAGCGAAAATTCCATCAAAATCGGATTAGCCGTTTCAATGATTACCCTGAACAAACAGACAAAAAAATGTTTGGGTACAAAGTAACGACAAAATAACACTATGAAATTAAAAATTTCCAGTTATTTTGAAATTACAGATAGACACTCCAATTTTATTTATATGTACTGTATTGTATTTGTATGTATGTATTGTATAGATTAGCTAAGGATGTGTTGGAGGGCATTACCTCACAGGACTTCACATATCTTAACAATGTCCTTATATTAGTATTTTTATGCAGTCGGGTTTTTTAGTTTTTTTTTTATTTATTACTTGTTTTATTCATTTATTCGTTAATGCTATGAGAAAATCCTAACTAATATCATAAATGCGAAAGTGAGTTTGTTTGTTATCTACCTCTTTTTACTTTATCTACTTCTCTACTGAACCAATCTTCCTGAATTTCGCATACACATAGAAGTACTGAGAAGGACATAGAGTACCTTTCATCCCGGAAAAAACACTGATTTCGTGGGAAACACACGCGGGCAAAAGCTAGTAAAGAGATAAGTAGAATCGAAACCATTCACTTTCTTTTATTTTTTACTTAACCTATGTCCATTCTGTACTGTATAATCTTCGTCGCTGATTGTGACAGCTCTGCATCGAACATATTTGAATTTACGAAATTTGGAACAAAAATTTTCCTTGGGGTAGCTCCTCTAGTGCGTAGTACATTATATCTCGATGGCCCACATGTTCTTTTCTGTGAAGTTTGGTCATCCTTTTCAGAACTCGGCCCCTCCTGATTCGGGACTGGGCTACCGCCGAAATGTTTTGATGTTTGTTGTCGATGCGTCTAAATATATGGTCCGCTCGGCTGTACCTGCAAAATAAATATAGTTATTAGAAAAAAAAAAAAAAAGAAATATATAAATGTGTATACTTACATAAGTTCACTTACCTTGATGTAGCTATCAGCTGTTCATTATTCTTGTAGTTTCAACCTGAAAATATAATGTGTATTGGTTAATAAATATGTATAAGATAAATATTAGAAAGTATGTACTTACCTGTTGTACTCACCTGTAATGTATCGATTTGTTTTATTTTCTTAATTATACATATTCAAAGGAACCTCTTATACGTCGTCGGTTAAGCGAATAGTTCCATTCCTTTCCGTTCGGTTTGCTGTCTCTTTCGCTCGTACGACGACGAAGTTTCCCGAGTTTAGCCGAGGCGCTGGCGTCACCGCCGCACCCTATTCAGTCTCGCCCGTACAGCCCGCGCTCGCGCACGCGTGCGCGTCCGCTGCCGCGTCCTATAACTGGCTTCCTTTTGAATTTTCCAAAATATCTACCGTTTTTCATTCGCACTTACCTTCCATCGCCTACAAAACGTCCTTACGAGCGGATTGCGTAACCAGCGGGAAAAACGGACTCAAACCTGTGTGGCAGGCATGTCGTCGATCTTCAAAACCCCGCCGCGTGGCGTTAGAACGCGGCAACAGTTGAAAAGAGAGGCGGCTAACGAAGAAGTTTTGGAAGTCAAATCGGATGTGCAGTTTAACAGAAATACGAGCACCAGTGCAGCTCAACTGGACGGGAAAGTGCAATCTGCATCCGCGATAAATTTGTCGTACACGACCGATGCCCACCGACAAGATGGCGGCGCGCACAAATGTTCAAGTTCGCGTGCCTCATCTTCCACTGCGCGTCGGAAACGTCTCGAATTTGAAGCGGCACAGGCTAAAGCCGCGATTGCGCTGGAAGAGGCTCAAACTAAGGCCGAACTGGCCTCAAAAAAAGCCTTCCAAGCGCAGGCCGAACTGGCCTCGAAGAAAGCACAAATTGAGAAGGAGCTTCTAGAAAAGAAGCTAGCCGCAGATCTGGCTGACCTGGATGGAAGTTCCAGAGCATCCAGACATACGGGACATTCGTCCGTCATATCCTACCAGTGTAAGGTGGAAAACTGGTTAGAGAAGTCTGTAGCCGCGCCAGGCTCGTCGCTCAGTAATGCCAAAAAGTGTTGTGATCATCAGAACAATGATAACCTGGAACAACAGACCAAAGCCGTCGCCGGCATGAGTACCTACCATGCCATCTCGGATTTATCCACCGCTATTAAAGAAGCCATAGGAGCCGCCGCCTCAAACAGCAATAATAAACAACTGCTGTCACGGCTAGCCACCTCCAAAGACCTGCCACTATACTTTGGAGACCCCCTGGAGTGGCTACAATTGAAAGAAGCTTATTATGAGTCGTCACGCCTGTGTAATTATAGTGACCAAGAAAATCTTTGCCGCCTACGGAAGTGCCTTCGTGGTGAGGCAAAAGAGGCCATAGCATCCCTATTGATGAGCGCCACGTCACCCCAAGAAATCATAGAAACTCTGGAATTGAGATTCGGCAGGCCGGAAAATATCATGCGTAAGGTGATTTCACAGTTGAAAAAGTTGCCGCCCTTACCACAGGCCTACACTACAGAAATTGTAAACTTCGCAATAAAAATTAAAAACTATATTACTGCAACGAAACAAATCAAGCAACAAGATTATTTGCGAAGCCCCGATTTGGTGAACATTATTCTCACAAAGTTACCCACGTCATTAATAAATATGTGGGCCACTTATGTACATGAAAACCTGGATGACGAGACGCCTAAGCTGGAACTTATATCGAAATTCCTGTATCAAGAAGCCAAGAAGGTGGCAGAGTCAGGATTAAGTTACGTCCATGCCAGCGATTGTAAAAAGAAACAAACAGAGTTTTATAAAGGAGGAAAAGCCCTGTACTAGTATGCACAGATGCTGATACGATGCGCAAGTGCAGCTTTTGTAAAGGAAAACATCACAAATTAACGGAGTGCGCGAAGTTCAAGCGCGCCCTTAGAAGGGACAGATGGAGATATGTGAGAGTAAACCAACTGTGTTATAAATGCTTGGGCGAGAAACACACAGATGAATCAGAGTGCCCCGCGAAGAGCTGTGACATCGAGGCCTGTGGCGGGCCTCATCACCGTCTGCTACACTGGAAGAAGCCACAAGCGGCTAAACCCCCGTCGGAGGAGGCCCAGCAGGACACCAGCAGCGAGGTGGTCGCTCACCTGACCTCGCCTAACAGTGAAAAAACACAGTGCGTAAAAGTGCCTAAAGTTATGTTGAAAGTGGTCCCAATAATAGTGCACGGCCCCAAAAAAAGTGTCCCCACGTACGCCCTGCTAGACGACGGGGCGACCGTCAGTCTGGTTGCCGGAGACCTGGCAGACCGAGCTGGTCTGCACGGTAAGAGCTTCACCATGCGCGCGACGTGCGCATGGGACTCCGCAGCATTGGTATGTAAAACCCAATTAATTGACTTTGACATTAGTAACAGTGCCGGTGATAATTTTCATGTACGTGCGCGTAAAATTAAAGAACTAAATTTACCAGTGCAATACGTGTCTAAATTAAGTATGTATGATAAAATTGATAACATGTCACATTTTTGTAGTAATAGTAATTTTCTTGGAAATAAAATAAAACCTGAATTATTATTAGGACAAGATAATTATGATTTAATTGCACCAATATCGTGCAAGAGGTGTACGCCTAGTGGACCATTTATAACACAGACCCCATTAGGTTGGTGCGTACATGGTACCTTACACCAAAACAATAACAGTAGCGTTTATGTAACATGCGCCGACGCCGACGAGTTCGTAGACTCGCCACCGGCCGCCGCCGCCGCTATCGCCGACTCATCAATACCTACGCACGCAGATGTCGAACTGCACGAGTTGGTCCGTCAATCCTTTTCAATAGAATGTTTAGGTATTTGTAATAAACCGCGTCGAAATGCCGACGAAGTAAAGGCTGCCGACATTATTAGCAAATCCGCAGAGTTAATTAATAATCAATGGACCGTAAGCCTCCCATGGAAAGACGAGTCTGTCGCCATGCCGAACTCATATCACTCTGCCTTAAAAAAGATTAAAATCTATTGAACAAAAAATGTCACTGAGTGAGGAATATGAGTCACAGTATAGAGAGCGCGTCCAACACTTATTTGCTAACGGTTATGCTAGAAAACTTAGCGAGGCGGAGTGTAGTGATGAGACGGTGAAACGGCGCTGGTATTTACCTCATTTCGGTGTACAAAATCCAAATAAGAAAAAATTACGATTAGTATTTGATGCTGCCGCTAAGAGTAACAATAAATGTTTAAATGATTTTTTATTCAAAGGTCCCGACCTGTTAAATTCATTGTTTGGAATTATGTTTAGGTTTAGGGAAAATAGTATAGGAATTTTAGGAGACATACGAGATATGTTTTTAAGAATTAAAATACACAGCGCAGATCAACATGCGCTACGATTTCTGTGGAAAGAAAAGGGTAGTGACGTCATCTGCCACTGTGCTATGACGTCACTGATTTTTGGCGCGAACTGTTCGCCGTTTATTGCTCAGGCTATCAATCAAGACAAGAACGCTTCTCGTTTTAAAGAACAAATGCCAGAGGCCGTCCATGCTATACAAAGTAATCAATACATGGACGATTATCTGGATAGTTTTTCAGATAAAAATGTAGCAATTAAAATGGTTAAAGAAATATCTTATATTCATAAACAAGGTGATTTTGAGATGCGTAACTGGCTTAGTAATGAATCAGCTGTTTTATGTGACGTACCGAAGGAGATCCTTAATGACAAGTGCGTAAGGTTGGAAATTGATAAGCAGCCCGAGCGGGCGCTCGGTCTATTGTGGCATCCAAGTACTGATACGTTATCTTTCGATCTATCTTTCAAGCGTGTATCAGCTGATATTTTACTCTTAAAGCGCGCACCTACTAAAAGAGAAGTATTACGAATTGTTATGTCTATTTTTGATATTCACGGTTATTTAGTACCGTTTACTATTAAAGGGAAAAATATTAATGCGAGAGGTTTGGAAAACTAATGTACAGTGGGATACAAAAATAAATGATAATTTATTTATTTTATTTAAACAGTGGATAAGTCAAGCTAACGAAATAAATAATATTAGAATCCCACGTTGGTATTTTTCTAACTATGAGACAGGTAACAACGAATCATTAGAGTTACATTTGTTTTGCGATGCATCGCCGTCTGGGTATGCGGCCGTAGCTTACTGGCGTAAGGAAAGCGACGATGGACGAGTGATAGTACCGTTTGTCGCGAGTAAATGCAAGGTCGCTCCCGTCAAACCGATCTCAGTACCACGCCTTGAGTTGCAAGGCGCAGTGTTGGCTTGTAGGTTGGCGAGCAGTATTCTAAAAGAACACCGATTGCGCCCCGACTCAGTTTACTACTGGACGGATTCCACAGTTGTTTTATACTGGATAAGTAATCACAGTAGGTCGTATAAAATATTCATAGCTAATAGATTAGGACAAATAGATGAATGTAGTACGTCTAAACAATGGCATTATGTACCTACAGCCTTAAATATAGCCGATATAGGAACGAAAAATTCAGATTATATTTTGAGTAGCGACTCGCAGTGGTTCACAGGACCTTCTTTCTTGCACCAACCTCGTAGTAGCTGGCCGCAGCATCCTGTAATAAAAGAAATTTCAGATGAAATATTAGAAAGTGTAAATGTTGTAAACAAAGAAATTAAAATATGTGAGTTACCTGTTCCGGAACCGACTCGGTTCTCCAGCTGGTTGAGGTTGCTTCGTACCACTGCGACCGTATTGTTATTTATTGAAAAATGTAGAAAAGGTTCAATCAATTGTGTCAATGATGAGTTAATGAGCAAAGCAGAGATATTATTGCTTCGCCACTCACAATATGAATCGTTTCAAATCGAAATAGATAGTTTAGAATCTAAAGTAGAAATAAAACATGATAGTCGTCTGCGTACACTTACCCCTATAATAGACGAAAATAACTTGTTACGTGTAGGTAGTCGTATTGAGAATATAAAAGATGTAAGTCAGATGACAAAGAGTCCAATAATATTAGATGGTAAAAACTATTTAGCGCGACTTATAGTAATGCATTATCATATTAACGCAGCGCATTCCTCTAACGAAATGGTAGTCAATGAATTGCGCCAGAAATACTGGATACTTAAATTGAGACCCACGGTTAGAACCGTGGCAAAACAGTGTCTAGTCTGTCGTTTTAGAAGAGCCTTACCTTCACCCCCACGGATGGGTGATTTACCTGATTGTAGATTGACTCACCATCAGAGGCCTTTCACTATGTGTGGACTGGACCTATTCGGACCGATAGATGTAGCTGTAGGTAGGCAGAGAGTGCATAGGTATGGCGTTCTATTCACATGCCTCACTGTGCGCGCCGTGCACATAGAGTTAGTTTCCTCCCTTACAACGGACTCACTCATAATGTCTTTGCGCCGAATGGCCGCTCGCCGAGGCTGGCCACATACTTTGTTCTCGGACAACGGTACCAATCTACGTGGAGCTGACACGGAGCTAAAGCGAGCGTACCAGGAGGTGTTAAAGAACGATGTCCTTGTAACAGAGACTACAAACAAGGGAGTAAGATGGAAGTTCTTACCTCCAGCTAGTCCACACATGGCCGGGGCGTGGGAAAGGCTAATTAGAAGTGTCAAGACCGCCCTGAAAGTCGTACTCAAAGAGCGCGCTCCTAGAGAGGAGACATTGTATACATTTATGTGTGAGGTAGAAAATATGATAAATAGTCGACCTATCACTCACGTCTCGGTGGATCCACGTGACCCAGAGGCGCTTACGCCTAACCATTTTTTAATAGGATCGTCTTCTAACTTACCGCAAGCTGGCGTTTTTGATGACAGTGACCTTTATCTTCGAAAACAGTGGCGCATCGCCCAGCGCCTAGCTGATTTATTCTGGTCCAGATGGATGAAAGAGGTTTTACCTACACTAGCCCCCAGAACCAAATGGGTAGGAGAAGGCACACAACTAGGGGTAGGAGACCTTGTAGTTATAGCAGACCCGGCGTCACCGAGAAATGTATGGCTCAAAGGTATTGTAGATAAAGTGTATCCCGGAGCTGATGGCCGAGTCCGGACTCTAGACGTTAGAACTAAGTCAAGTGTATTGAAGCGTCCTGCTGCTCGGGTAGCGCTACTCCTGAGAAATGAGTGTCGTGATGACGACACTGTGGGGGAGGATGTTGTCGATGCGTCTAAATAAATGGTCCGCTCGGCTGTACCTGCAAAATAAATATAGTTATTAGAAAAAAAAGAAATATATAAATGTGTATACTTACATAAGTTCACTTACCTTGATGTAGCTATCAGCTGTTCATTATTCTTGTAGTTTCAACCTGAAAATATAATGTGTATTGGTTAATAAATATGTATAAGATAAATATTAGAAAGTATGTTGTATGTTGTATGTACCTGTTGTACTCACCTGTAATGTATCGATTTGTTTTATTTTCTTAATTATACATATTCAAAGGAACCTCTTATACGTCGTCGGTTAAGCGAATAGTTCCATTCCTTTCCGTTCGGTTTGCTGTCTCTTTCGCTCGTACGACGACGAAGTTTCCCGAGTTTAGCCGAGGCGCTGGCGTCACCGCCGCACCTATTCAGTCTCGCCCGTACAGCCCGCGCTCGCGCACGCGTGCGCGTACGCTGCCGCGTCCTATAACTGGCTTCCTTTTGAATTTTCCAAAATATCTACCGTTTTTCATTCGCACTTACCTTCCATCGCCTACAGCTCTGAAATGCAACCACTGACAGCCGGCAGACCAACTTGTTTCACATGCGGAGATGCCATAGTTTGAATATGTACTAAAACTAACCATTTCTCTGATATTTTTTTTGCAACAATGAAGGCCATTTCCTCAAGGCAATTTTCTAGGCCCTAGGTATAGCTCGAAGTGGCAAACACTGAAGGCCGGCAGACCAACTTGTTTCACCTGTGGAGACACCATTCTTTCAATAGGTACTAAAACTGACCAGTTCTTTTACCGTTTTATTTCGTAACTATGCAGTGACTTTCGCGCATCATCGCTCTGAAATGCGACCACTGACAGCCGGCAGACCAACTTGTTTCACTGCGGAATGCCATACTTTGAATATTACTAAAATAACCATTTCTGGCAGATCGCTTTTTATACCAGCAGGGGAAACTGGTTAGCCCAGAACGTCATCCTTCGCCCGCGGCTTCGCCTCCGTGAGTTTCCGTAAGTCCGACTGGAAAAACGCATTTGGAGCTTTTTATCAGATGTTCCTCAGTAATCTTTAAAATACGTCAGCAGAAAATGATCATCAGGTTGAACGATTTTTGCTAACGCCATTTCCATAAGCCGTGCATAGTGTAGCATGGTCTCTTGGAGCTTTTCATCAGATGTTCCAGATCTTCAATTTTTATACGTCGGCAGAAAATGCTAATCAGGTTGAACGATTTTTGTTAAGGCACCATTTCCATATTACTTATAGTTTAGCTGTTCCGTTATGGTTCTTCATCAGGTGTTCCAGTTTTCAAAAAATTATAGCCTATATTTTTGCCCAGGCTTAATTAAGCTATACAACAAGAAAAGTTTCATTCAAATCCGTCCAGTAGTTTATATGCGTGAAACGCGTACATAGATACAGACAGACAGACAGACAGACAGACAGACAATTGAAATTCAAAAAACTTTGCTTTCTATTGAAAAAGTCTCCCTCTATCCATTTTAAATAAATATTAAATGTACAGATAAAATTATTTTTATTTCAAATAGAACCATAGTGTTAGTAACAAAGAAAACTTATAACTAAAATCGTTAGTATTTTATCTACATCAAAAATTTGTTGTTGAAGGTTTGGTGTCTTTGACTAGGTGGACGAGAGTCCAGTGCTGCATGACAGCACTGTCCGCGTCCAGCCTAGCCGCAACCGTTTTAACCAAACTGTTGGGACTACACCGCACTCGGTGAATCAGGGATGCTGTACGCTTTCTTATGATAGCTGACAGACTGTCAACATCAGCTTTAGCCAGCATCCCCGAGGCACTACAAGGACGGCGCAGTCCCATCAATACTCTAAAAGCATTGTTGTACTGAGAGCGCAGAGCCTTGTATGCTGTTTGGGTATAATCTGTCCAAAGGCTGCACGTGTACAAAGAGTTACAAAATGCTTTGAAAAGCTTAACTTTTACCTGCTTTGTACAGCGGGCAAACCTTCGGGCTATCATATTAGCCCTAACACACAAGGCTCTCCGCTCCCGTTCTATATCTAGATCATCTGTGAGCGACTCAGTGACCCAGTGTCCCAGATATTTAAACTTCTGCACTTGGTTAAGAGGAACTCCATTAAGCTTAACCACAGGAACTTAATATTTTCTATTTTTAGCTTTAAATACAAGAAGATCACTCTTAGCCGTATTATATCTAAGACCATGAGACACTGCATATCGCTCACAGATGCCAAGAAGCTTGTTCAGAGCATTGATCGAAGGGCACAGCAGCACCATGTCGTCGGCATAGCTAATATTATTGACAAAGGTACCGTCGATAGAGCAGCCGACGCCAGCGCTGCTGAGCTCCTCGATCAACTTGTTCATGTACAGATTGAACAGTGCAGGTGAGCTGATCCCCCCCTGTCTCACTCCACTTTCCAACCTGTACATACTTGAAAGCTCTCCTGACCATTTGACTTGGTTCTGCTGATGAGAATACCAATATTTTAATTGTTGTTTAATTGTTGTTTAATTATTTATTGTGATAAAAACGATTTACACCAGTTACAATTATCACATTAACATTTTACTGTGATGCAAATGACATGACAAATGATAACAATAACAATGTGATATACTGATATGGTAAAGTAGTCTCCTCATGCAGCTTATTCCACAAAATATTATAATTGACTAGTTCAAATGCTTTTGACAGATCCAAAAATACAGCATATACAGGTGTATCCCTTTCAGTATAGTACTGGACAGTCTGCTTGAGGCATAAGATGGCTGCTTCAGTGGAGAGTTTTGGTCTAAAGCCAAACTGAGCATCGTGTAATTTCATATGCTCATTAAGCCGTAGCTCAAGCAGTCTGTCCAACACCTTAGCAATTATGGTTGCCAAAGATATTGGTCTATAGTTAGTTTTGTCGCTAATATTACCAGTTTTATTTTTAATAATAGGTACAACCAATGTTTTTAACATATCATCCGGTAGGTAACCATGCTTCAAACAAAGTGAGAAAAACATAGCCAGAATTCTAGGTAAATGCACCCCTGCATACTGAAGGTGTTCTATGCTCAATGAGTCATGACCAGGTGACTTACCCTGACTCATTTTATTCAAAACAGCTCTAATTTCTGATGAAGTAATCAAAACAGGTTTTTCATTACAATTATTACTGCTATTACAAGGGCTCCTACCTATGTCTACCAGGTTTGAACATGAGGGTTGCTGCACTGTAAAATATTCTTTAAACATTTGAGCTATTTGTTGTGGTTCACTACACCCCTCTACACTAGATGGCAAAGCTGTCTTAGGGTTAAGTCTTTTTGTATATTTCCAAAAGTCTGAAAAATTTTTACTAGAATGTTTCTGACATAAAATATTCATTTTTATTTGTTTTTTGGTTAGCCTGGCACCACTTCAATTTTGATTTGAAAATACTCTTTTTTCCCTCATCCTATTATATACATAACCACAATTGGGTCTACCGTGGTAAGCAATTCTGAAACCATACACGAGCTTCGCAGTGCGCATCTTTTACATGTTTATTCCACCTACAGATATATTTACATTTATTCTTATTGCTAGGTTTTTTGATTAGAGCTATGTAAAAAGGCACCAACCAAAATTTCTATTACATTGTTATACAATATTGCCAGCTCCTTTCTGTGCTCATCATTATTACATATTTTGTCAGCACACTTTAAATATGATTGCTACAAATTATCTGCCTCAGTAATAATCATAATCCAACTTTTATAATCGCTAATCGATATTTCTGTGTAGGGGACATGCATTAAGTCAAAATCAGTTTATTTTTACAGTTTATGAAGGGTTATAATGGAGCACTTATTTATCAATTACTTATAACATCATAAAAATTCTTAACCAGTTCCGAACACGAGTACAAAACAACGAAAATGTGTGCTTTTTGCAACAAATGCCTTTTTAACAGCAAATTTTCTCAAAATTATCACTAGTGTTTAATTGTGCAGATTAATAGAAAAATATCTACATTTTATCAGGTTTCTAATGAGGTACCTATAAATACTTATTGGATATTGGTAGGAAAATCGTAACTAATTAAGAGAAAATGTAGTGTCATGTCAAAATACTAATGAAAAAAAAAACGCATTTCTTTGATGAAATAATAATCCCACCAAAAAACATTCTGTAACAAGCTAATTATTAAGAAATAAAAAACACGACTGACAACTTGTGCTTGGCCGAAGGCCGAGCTCCGTCTCGTGAGCAAAGAGAGTGATAAGGCTCAAGGCCAAGCCCTTCGTATACATGAATGACCTTATCATTTCATCTCCAACCCCCAGTAACTAGCAGAGGCCGAAGGGAAGCTAAACCTTCGATTTAAACGCAGCTGCAGCAACACCGGGAAATATACCAAAATGAACCTGGAAGTAGACCTGGGGTGCTGCCTGCAGAGAGTAAATATATAAATATATAAGAGGGGGGAGGTGCTCGACTGAATGTCATTGAGAGGCGACGACCACAGCCGGTGGTAGTTTGGTAGTTTAGACGAAGCTCGGCCTACAGCGTCACCCCTTGCGGCTTTAGACCTAGACAGAAAGGGAGTATCGCCCGCGGAAACTATAGTAGATAATGTAACATATTCGTGTAACATTTCGATTTTAAGCCAGTGATCTTGCAATAGCCGATAGGAGCGTTGCCGATCGGTAGTCAGAGTACTATAGTAGAGTGTGACCGTGGTACCCCAAGCTGCTTTTAAGTCGAGGGCTGCCATCCACGCAAGCGAGGCCGAAAGCCGAGCTCGGGCTTGTGAGCAAAGAGCGGGGCTAGGCCGAAGGCCGGGCCCTTTGTGTACATGGACGATCTAACGATGTTGATCTTACTATCTATCTTATACAACTAAAGTACATACAAACATATAAGTTATATATATATATATATTTGAAATTGCCTTTCAAAGCCCTTCAATTTGATACTACACTCGATAAGATTGATCAAATTTTTTTTTTTGGTCAGCTGTTTATCGCGTATATAATCCGCCATTTTGTTTTTATGATGACGTCACATAGCCTATGTCACTTGGGCGAATGCAAGGAATCCAACAATACCTCTCACATCAAAATCTGTTAAGCCGTTCAGGACTTATGGTGGAATAAAGAAACTTACATACATACATACATACTTACATACACACATGAACGCTGAAAACATAACACTCCTTTTTTGGTCAGTCGTGTAAAAAACTAGCCAAGTCTCGATAGAGCTGTTTGTTTATCTCTAAAAAGTAATGAAATCTAGACAAAGTCGTTCCAAGTCTAAGATTCACTTACTGCGATTTCTTTATTATTATATTTAATTTTGTGTGACTTGGCCGTTGAAGGGACGATGTTGATCTTACTATCTATCTTATACAACTGAAAGTACATACAAACATATAAGTTATATATATATTTGAAATTGCCTTTCAAAGCCCTTCAATTTGATACTACACTCGATAAGATTGATGAATGTTTTTTTTGTGTTCGCTGTTTATCGCGTATATAATCCGCCATTTTGTTTTTATGATGACGTCACATAGCCTATGTCACTCGGACGAATGCAAGGAATCCAACAATACCTCTCACATCAAAATCTGTTAAGCCGTTCAGGACTTATGGTGGAATAAAGAAACTTACATACATACATACATACATACATACATGAACGCTGAAAACATAACACTCCTTTTTTGGTCAGTCGTGTAAAAAACTAGCCAAGTCTCGATGGAGCTGTTTGTTTATCTCTAACAAGCTAATTATTAAAAATAAAAAACACAACTGACAACTTACATAGCCTATGTCATTCGGGCTTATGCAAGGAATCTAACAATACCTCTCACATCAAAATCTGTTAAGCCGTTCAGGACTTATGATGGAATAAAGAAATTACATACATACATGAACCCTGAAAACATAACACTCCTTTTTTGGTCAGTCGTGTAAAAAGTAATGAAATCTAGACAAAGTCGTTCCAAGTCTAAGGTTCCTTACTGCGATTTCTTTATTATTATATTTAATGTTGTGTGACTTGGCCGTTGAAGGGTACACAAGGGTACAAAACCAGGTGATTCATGACACCATTGCACTAATCTGTCGCCAGAACCGCTACCCATTGACGATGGAAAATTGCCACTTGGAAAACGTTGATTCAATAACCAGTCAATTGTAGGCTTGATAAAGCCACTAATGTATAAAGAATGTTCAACGGCCAAGTCACACAACATTAAATATATCTAATAATTAAGAAATCGCAGTAAGGAACCTTAGAACCTTATATTTAAAAAAAAAAATTATTTCTGTGGACAGAACACACATTTACTTATTTTTGACTTTGTTTTCAATAGTGAATGGCAAAAATGTAATTCCGCATTATCGATGAATTATAAATTATCGAATTTCTCAGGCCAATAATACAGCCAGTGTTCTAAAAACCAGAGACCAAATAAACTTTAAAAAAATGGTTATTGTCTGTCATTCTTGGCCTATTCCGAGCAGGGTTTCCAACTTGTGGCTTACGCCAAACAAAAGTAAATAATATTTCGTTTGTTAATTTGATATGTAGGGATTTTTTATTTGACACTTGATCATTGTTATCAAATTGAGGGTTTTAGTCCTAAATTAAGGGTCAAAATATACTTGATGAGTATTTTTTTATTCATTCCTCAGCACTTTGACAATTTAAATGTAATAATATCATTTAAACCACCATAATCATTACCAATTTTCCACATAATTGGGGCCTCATGCAAGTTGATAACCTTATTTTCGTCATCAAGCATTAGGAGGCATAATATTTTTAATTTTTCATACTGAACTTATGGTAATTTTTGAAGAAGCGGGCAACTCTTAAAAGCAAAATGAAAACAGACAACAACGAAAAATTTGTCTTTAAAATACAATCGAAATACAACTTGGTACAATATCCCGATGAATATGTACGATTATAACGTATTATAGAGATAACGCGTACGGCAAATACTTGGCATTATAACGTATTATAGAGGTAACGCGTATGGCTAATACTTGGCATTTTCTGGCCAGAGATCATCTCCAAGCGTGAGCTCTGGGAAATATGCAACGCTATAGATCGGCCACACGCTTCGAAGAGACCCATATACTAGGCAAGCTTTCGAGTGGATACCACAGGACAAGAGAAAAGTTGGTCGACCCAAGCAAACCTGGGCGGCGGCGTACTCACCGTTGCAGCGGAAAGGCAGTCGTTCTCTCCTGGTCGGAAGCAAAGTGCATTGCCCAGGACAGAATCTGATGGAGAAGCACTAAAACTAATACTTAGATGAAGAAGCACTAAAAATAAAAATGTAATTATTATGGTAGTAATAAAACTAATAAAAATGTAATTACTCCCTTATTATGATTAAGCAGAAAAGGGAGACATTCGCTCAAAAGTGGGACGCTATAGGCTAAATTAAATAAGAAGATGTGTCCCTCTACGCTGGACTTTTGCAATGACAGTCGATTTTTATGTAGCAATAGAAGGGGGCGTTGCCATAGAGATATGGTAATCTCTAATACAGCTGAGACCAGCTGAGGGTTCTTATGAGAAGACCTTCGATTTTTGACATCAAATGAAGCGGCCCACCAAGTTGAATATTTTTTGTTGTTGTGTTTTTTATAGTTTTCCCTTTATGTAGCCATTAAAACCTAACTCAGTACCAAATTTCAGCTTTCTGATTTTATGGGAAGTAGTAGTTCTATTTTGATGATCATGAGTGAGTGAGTGTCGAAAATGTGAAACTTTGCTTTCGCTTAACTTTGAACTAAAAGACCTACAGACTTGAAATTTTGGATTTTAAGTATGTGATTATAGCTTACTGGATAACGAAAATTTCTTCGTTCTGGTCTTATCCAGAGGTTCTCAAATAGGGGCCTGAAAATGCGGCGAAATGGTTCCAGTAAAGGATGGTACGGCAGTGTTTGCTTCGCGCTCGACTTGGCGGGGGCACTGCCGTGCCTCCTGATAAACTTAAACAAAAGACACTTAAATTAATGATCTGAAAGAGTCTACTATCATTATGATGTCTATCATTGACAAGAAAATGTATCGTACAAGGAGGACCGATAAGGCAGGCTCATAATTTGTATTCTCAAAACAGTCCACCCAGTTTTTGGGGGTCAGTGGGGTGACGTCCTTTCCGGTGGTAGGCTTAGGCCGTGGCTGGTCACCACCCTCGTCTCGGAGGACAGCGGGATCCGGAGCAACGGTTATCCGCTGGCCGCACGCCGATAGTTTGAGCCCAATTGCAGACTAGCCATCTGTGAAAGGCTGCTCCGCTATCGCGCGCATAATCCTAAGGTTGCTCCTGTCGGGCCGGTTGGCAACCGGGCGAGAGGCCTCGACAGGCGGCCTTGTTTGACTGTGAATTCTAATGGAGGCTGGTGGGAGCCTCGCGTAACTGCCACTCTTCACCTTTTTCCCCTCTTGCTTCACATGAAAACCATGAATAAAATAAATAGAAAGTTGAGGAATCGACAGCGGATGCACGGCCTCTCACTAAAAGTGCACCTCACCAATATTCGAGGTCTTCTCTCCAATCTCGTTCCAGTCCACCACCATCTTGAGACTGCAAGGCCTCATCTGCTTTGCTTACGGAGACGCAAATTTCGACCCCTGCTGATACGTCTTACCTGCACTACCCTGGATATATCCTGGAGCACAATTTCCGCGCGAAGGCTGTTTTTTTATGCTGTTATGGCTGTGTTCGAAATTATAAATTTTTTGAGTGTTAAACTTTGTATATTAAGAAGCTAAGATCATATAATAGTAGTTAGGTTTAGGTTTTTTTTTAGACCGCCCGGTAAGACTTTGAGGGCGGAAACGAAGTTAGGTTCAGGCACAGAATTAATATAAGTACTAGTTCAGGTTATTTTTTTTTTATTACTGCCCGGAAAGACATGAATGCAGAAAATAAGTTAGGTTCAGGTTACTCTTTATGACCACACGGAAAGATTTTGGGGGCGGAAAAGAAGTTAGGTTCAGGTTATTTTTTTTATTACCGCCCGGAAAGACCGGAAAGACTTGAAACTTTTTTTATTTGATATCTTTATCAATATATCTTTCTATACGCTGTACGGTATGAAATTTTCGCGCCATTTTAATTGAAAATCACGACTCGCACGCAAGCAGCCTTTACTAAATTTCATGCACACATATATATACGAGTGTATAAACGGTATTTGCCTATGAATTTGTAATTTTGCCTATGTGCTATTTTACCTATTTTTCAACTCGCTCCATCGTGAATAAAGTGCTAACTCGCGCTCAAGCAACAGTTTCACAGGGGCGGGATAATAATAAAAATCCTTTTTTGCCGCGGGCGAAGCCGCGGGTAACAGCTAGTTTTCCATAATGTATCGTTATATGGGAACTGAAATAAAATATCGGTACCAAGTATCGATAAATCGATACCAAAATATCACTACCTGTATCTATATTTCGATATCGATACTTCAAAAATATCGGTATTCCAGTCCCTGATTAAGAATCTCAGTTTTCATAAAATAAGGAACGACATCCTGTCGCGCTCAATGCTCAAATGCTCAAGTATAATCTGCACATACTAGGACTCAGCGAGGTACGTAGAAATGGATTCGGAGAGCTGAGAACATCCAGAGGGTTGACTCTCCTTTATTCAGGTAAAGAGAATGTAAACGACACTCATGAATATGGTGTAGGATCCCTCCTTACTGATGTAGCAAAGAAAAGCCTACTGGATTGGAAACCGATCTCGGAAAGAATTATAACCGCTCGCTTTAACTCCAGAGTCCGGAAATTACCATAGTGCAATGTTACGCACCAACAAATGTGGCAGAAGAGCAATCAAAAGACGACTTCTACAGCGCGCTCCAAAACACTCTTAATAGTATACGCAAACAGGATATAGTCATCTTGATGGGGGACTTTAACGCTCAAGTGGGCAGTGATAAGTCTCTCACATCCAGTGTTATCACTGATAACACTGGATGTGAGAGACACATGGGCAAGCAAGCACAGCCTGGGCGAGCAAAACGATAATGGAGAACGGTTTGTAGAGATGTGTCAAAACAATAACCTGATCATCGGAGGAACACTCTTTGCTCACAAAGACATCCACAAATATTCGTGGACAGCACCCGATGGTATCCTTCGGACGCAGATCGATCATTTTGCTATTAGCTGTAAATGGGGAAAATCATTGTTAGACGTCCGAAACAAACGTGGCGCGGATATCGACAGTGATCATAACTTAATGGTAGCAGAGTTGAGACTTAAGATAGCCACAGCCCGACGGGAAATTGATATAGAAAAAATGGGTCGGCGTTACGACGTTAGGAAGCTGGATGGACTGAGCACCCGAACTAATTTCTGCCTAGAGCTACAAAACCGATTCTCCGCTCTCCAGACACAACCCAGTACAATTGATGAGGAGTGGAATCAAATTCTATAAATATATTCGTAGCGAAGGAGCTCAAAAAACTACCGCCGGTCCTTTTTGATCACGTCGATGTCACGCGATTACTCAAAGATCAAGTGAAGATGCAAGATGATATTAAATATATGAAACATAATTATGCGACAGTCGAGGAAATTCAACACTTAAGGTTGGAGATAGAAGCTCTAAAGAATGCATCCATTGTGAACAATTTTCCTTGTAATGTGAATAACAAAAGAGGAGCGTATTTATTGAATAGTTCGGAGGAATGCAATAGCGGGCCCATGGGCTTAGCTCCCATGGAGTGTATGGGAAGTCCTTCTCATCCTGAAAAACTAAGCACATCGGAATTTCAACCCAAATATTCTGATAAACCTGTAACGGAGGGTAGCAGGCAAGCGAATATTTCAAATAGCGAGTCAGCCGTTGAGAAGAGTAACTGCGCTCGGAGCATCGCGGTGATGACGCATCGCTCGCCACTGCCGCCGCCGCCGCCTGCGCCGGCCGCGGGTTCGAGTGAAGCGCGCATGCTACACACGGCTGCGACGGATATAGGATCGCAGAACAAAAAACGATTCTCGCAAGTAGCTCGAGAAGGTGAATGGAGACAACAAAGCCCTGATGCTGAGTGGGTTAAGGTACAGAGGAAAAGTTAAGAAATCGATTCATGGGAAAGACTGGAAAAGCTGTTGTAGACGCGGAAGTAAATTTTAAAGCAGCTGACACACACGTTCCTTTATATATTTATAAAGTATCAAAGGAAGTGACTGAGAAAGATATTGTACAGTACATTATGACGAAAACTAATTTAACTGTGACTGTGGTTAAAAAAGAAATGAAAACCACTAAAGATTACAATGGGTATTCCAAAAAAAAACTACAGCACGAGTTTATGACAGATGAGTTTTGGCCAGATGGAATAGCGTATAGACGTTATATAGACTTCAGCAGGAAGAATTCGAGCCCAAAAAAGCAGCACCTAAATGGATAAGCTCACCAAACTAATATCTTTTAATTGCCAGGGTGTAGAGATCAGTTGGTTGTTTGAGGAATTTGTGCAAAGAAGCAGACTTAATCGCGCTTCAAGAACTGTGGGTATTGCCACATGAAGTTCCTTATGTAGGGGAAATTAGTGATGATTTTGCCTTCACCGCAAAATCTGCGATGGACCCAAGTACTGAGTACGACGACGAGGTCGCAACTACGGAGGTGTGGCGATTATGTGGGAAAATCTGTGTTTCCGTGTGTCTCGGTCGTGCCGTGCAATAGTGTGCGTCTCGTGGCGATTAAGATAACATTACAGAACCGATCGTTCTTAGTCTTTTCCATATACATGCCAACTAACGACAGTGATAATCTATGTGAGTTTACGGAGTGCATTTGTGAAATAAATGCCATTATTGAAAATAGTGATGTTGAATCGGTGTTTATGCTTGGGGACTTCAATGCGCACCCAGGTGAGTTGTTTCACTCAGAACTTCTTAACTTTTGTGCTGAGCAATCGTGGTCGTGTGTGGATATGGAATTATTACCTACAGATACGTATACTTTCGTAAGTGGCGCACACGGTTGTAGGAGATGGCTCGATCATGTAGTGGTGACCAGCGCCGCGAGACAATCGGTAGTAAATGCGTCAGTTTTATTTGATGCGTATTGGTCCAATCATATGCCGCTTCAGATTGAGTGTAATTTTGAGGTGATATTGTCCAAGCATTCTATGCCAAAGTCAGTATCCGTAAATAAAGTTAAATGGGGTCAACGAGATACTTATCAGTCAAATAAATACACTGATTTGTGTCATGGAATGTTGAGAGAATTTCATTTCCTTCTGAATTTAATAATTGAGCTGACAAGTTGTGTAATAACGAAAACTGTAAATTATCATTGGGTGACAATATGTATAGTAGGATAGTGAGCATTCTCTCCAGGAACTGCAACTGAAAGTAGTTCTACAAAAAGGCCATGTAATAGAATGCATATAATAGGGTGGAATAGACATGTCAGAGAGGCTCACCAGCGGGCCCGCTTGCAATATGAGATGTGGATGCTATACGGGAAACCTAATTCAGGCCCTGTATATGTAAATATGTCGGAGTCCCGGAAAGTATTTAAAAATAAATTGAAATGGTGCCAGAACAATGAGCAACAAATCAGGATGGATATTATTTCGCAACATCATTTAAGTAATAATTTTAAAAAGTTTTGGACTTGTACAAAAAGTGTTAATCCTAAAGCGGGCCAACCTTTGAGCGTCGCTGGCATGCATGATCCCACAGACATAGCGAACACCTTTAAGCGTCACTTTCAGGTGGAGTCGCCCCTGGGCCCCTCGTTGCATGTGTCCGATGCTGCGACTATTGGTTCGGCTTTAGAAGTTAGGTTTTCCGCTAAGGAGGTTTCAGACATAATTAAGAATATGACACGGGGAAAATCGCCGGGCCATGACGGTCTCAGCATCGAGCACCTGCAGTTTGCGGGCCCTCACTTGCCTCGCGTTCTAGCCATGTTCTATACTTTGTGTGTTGGGCATTCTTATCTGCCTAAAGAACTAATGCACACTGTAGTTGTCCCAATTGTCAAAAATAAATCTGGCGATATATCGGAGCTGTCAAATTATAGACCAATCTCTTTGGCTACAATTATGGCCAAGGTGTTGGACAGTTTACTTGATAAGCATCTATACTCACACATACAGCTAGATGACGCGCAGCAAATACTATATAAACTCTAGCGAGTTAATACGCACAGCTCTTGACATTTCCCATACATTGGTTTGGCAACTAGCCATCTGGTGGCAGGAGGTGACCTAACACAGTTTATTTGCACTTTAACATGTTATATGTTGGTCCTTTAATATTTAAAAAATACAACTATGTTATATATGTGTAATTCCATTTAAATTTGTGAAATACACTGTGTTACAACAAAATAAATTCGCGAAATTTAACAGTTTCATCAAACAACCGTCCAGGAAGAGGCGCTAGTGTCGCATAAGTTGCCAATTTCTAGCCGGAGCTGCGCGTATTAACTCGCTAGAGTTTATATAGTATTTGCGCGCAGTTCGGGTTCAGACCCAGACTTTCTACAGAAAGCGCAATTTTTTGCCTCAAGGAAACTGTCCAATACTACACATCTCGGAGGACACCTGTCTACGTTTGTTATCTGGATTTTTCCAAGGCATTTGATCTTGTACACTATGATAGACTTTGGGAAAAACTAAATAACAAAACAAGCGTGTCTAAGGAATGCATATCACTATTTAGATATTGGTACAGTAATCAGAGTAACTGTGTACGCTGGTCAGGTGCCCACTCAGATGTCTATGGGTTGGATTGCGGGGTGAGACAGGGGGACTGACATCCCTCGTCTGTTCAATTTATATATTAATGGCCTTATTGAGGAACTCAAGAGTACCGGTATAGGCTGTCATGTAGGTGGCGTCTGTGTTAACACTTGAGTCCTCGATACAACTGAGGAAAATGTTAAAAATTTGCGAGAGCTATGCGGCGGTACATGGACTCAGGTATAATATAGCTAAGAGTGAGTACATGGTGTTTCGATCGACCGTTAAGGACCGGGACCACTCGCTGCCGGTATATCTGTACGACACTCCGTTAAATATGGTTACGAGCTTTAAATACCTGGGTCACTGGATCTCCGATAGCTTTCGAGATGACTTTGACATTGAGAGAGAGCGTAGGGCATTGTCTGTCCGGTGCAATATGTTGGCACGTAGGTTTGCACGTTGCACTGACGCGGTGAAAGTCTTGCTTTTTAAAGCGTACTGTCAGTCTCTTTACACGTGTAGCCTTTGGGTCAACTATACGCAGGGGGCATACAAGGCCCTACACGTGCAATATAACAACGCGCTGAGAGTGATGTTGCGGCGGCCGCGGTATTGCAGTGCCTCGGGCATGTTCGCAGCCGCACGGGTGGACTGTTTCCAGGCAGTCATCAGAAAGCGGTGCGCATCACTGCTGTCTCGCTTGCGGGCCAGCCCCAACAGCATCCTCAACGCTTTGGTGGACAGGTGGGACTCTCCAATGCTGGGGCACTGGATTCGCTTGCATACAACGTAAGCGGATGCCGGTGTCTCGGCGTTTGGGTAGATTTAATTATTATTTAATTATTATTAAAACTTATTGCTAAATTTAAAATTTATAATTTAATTTAATAATTTAATTTATTGTCATTTTATATATTATTTTTATTATGAATTATTTATTTAGTATATAATTGTAATAATTTAAATATTTTAAATGTAATTTGTAACTCAAATATGGATTTTTTTTCCGAAATAAAATGATATTATTATTATTAAATTAAAATGGCCTATCAAGAAACCAGCTCCTTAGTCTTGGGTCACCCAACAAAAAGACGTGATGAGTGGATATCGGATGTCACGTGGAACCTCATACAAATCCGAGGGGAACTACACCAAAAAATTATAGGAAGTCAGGATGATGTGGAACGACAGAACCTCAGGGAGCAATACAGACAAATGCGCAAGCGAATATACCGAAGTGCCAGAAGCGATAGGAGACGATGGACTGATGGTGTCGCTGACCGTGCTCAGACAGCCGCTGATTCTGGCAACCTGAGGGATTTATACAGCACAACCAAAACCCTGGCTGGTAGGACAAGGTACACGAGAAAACCACTTCGTGACAATAATGGTAGGCTTATTGTGACTTCCGAAAAACAGCTAGAGCGTTGGCGTGAGCATTTCGAGGATGTATTCCGCATACCTGACGCATCCTCACCAGATACTAATTCAAGTGCAAACCCAAGTGCTCTACCATCTCAATCCTTGGACATCGATACATCCCCACCATCTCAAGAAGAAGTCGAAGAGGCCATAATGCCTTAAGAATGGGAAATCACCTGGCCTCTTAACAGCAGAAATGCTCAAAGCCGACAAGACAACGGCTACCGAGGTCTTAACACACCTCATAGAAAAAATTTGGATCTCTGAAGAGCTTCCGGATGAGTGGAATAAGGGTATCTTAATCACAGTCCCCAAAAAAGGTGACCTTAGCGAATGTAGCAATTGAAGGGGTATCACTTTGCTCTCCGTGCCGTCGAAAATACTGAGCAAAATACTCCTTATCAAAAGCAGTTGAGCCACTTCTTCGGAAAGAACAGGCTGGATTCCGCCACAACCGCTCATGCGTGGACCAAATAAATTCACTCCGGATCATACTCGAAGAAGCAACCGAATGGCAGCGTAAAATCTATTTCACGTTTGTCGACTTCGAAAAAGCTTTCGACACATTGCATTGGCCCAGTATTTGGCACCGGCTTGACGAAATCGGAGTCCCGCCCAAGGTTAGAGACCTTCTAAAAGCCCTATACAAAAACTACTCCTGCAAAGTTGCTCACGAAGGACTGATTTCTCAAGACATCGCAGTTCACGCCGGAGTCAGACAAGGGTGTCTTCTCTCGCCCCTTTTGTTTCTTATCGTACTGGATGGCATAATGCTCAGAGTGAACGACGGCAAGCGACGCGGTATAGAGTGGGGGCTGTCCGATCAACTGGACGACCTAGACTACGCTGATGACCTGTGTCTGCTCAGTCACAAGCACGTCGACATGCAAGCTAAACTGGGCGATCTGCAGCGAGAGGCCGCAAAAGCGGGGCTTAAAATCAACGCGAAGAAGACGCAAGAGATGCGCACGGGGAAAAATCCGCGACCGCTGATGCTCGGTACAGACCAGATTCAGCAGGTGCAACAGTTCCCCTATCTCGGAAGTGTAGTCTCAAAGACTGGCGGAGCGGAAGAGGATGCTGCTGCTAGAATAATAAAAGCTCGAGCCGCCTTTGCACAACTCCGGCCCGTATGGCGTTCCAAAAAGTTAACCCACAGAGTGAAACTGAAAATATTTCGGTCAAACGTAAAAACAGTCCTCTTATATGGATGTGAAACGTGGAAGGTCACCAAAAAGATCACGTCGCCTATCCAGGTCTTTGTGAATCGCTGCCTGCGTCAAATACTTGGTGTTCGAGCGTTAAGGACTATTGTGGTTTGCACTGCACTTTTTAAAGAAAACGAACGTCTGCTCGGGATGATTGTTTAATTCCAACTAACTAGCCTACTAGCATCGAACATACCGCCCACCAAAGGGCTCTAAAGACCTTTAACCAAATATTACAATTTAGAAACATGCAAATTTTAAACTGAATACAAGATTGTATATAGTACGGCCTACAACAAGTTGTACACACCTATGTACACAAAAACAAATCAATTTGTCTTATGACATACTAGCTTTTGCCCGCGGCTTCGCCCGCGTGAATTTCCCACGGGAACAGTGCTTTTTCCCGGGATAAAAAGTAGCCTATGTGCTATTCCAGGTCATTATCTACCTCTGTACCAAATTTCATCGAAATCCGTCCAGTAGATTTTGCGTGATTGAGTAACAAACATCCTCACAAACTCACAAATTCACAAACTCACAAACTCACATCCAAACTTTCGCATTTATAATATTAGTATGGATGCTAAAAATGTATTAATGTTAAGAACAGAATACATTCCAACAAGTAAATAAATTTGCATGCAAATATTGACTATTTTGGACCATTCAAAATCAATCTAAAAATTAAATTTAATCTCTCTCTCAGCCGAAAGACGTCCACTGCTGGACAAAGGCCTCCCCCAAGGATTTCCATAACGACCGGTCCTGCGCTGCCCGCATCCATGCGCATCCCGCGACCTTCACCAGGTCGTCGGTCCACCGAGTGGGAGGCCTGCCAACACTACGTTTTCCGGTTCGTGGTCGCCACTCGAGAACTTTTCTGCCCCAACGGCTATCTGTTCTACGAGCTATGTGCCCCGCCCACTGCCACTTAAGTTTCGCGATTCTGCGGGCTATGTCGGTTACTTTAGTTCTCCTACGGATCTCCTCATTTCTGATTCGATCACGCAGAGAAACTCCGAGCATAGCGCGCTCCATCGCCCTTTGGGTGACCTTGAGCCTTCTTATGAGGCCCATAGTAAGCGACCACGTCTCTGTTCCGTATGTCATTACTGGCAACACTGTTGCGTGTATTATACGCAACCGTGTTAAATTTCACATATACTGCACTTACGTTTGTTGATTCGCACATTCATTACACATAATTGTTTATTTAGCTATTATTTTAACGCTTTTGGTCATTAATCGTCTTCCAAAACAAACACACCTGTTTGTTTCCGTAACGTCAACCCGTCACCTTGGATGTTTGACAGTGACGTTTGACAGTGACATTTGACGAAGACGTTTGGAAATGGTCCCTATACATAGGTGGTGTGTTGCGACGGACGCGTTGGTAGAATGTTTTTTATTTACTTATATTTGTAAATAATATAGGTAATTGGTCAAAATTTATAGAATAATAATTTAAACAAGGATTTTATTAGATTAACTATATCTTTTTTCTCCGAGATGAATGCCGCACTTCGACGGTTTTGTCTCTGATCGAAATCTATGTTGTCTCTGATTTCGTGTCAACGCTAGGCTGACGTGGAAAAAGATTGCCTGGTGAGAAAGAATCAGGATGGTTTACTTTGGTTCCGAGCCGCCTCGGGGCTCCGCGCCTAGCCTGTCAGAGCCCCCATGAGCGGAAAATGAGATGAAGCGGACAGGTAAGTCCATCTCTCTGGCGTTCTGCTAGCCTTCATATGAATATTGTCGACACGATGTTAAATAGCATTCTCTATTGTTTCAGAATGCGCCGCTTTTAAACTTAGGTTTTAAGTTGTTAGTTTACGCTTTATTTTTCAATATTCCACGTTCCACGTGTTATACTTTATTAGTTTACTCGTTTAAACTATTTTTCCTCGTGCTCTGGCACGTGATTTGATGTCGTGACATGACTACTTCAGAATGAGTTCCCACTTATATTTTTCTTTCTTTTCGTTGTACATACTGGTTACAATGACCCTGACCCTAAGGGTAATCTCCTTCTTTGGATAAATAACCCCTATTTATCCCAGTAAAACAATAACACTTCCTGTAAGCAAAGAGGATTGCCGACCACCATGTGATATAAGACCGCATGGCCAGGTGTCTCCAAATCAACAATCCAGGACCCCCAGCTGTTCCTACATTACTGGGAATGACGAGGTGATACAGTTTATTGGAAGAAAAGGAAAAGGACCTGAATGGGATTTACCAAGTAATATCCATTTTATAACTAGAACTTAAACTTTAGAATTTATTTTAAGGCAGAGACTTTGCCTAATATGATTTTGTTCCTAGTTTTACCACATAGAGAGGACGCTCTCAACCTTTGTTAAAAGATAGGTCTTATAACCAATATTAAGAATAAGGACATTTTTCTATGTCATGTGTTTTCATAGGTTATGATAATTAGACTTTAGTCTTAATTAGTTTGTCTTAAGAAACATGTAAGAAAAAGAAAGGATTTGTCAAAACATTCCTATAGAAAGAATTAGCATTAAGGAATAAGAATATTTAACTACTAAAAAGTGAGTTTACCAAATATGTATATTTTCTTTTTAATATATTTAACTTGATATATAAACAACTAGCTGTCGCCCGCGGCTTCGCCCGCGTAAGTTTCGCTTAGATGAAAAATCTCTCTTGGAGCTTTTCATCAGATGTTCCAGATCTTCAAATTTTATACGTCAGCAGAAAATGCTCATCAGGTTGAACGATTTTTGCTAAGGCGCCATTTCCATATATGTTATAGTGTAGTTGGTCTCTTGGAGCTTTTCATCAGATGTTCCAGATCTTCAATTTTTATACGTCGGCAGAAAATGCTCATCAGGTTGAACGATTTTTGTTAAGGCACCATTTCCATATTACTAATAGTTTAGCTGTTCCGTTATGGTTCTTCATCAGGTGTTCCAGTTTTCAATATGAATTATAGCCTATATGTTGCCCAGGCTTAATAGCTATACAACAAAAAAAGTTCCATTCAAATCCGTCCAGTAGTTTTTGCGTGAAACGCGTACATACATACAGACAGACAGACAGACAGACAGACAGACAGACAGACAGACAGACAGACAGACAGACAAGAAATTCCAAAAAATTTTTTTTGCTTTCTATTGTTCTTTTTAGGTCTCCCTCTATCCATTTCAGTCAAAAATACTAAATGTACAGACAAAATATTTTTACTGTTTTATTATATGTATAGATTAACTTGTTTAATTGATTCCAACTAATAGTTGGTGGCGCCCTTGGTTAGAATTGAAACACAACATACACCTGGTCTCTTTCTTCAAATGTAACATTCCACAGAGCGACAAGAACCCATCGACCCACTCCGGAGTCTCCTACATAACGCACCACTGAGCTGGCTGTGCGTTTGTCCACCGTTTGCACGCTTGTCCTATAGTGGGTAATAGTTTTGGCGTACCCAACGTGTGGCCGAGTGATGTGAGATCAGTTCTTCTGTCAACTTCATCGCTTGGTATTTTGAAGTTTGAGGTTAGTGTTGTTGTTGTTATCTATATTTCAGAATTAATTTCTTCTTCTTCTCTCAGCCGAAAGACGTCCACTGCTGGACAAAGGCCTCCCCAAGGATTTCCACAACGACCGGTCCTGCGCTGCCCGCATCCATGCGCAACCCGCGACCTTCACCAGGTCGTCGGTCCACCGAGTGGGAGGCCTGCCAACACTACGTTTTCCGGTTCGTGGTCGCCACTCGAGAACTTTTCTGCCCCAACGGCTATCTGTTCTGCGAGCTATGTGCCCCGCCCACTGCCAGAACAGAATTAATTTAAAGGTTTATAATCCTTTAGAAATGGCTTCGTTAAGGATGAACTTTTATCATCTCCTCAGCGATGAGCTGAGATATGAACTTCTCATCCGAGGACACAAGAATATAAGAACAGTTGATGAGATGCGAGCCAAGCTTGCCTCGTTGACTAAATCGAATCGTCTAGCAGTGACAATTGATCCTGCTACATTAGAAATAGAATCAGAATTAGAAATTTGTGAGAATAAGATTAGTGACATCGTCCAACTTATTTCTTCAGAATCATTGACACCTACTGGTCATGATAGAATTATTTCACGATTAACCCATATACAGCATAGGGTATGTCGTTTAGTCTCAGAAGATGAGTCTATTTTAGAAAGAATTTCCCTTTTAAAACAGGAATTTGAGAACGCATTTAAACTTTTGAATGTTGATATTACAGGTGAAGTGGGATTTTGCTTCAATGATTTGCATAGTAGTACATCCAGCGGTGTGACTCCAGTCAGTCCTCCGGTTGTTAGCAACCCCTCTACTTCTTCACCAGCGGTGATAGCGGCTGCATCGGCAATACGGTCAGGTGAGCTGCAGGTTACCATTGATCCATCTCGTAATGTCTCAAAGTGAATGTTAAGTTCTCAGGTAGAGATAGCAAATTAAATTTGCACGCTTTCTTAGAAAAACTAGAAGAGTTAAGAATTAACAAGAACTGATATTTCCAGAACGTAAAGAATATGCTGACTCTTTGAAAGAGCTGCAAACTATTTTCCTTAAAGTTAAGGAACACTTAAGAAACGCCTATGCGAAAGGCAAGTAGTCTTATGACAAAAGAAAAAGAAATCTAGGTCTTAAGGTAGGCCAAGTAGTTTGGAAAAGGGACTACGTCTTATCCAAGGCAAGTGATAACTTTGCTAGTAAGTTAGCCCCTAGGAACATTAAATGTGTGGTAGAGGAGAAAGTAGGTGATCTTACTTATCGCTTACGTGCCATAAATGGTAAAAAGATAGGTTTAACACACATAAAAGACATTATACATGTCAGTTCCTAAACATAGTTCATAAGTACCTAGCTATACGGTAGGCATAGAATAGAAAGTGAGAACCGAGTGTAATAGAATGAGAAAGGGTGAGTGAGACGATGAATGTTAGACTACGGTATGATGGATAAGCCTGAAAGAGAATATGAATGGTAGTGAGTCTGTAAACTAAATTTTTGTTTAACCCGGGTAGATCATATCGTTTTGTGTGGCTAAATTGATTCGATAAGTAGAAATTAGAGTACACTATCAATCACCACATTGGATCGAATGCTGGGAGCATTCGCCGTTAATATGCGTTACAGACGATTTAGACAATAGGAATAATGCACAAACCACTTACCACGTAGGCAGGCTTCTAGCACGATTCCTCACGAATAGTTCTTCCTTTAGACACCTGGCCGGCCAGCCACACACGATTATAAAGTTCCAAAAACACTGTTGAGCACTTGAAGTTTGATTAGGATAATTGAGTAAAAAAGATGTGATGTTTGGTGCGCGCGCGCATTCGCTTTCACGTCCAGACTCAGAATAGTTTACTGGTTCTGCCACCAGCCTATGGCGCTGTATTCCAAGACGCCGGTAGGATAGTACATGCGCCGGCGGTAATCCGCGCTCCATTGGCTAAATCGCCTGCAGCACGACGAATCATGATGATTGACAAGTGCGTCGATAACGCGCGCGAAATTCGAATTGAAAAGTAAACGAAGTTTACGTTGAAAACGGAACATTCCGCCCACCAAAATACCAATGGGATTTTCCCAGAGTAAGAATAAGAAACGGTAATTAACGATAAATATGTTTAAGTTACTATCCTAAACTTAAAAGCTAAGAAATGCTAAGTTATAACGATTATACGGATGGTAGAGGACATAGTTTGACCAAAGGTCTCTTAAGCGAGTGATCTCTGGCTGTTCTAATGGTTGCGACTCTAACTACCCCATCAGGGCCAGGATGAAAAGAAACAACTCGTCCTAATGCCCATTGAAGAGGAGGCCGATTGTCCTCTTTTATAAGTACGATTGAGTTTACAGTTAACGGTGTTGAGTCCGTGGTCCATTTTGCTCGCTGAGTTAACCCATGTAAATATTCATTTTTCCAGCGTTTCCAAAATTGTTGTTGAAAAGATTGGATAAGTTGCCATCGATTCAGTCGATTGATTTTTACGTCCTTGTAGTCGAAATCAGGAACTGCTGTAAGAGGTTCTAGCGTTAAAAAATGACCGGGCGTAAGAACGTTCAAATCGTTAGGATCCGAGCTCAATGGACACAAAGGCCGCGAATTTAAAATTGATTCGATCTGAGCGAAGAGTGTGGTAAGCTCTTCAAACGTTAAGACCTGATCGCCAACAATACGGTACAAATGACTCTTTGCGGCTTTGATTTGGATTTCCCACACCCCTCCGAAGTGGGGAGCAGAAGGTACGTTACGTTTAAAATCTATTTTTTCCGCATGAGAGGCTTGTTCGATACATGATGCTAGTTGTGAACTTGCACCAACGAAATTCGTACCGCAGTCAGAGTGAATAACATTGCAGCGGCCACGACGAGAAACGAAGCGACGCAATGCCGCGATGAAGCCGTCAGTCGATAAAGTAGAAACCACCTCAAGGTGCACTGCTTTTGTACTCAAGCATACGAATAAACACAAGTACGCTTTATCGATTTTAGCACCACGATGAAGCCCGAGCTTAATTCGAAAAGGCCCTCCTAGATCGACACCTACGACAGAGAAAGGTTTTGCCTGATTGACACGAAAGGCCGGAAGGTCGCTCATAAAAGGTTGCAAAGGTTTCGGTTTAAGACGGTAGCATCTTATGCATCTTGAAAGATGATGACGTACAGCATGCTTTGCCGCAAGTATCCAAAACTGTTGTAAGATCAGATAGTTGGTTGTGTTCAGACCGGGATGAAAATTGTTTCGATGAATAGATTCGATTACAGCGGATGTAAGAACACTCTTTTGGGCAATAATGCGGGATACTTCTGTTCGAAGTCAAGATCGGAGTGCGCTAGGCGCCCGCCTACTCTGAGTATACCCTGCTCGTCCAAAAACGGGTTTAGTTTACGAAAACTACGAGGTAACTGTATCTTTGATTGTAATTTGGATATGACATCCGAAAAACAACGTTGTTGGAAATGTTTCACGATAATTAGTAACGCACGATGACGCTCAGCGTCCGTTACGAAAAGATTATCTGATCGCGGAACAGTGTTACGCATGTTATTACAAAACCTGCGAACGTAAGCGATAATGCGACAGATTTTATCTAAAGAAGAATATTTTTCGAATAGCCGATCAATTATAGACGTGTGATTAACGCTTTCGATTTGATCCGAAACGAGAACCGTGGTGCGACGCTGCTCAGAGAGCACCGCATTGTCATCGTTTGAACGATTTTTCGATGTATCGATTGGCCACTCAGACTGTGGTTGAGACAACCATTCTGGGCCCGCCCACCATAGGGCATTGTTCAGCAACTCGTGAGGCAATTGCCCACGCGAACAAACATCTGCAGGATTTGTGACAGATGGTACGTGCCTCCAGCACTCGGTCGGCACGATATCTTGAATGTGACTTACGCGGTTTGCAACGAATGTCACCCAGCGAGAAGAAGGAGCTCGCAACCAGGACAAGGTAACGGTGGAGTCACACCACACATAAGTGTCATGAACAGGAATCCGCAGCGTGCCCTTGACAAATTTGATAAGGTCTGCGAGCAAAAGTGCACCACACAGCTCTAGGCGAGGTAACGATTGACGTTTCAAAGGAGCTACACGAGCCTTAGCACAAACGAGAAAGACGCGAACGGAGCCGTCAGACTCGGTAACGCGCAGGTATATAACGGCGCCATATGCTGCTTCGGAGCTGTCACAAAATCCATGCAGTTGATATGATTGAGCGCTATCGGTAGCGTATTTACGTGGAATCTTAAGATTCCTAACTTGAGGAAGCTGTTCGGAGAACTTTTCCCATAGAGAGATAATTTCCGGTGGGGGCTTATCGTCCCATGAAAGACCTAGAATCCAAAGCTTTTGAATAAAGCATTTAGCTTGAATTGTTAAAGGAGATAGAAAACCCAGAGGATCGAAAATTCTGGCAACCTCACTCAGAATCGTTCGCTTGGTGCACGGTTGATTAGATGGATTTACGGTAAAGACGAACGAATCCGAAGCAGGCTCCCACTTAAGGCCCAGAACCTTGATAGTTGTGTCTTCAGTTTCGGTAAAAGTGATTGCTTCTGAAAGACACGCCTCCGCGGGAAGATCGCTAAGTAGCTCGGGTCGGTTACTCACCCATTTTCGGAGCTCAAACGAGCCAAGACCGAAAAGAGCGATGAGTTGAGTTTTGATTTCTCTGGCGTCCTTCAGCGATGAGCTTCCGGATATGACGTCATCAACGTATATGTCGGAAGTTAAAACGGTTTTGGCCTTTGGGTACTTGTGACCCTCATCGTTGGCCAGTTGCTGAATAGAGCGGCACGCCAGGAATGGAGCGGAAGACACTCCGTACGTTACGGTATTTAATACGTACTCTTGAAGAGGCTCATCTGGGTGAGCTCGCCAGAGAATACGTTGATAATCACGATGTTGAGGAGCTAGGTTGATTTGACGGTACATTTGGCGCACGTCTGCCATGAAGACAATTGCGTGCTCACGGAAATGAAGAAGGATCTCTACGATATTTGATTGTAGCTTCGGTCCCGTCAGCAGCGAGTCGTTTAGCGATTTGGAAGTTGCATCTTTAGCCGAGGCGTCGAATACAACGCGAAGCTTCGTTGTAGCGCTGTCGGGACGTAGCACACAATGGTGCGGTATATAATACTTGCCTTGACCCATTTGCTTGGCAGGTACCAGAGTCATGTGACCACTGTCGATATAGTCAGTCATGAACTCCACGTATTGTTGGTTTAAATTGTGATCGCGATACAGACGCCTTTCAATGGCATGAAAGCGTCGTAAGGCTATCTCTCGAGAACCTTCAAAGACTGGCTCCTCGTCGTCCTTGAAGGGGAGACAAACTACATATCTACCTGTCTCGTCACGGTAGTGATTACTGAGAAAACTATTTTCACAGCGTTGCTCTTCTGGGGTCAATCGGGAAGATTGTGGAACGTTATCGATTTCCCAGAAACGTTGAAAAATTTTGTTTAAACTATCGTCTACGGTAGAAGGCTACTCCTAGTAGACTGGACGATGCGAGTCTGGACTTCCCAAGAAGAAGCCAGCCGAAGACTGAGTTGAAAGCTCGCGGTTGAGAGGCGTTACCCTTCAGACGTTGTTCGAGAAGTGACTCAGCAAAGACGTCGGCACCTAACAAGACGTCGATTGGACCAGGGATGTCAAAACCAGGATCAGCTAGCGGTAGTGTTTTGACCTCCTCCCATCCTTTCGTATTTAGCCTTGCTATCGGTTGATCTCCGCAAATGCTCGGTATGACGAGCATTCCCAGACGAAACTTTACGTTACAGTTGGTGCCAATGTCGCATGTAACAAAGCCACTGACTGAGGCAGGGCTGCCCCCTAACCCATAAACGTTGATATTACCAGTTATAGGTTTTAGATTTAATCGTTGAGCGGCGTGAGCCGTGAGAAAATTGTTTTGACTGCCGGTGTCAAATAACGCGCGAAATGTATGAAATTCACCAGAAGCATCACGAATCTGGACGAGAGCTGTTGCCAGTAACACGGTTGTGGTTACGGTTGGATCAGACTGAGTTAACGAATCCTTAGCCACCAAGGTCGCCGAGCTTGCCGCCGGCTCCTTATGTAGCAAAGTGTGGTGTTTACGTCTACATTGTCGACATGAAAACATTGATGTGCACTCTCGCACTGAATGGGATGCGTTAAGACAATTGTAGCACCATTTCTTTTCAGTGGCCACAGCCATGCGCTCATCTATTGATTTTGCCAAAAAATCATTACAGGCCGAGATGTGATGTTCATTGCGACAGTAGGCACATTTACGAATCGGAGTGCTCGAATTGTGAGCAGGTTTCGCTTGTTGTTTATCACCAACATTTTTATGAGTAGTGACGGTGGGAGCGACAAGCGAATGCGTGACGTTATGTCGCTTGAACTTCTGTGAAGTTCCCGGTGTGTCCTTTGAAACGTTAGCGGTTTTATTGGTAACATTCGAAAAGTGCGTGTCGCGAATTAATGCTTCACCTTTAGAGTGTAAGAATGCCCTTAAATGATTATACTGTGGAAGCTCAATATCGGTATGTTTTTCCTCAAACTCGCGTCTTAATTTGGTATCGAGTTTGGCCAGAACATTATAACAAAGAACAAAATCCCATTTATCGGTAGGTAATTTTAAAGTTTTTAAAATTGTTAAGTTCTCATCGATCGTGTCTAAGGCGCGTCGAAAATCTTGAGCGTTCGAAGTCTTTAAACTAACGTCCAAGATATCACGCCAGCACGTAAACGCTAATTCGCGTTTATCTTCATAACGGGACTTGAGAGCCTCGTACGCACTTAAATAATGTTCACTTGCAACAGGAAAAGTTCTAATGAACGATAAAGCATCACCACTTAAAACTGACACGAGATAGTGAAATTTCTCAATATTACATAAGGAGGTAGAATCATGTATCAACGCGTTATAAGTTGCAATGAACTCAGGCCATTCCTTGATAGCACCGGAAAAAGTTGGCAACGAAATTTTTGGTAACCGCATATTTCCACTGTGCGAACCGGTCAATGAATTATGTTTCGAAGTGTCAGCTTGTTGAGATGAACGTTGTTCAAATTTTCGTTGAATTGCCAACACTTGAAAATACAATTCGTCAAATCGATCCTGAAGTTCATCGTCCTCCTCATCGGCATCATCCTTAAGAAGGTCCAAAATAATAAAATGGGAGTCATGAAAACTATCAGCAATCGTTTTTATTTCATGACAATATGAAAGAAATAACCCTACTTGTGATTCATCGGTATTGGCTAAGGTACCTACTTCCAAAGCCTTCGTTAAGCGATTATATGCTATAGTTCGTTTACGTCGCAAACTGGGCAAATTATTAATAGTGTACGTATTTTCGATACCCTTTTTAATAGTAGGTTTAGATTTACGCCTTGATAGTAAAGACATAATTAATATCAAAACAATAAAACCTGATAGCAACAAATATTCGGATTCGATAAAAAAGTTTAGTTGCGAACGTCTTCAGCGAGACCGCGTTCACAAGAATCGACGAGAATCACTGGGGCGGTATTACACGACAACAGGTAATATTGTCACCTCGGTCATCTGAGTTTTAAATTGAAATAAATTAAATTGATAAGGATGAATTAAATGAGCGTTAGGAACACTAAAAACGGTTTGCGATATTCGTTAATGTACGGTAAATAAAAATCAGTTTTTTTTTTGTAAAAACAAAAAACTATGATTTTTAACCTAAAACGGTAATAATGAAAATGTGAACGCACCAAAATTCGTTGAAAATATGATACGATAAACGATACAACGTCACGATAAAAAATATTTCGTAATTTGAAACGAAATAAATTTTCGATAAATAAATATCAAGAGGAAACGTTGAACGGTTGGAAAAAAGTAGTCGAGTTATAACGAACTATCAACATAAAATTATGAGAAGGTGGATTTGCAATATTGTATTTTTGCGAACGGTAAAACGGTAGATAATTTTATGCTAATAAGTATAAAACGACAAAAGAATTTATTTTCAACAAATATTCTAGAAACTGATGGAAGCCATCTTAAATCGATAAACGGTAGGTAAGGTACTCAACAAAACAAAATGGAACAAAGACTTGTTTTCCGATTAGTAATTGAAACAAAATGTTATGTTTATTCGTTTTAGCTGTACTAGTAAGTATAATAAGCGTGGAATACGGTAAATGAAGTAGCAATTACTAAATCGAATTGGTATTTGGCGGCAGACTGAAGGTAGGTATCCAAAGTTCCCGGGTTTCGGCACCAAAAAATGTGGCTAAATTGATTCGATAAGTAGAAATTAGAGTACACTATCAATCACCACATTGGATCGAATGCTGGGAGCATTCGCCGTTAATATGCGTTACAGACGATTTAGACAATAGGAATAATGCACAAACCACTTACCACGTAGGCAGGCTTCTAGCACGATTCCTCACGAATAGTTCTTCCTTTAGACACCTGGCCGGCCAGCCACACACGATTATAAAGTTCCAAAAACACTGTTGAGCACTTGAAGTTTGATTAGGATAATTGAGTAAAAAAGATGTAATGTTTGGTGCGCGCGCGCATTCGCTTTCACGTCCAGACTCAGAATAGTTTACTGGTTCTGCCACCAGCCTATGGCGCTGTATTCCAAGACGCCGGTAGGATAGTACATGCGCCGGCGGTAATCCGGGCGCTCCATTGGCTAAATCGCCTGCAGCACGACGAATCATGATGATTGACAAGTGCGTCGATAACGCGCGCGAAATTCGAATTGAAAAGTAAACGAAGTTTACGTTGAAAACGGAACATTTTGGCTATATTTATTTTATGTAAGTAATTGAGAAAGAAGATAAAGCACTTGCTGTCATTTTGTATTCTGTCCTACACTTAGTTAAGATTTAGTTTAGGATAATTTCCTTTCAACACTCGAATGAGTTATAAACGTTTCTCACGTTATGTATTTCCATTAACAGTTATGTGTCACACAAGCTGTAAGAAAAAGAGAATTTTCTGCAACTGCAGAAGGTACTGTAAGTGCCACCATGAGTTGTTACTGTTTATAGTACACTCACAGAATCTAAGAAGAGTTGTTATTTTAGGATACACTCACACGCTAGAATATAAGAAGAGTTGTCACTGTGAAGTGCACTCACATACACATAAATGACACCTTTTATAGGTCATTGAACACTGAAGAATCATAGTAGGTAGGAAGGATGAATATCCTTGTATCTCCTCTCCAGTGGCATTAAGCTGATCCCAAGATTTAGGTCATAGGGCTGAAGAGGGGAATAAAGAAAAGAAAACAGAATAGGCTAAGATACATACGTTTAATTGTAAACTACGTTAGTTATATAATAGAATTCCACTGAGACTCAGATGTCATTGGTAACTCTGTTGCTCATTGCTTAATTTTGCATGCTTTTATATCCATTAAGATATTAGAATAGAATTGTTTGCCGATGGGGTCGTTGTCATTCGTTGGTCGACCTTGTCTCGGAGTATTTTTGTTTTTGTTTCGCGAGTAGTGCCTCGTACCTCACCCCTTCTTCGCTCTTGCCAAGGGGGTATGTTGCGTGTATTATACGCAACCGTGTTAAATTTCACATATACTGCACTTACGTTTGTTGATTCGCACATTCATTGCACATGGTTGTTTATTTAGCTATTATTTTTCAATATTCCACGTTCCACGTGTTATACTTTATTAGTTTACTCGTTTAAACTATTTTTCCTCGTGCTCTGGCACGTGATTTGATGTCGTGACATGACTACTTCAGAATGAGTTCCCACTTATATTTTTTCTTTCTTTTCGTTGTACATGGGTGAATTTCCCAAACGAGTTTTTCGATTGTACTTCTTGAAATTCGTAGTTTATAATTAAAATGGCGGACCGAATTATTATTTTTTGTTAAGATAAGATAGTTATTGGTTTGTGGCAAAAATATAATTCTTTTGAGACTACTTTTGAGGGTAGAAATATATACATAAACACCAAATTTTCTGTAATCGGTGGCTGTTCTTCTACTGTTCTTGTAGACAAAGAAGCTCATAATTTATCAAATATGCGTAAATCCAGTTTAAAACTTATCCATTTTTATAGAATATTAGTTCCATTATTAATATGAAGCATATTTTCTTACATAACTAGCTAAGTTTTTTGCTGACAGGTACAAACGTATTTGTTTTACAAAACGTCCTGAGATCGGTGAGCAAAAGTAATTTAGGCCTAACATTACATATCAGAACGCGAAGGTATCCCCGCCCCTAATTTTGTTTCACGTCAGTTATGTGCTAAAGCGTAGGCAAGACGGACGTGCGCCAGATCGTCGCGTTTTCGCGCCAATAAGGTAAATAAGCCATTTCAGTTTCTCCCGGACAATTTTTTCCTATGATCGGTGGTCTGATTTATCTAGTCTAAAAAGCAGTTATGTCATAGTTGTTGGATTCAAATACATGTAGTTAGAGTATAAGTTTAATTAACTGTTATTGAAAATAACGTACATATTGTGCATCTCTTCTAATTTTTGAAAAAGTGCATTTTTTCTGACCTCGGTGTTCTAAAGTCGGTGGCATCGGTGGACATTTTTGTCCACCGATCTCATAAAATCCACCGATAACACCAGAAAATTTGAATCGGTGACATATGTCTGTAATCGGTGTCAAATTTATAATTTGAAGCACAGTTATCTGAAATCGGTGGACTGCTTTATCAAATCGATGGGCAATTCTATCTTATCGGTGGCTTGTTTTATGAAATCGGTGTGATTTCAATTTTTTTTTCTAGTATGTTAGCAATCAAGGAAAAATTTTTTTTAAGTTTCTTGATTGGTTACCATATATAATTTATAAGTACTATTAGTATACTATATGGCTCTTATATATTACAAACCAGTTTTCAATATTAGAAGGCCACCTTCCAATATTGAATCTTATATCAGTGTATAATCTTCTCAAATCGGTGGATAGCCGTCTCAAATCGGTGGATAGGATTGTATACTCGGTGGACAGAAAATCTAATCGGTGGACAATTTACATAATCGGTGGCAACCAACTTTGATCTCAATTTTCTTCTTCGTTATGACTGATACGTTGTTGTCTTAAACAATGCAAATATATAATATCATAAGGAATACATAAAAACTCAAAAATACATAAAAAAAAGGAAAACAAAAAAATCCACCGATAACATAAAAAAATCACCGTTTGTTGAAATTCACCCACATACTGGTTACAATGACCCTGACCCTAAGGGTAATCTCCTTCTTTGGATAAATAACCCCTATTTATCCCAGTAAAACAATAACACTTCCTGTAAGCAAAGAGGATTGCCGACCACCATGTGATATAAGACCGCATGGCCAGGTGTCTCCAAATCAACAATCCAGGACCCCCAGCTGTTCCTACATTACTGGGAATGACGAGGTGATACAGTTTATTGGAAGAAAAGGAAAGGACCTAAATGGGATTTACCAAGTAATATCCATTTTATAACTAGAACTTAAACTTTAGAATTTATTTTAAGGCAGAGACTTTGCCTAATATGATTTGTTCCTAGTTTTACCACATAGAGAGGACGCTCTCAACCTTTGTTAAAAGATAGGTCTTATAACCAATATTAAGAATAAGGACATTTTTCTATGTCATGTGTTTTCATAGGTTATGATAATTAGACTTTAGTCTTAATTAGTTTGTCTTAAGAAACATGTAAGAAAAAGAAAGGATTTGTCAAAACATTCCTATAGAAAGAATTAGCATTAAGGAATAAGAATATTTAACTACTAAAAAGTGAGTTTACCAAATATGTATATTTTCTTTTTAATATATTTAACTTGATATATAAACAATTAACTTGTTTAATTGATTCCAACTAATAGTTGGTGGCGCCCTTGGTTAGAATTGAAACACAACATACACCTGGTCTCTTTCTTCAAATGTAACATTCCACAGAGCGACAAGCACCCACCGACCCACTCCGGAGTCTCCTACATAACGCACCACTGAGCTGGCTGTGCGTTTGTCCACCGGTGGCAGGCCGTGTTTTTCACGCTTGTCCTATAGTGGGTAATAACACACACTGGTCAAAGACCTTAGTCTTGAGACACTGCGGTATTATGGACGAGAAGATATCGCGAAGCTTCCCGAACGCTGCCCAGCCGAGTTGGATTCGACGGTTGACCTCTTTCTCAAAGTTGGACTTACCCAACTGAACTGTTTGTCCCAAGTATAGATAATTGTCAACAACTTCGAGTGTAGAGTCTCCAACCTTCAGAGGAGTGGGTGCGACACGGATATTAAACATAATTTTCGTCTTGTCCATGTTCATTTTTAGACCCACTTGTTGAGAGGCTCTACAGAGGCCATCGAGCATTGTGCCTAGGTCTTCCAAGGTCTCAGCCATGACTACGATATCGTCAGCGAATCGGAGGTGAGTGAGGTACTCGCCGTTGATATTGATGCCGAGTCCGCTCCAGTCCAGAAGCTTGAAAACATCTTCCAGGGCGGCGGTGAACAGTTTCGGAGATATCACGTCTCCCTGTCTCACCCCTCGCTGCAACTGGATAGGTTTGGAGCCTTGATCCTGGAGACGGACCGACATGGTGGCGTTTTCGTACAAACACTTCAGCGCTTCGATATATCGATAGTCAATTTGGCACCGTTGGAGAGACTGTAGCACAGCCCAGGTCTCGATCGAATCGAAGGCTTTCTCGTAGTCCACAAACGCCAAGCATAATAGCTGATTATACTCCTCAGTCTTCTGTATAATCTGCCGCAGCGTATGTATGTGGTCTACGGTACTAAAGCCTTTTCGAAAACCGGCTTGTTCGGGAGGCTGGAAGTCGTCAAACCTGCGAGCGAGACGATTCGTAATGACTCTCGAAAACAGTTTGTAGACATGGCTCAGAAGTGAGATAGGCCTATAATTCTTCAATAGGGTTTTGTCACCTTTTTTGAAGAAAAGTACCACCACACTTCTGTGCCATGCCGTAGGCGTTTGTCCCTCGAGTATGACGGAATCAAATAGCTTCTGAAGAGCTCTTAATACCGGCGTTCCACCTGCTTTCAGAAGCTCAGCCGTGATTCCATCGTCACCCGGTGCCTTATTGTTTTTTAACTGTTTGAGAGCCATTCTAATCTCGTATAGGCTGACGTCCGGGATATCTTCGGTGTAGTGTCGGGTCAATCTGGCTCTTGGATCTTTGGCCAGATTACTGACAGGTGTGCGTACGCTGGTGTATAATTGTCCGTAGAACTTCTCAACCTCTTCCAACAGCTCTGGCTTCGACGAAATGATTCTGCCATCCTCAGTCTTCAGCTTGGTCAGTTGGCTTTGACCAACAGACAGATCCCTTGCAAACACTTTTGAGCCCTTATTTCGCTTGATCGCCTCTTCAATACGGTCAGTATTGAATTGGCGTAAATCACGAGTTAAGGACTTGGAGATCTGTCTGTTTAGACGCCGATACTGAGCAGCATCGTCAGAGGACTGCAGAACCAAGTTTCGTCTTTCTTCCATGAGTTTGTTGGTGAGGTCCGAGATCTTTTTGGTTCCTTTTGAACGGCGGGTTTTGAAAGCCTTAGACCCAGCTGTTTGGACAATTTGCACAAACCTGTCATTATAATCGTCCAGATTTTCGCAGTCTCCCAGGCATTCGAAGCGATTCTGCAATTCGAGCTGAAAGCTCTCGGGGTTTTGGAGCTGGATAGGCGCTGGTCGGAGCGTAGACTTCATCAGTCGACACCTTTCGAGTTTTATTCCAAGATTCAATGTGCTCTCTTACCAATCGGTGATCGCTTCCTGTTTTTACGGCATTGATCACAGAGACATCATTGAATATGTGCCTCTTCGTCGACAAGATGAAGTCAATCTCATTTTTTGTAACGCCATTAGGATGCAAGCATGTCCACTTTCGCTGTTTTGGCTTTTTGAAGAAGGAGTTCATCATAAAGAGGCCCTCCTTCTCCATAAAGCCGGCCAGCAGATGACCACGTGCATTCCTCCTTCCATATCCAAAATTCCCCACCCTCAGCTCATCATCGCTTCGTTTGCCCAGTTTCGCGTTAAAGTCCCCCATCACAACGGTATAGTGGGCCTGGGAGCTATGTATGGCTCTAGAAATATCCTCATACATAGTCTCTACCTCGTCGTCGGAGCGGAAATTTAATAAGCTACCTTAATTAATGATTTGTGAAATGAGTAGCTATTGCGTCGTCTGTTTGTTCGTCTTCTTTGTGTTCGTCTTCTTTGTATTCGTCTTCAGTATCATCAAGGCTGTGGTGAGTTTGTATGTTGTCCTTCTTTTGGAGTCTGTATTTTCATGGAGTAACGAGTGATGTCTTCTCTTACAGATGCGGCAGGCAACTGGTACACGGCACTTCCATGCAGAATGACCCTCCGCCAAGCAATTAAAACATAATTTTTTGTTTTTTACAAATTCACTTCTTTCTTGAGGCTGCAGTTTGCTGAACGTCTTACAGTGACTTAAGGTATGTGTCTCTCCACAGTTTATACAGGTCTGAACCGTCGATTGTGATGCAACATGAAACGATTTGCCTTTGTGAGTTTGGCTCTTCTCCTTTATTGTTGACGTATTGTTTGTATTCGTAACCAGCTCCAAAGTTCTAAACTTTCCTTCCAAAAAATGTTTCAGGTCGCGCCAGGTAGGTAACTCATTTTGTTTCAGGTTATACGCATGTTCCTCCAAGTCCTTATGAGTCTCCAAATCTAATTTTTTGTACTAAGTGGTATACTATAATCGGATCCCAGGAGGTTATAAAAATTCCTTCATTTATTAAACCATTTAAACACTCCTCCGTTGTATCTAAAATAATTTTAATTTGACTGGCAGTCTGACTAGAGCACTTCTTTTGGCTAAATAACCGTTTCAGCAAGGAGTTAACTACTAACCGTTTGTTACCGTACCGGTTCGTAAGAATTTCACGAGCTTGATCATAATTTGATTCAGTCACCTGAATGTGCCTTAATAACGCCTCAGCCTCGCCTTTGACACTTGCCTTTAAATAGTGCAGTTTCTGTACCTTACTTAATGTTTTGTCGTTATGTACTAATGAAGTAAAACAAGTCGTTGTAGTTAGCCCAATCTTCGTAGTTGCCGGCAAACGTAGGTAGTTCGATCCCTGGGCAATTTTTGCACAATTCATATTAAAGGATTGTTGTTGTTGTCCATTCGATAGCTGCGTTGTGTTTATTGGCGATAATCTGTCCAACAAATCCCTTAAATCCGCCTTGAGACATAAGTACAATTCTTCAATAATATCGAATTCTTTCATTGGCCAAATATGATATTTCATCATATTTTTCTTTAGCTGTACGTTTGATCAATGACGAATGCGCCTCAAGGAATTTATCCCAGTATCCATTTAAACTGTCTAATTTACTTTCTACGTATCCCTTTGTTAGCCTTGCTTTCGGACACTTTTTAAGATTGGCTTGTGTCTCCCTTAATTGACTTGAAATGTTTTCTATAATCCGTAATTCTTCCATAGTACCTATGTACATAAACGTTCTTCAAAACAAATAACAACACAAAGTCCGAACACTGTTATTTACGTAAAAAATGTCTTATTAGGTTATGAAAAAGTCACACTTTATCACTCCATAGGTACTTGTTAGCTCAGGTAGGCGACCTTCGCCCGGTAATCCTTTTGTTCAGACGATCCATATCTCACTGGTGATCGTAAACTATCCGGCCGAATTGCGACCATATGTTCAAGCGTTAAGGACTATTGTGGTTTGCACTGCACTTTTTAAAGAAAACGAACGTCTGCTCGGGATGATTGTTTAATTCCAACTAACTAGCCTACTATCATGACGTATGTTTTTAAATATGCATCTGCGAGCATCGAACACTTGGCATTTTATGGCCAGACAGAATTTCCAATGAACAGCTGTGGGAAAGATGCCGGGAAATGCCAATAGACCTCCAAATTAGGCGCCGCAAGTGGTCATGGATTGGTCACACACTGCGAAGGGATCCCTCACATATCCCTCTGCTCTGGAGTGGACCCCGCATGGTAAGCGCAAAGTTGGCCGTCCCAAGCAGACCTGGCGACGAACTATTGCAGGGGAGTTTAACCCCGTTCGCACACGAGCAGTAGGAGTTGGAGTTGCGTCGGCGTCGCGTTTTAACGCTAGGCGTTGGCGTGCCGTTATAACTTGTGGTGATCTGCACACGAGCCGTTGCGTAGCCGTCGATCTCACAAGGTTTCAATGGTGCTAGATGTGCACCAAGGTTTCAATGGTGACTGATGGATTTCATATAACGTCGTTTTAATTCTTATGTGTATATTATAAAAACAGTCCCTTTCTTCGTTTGTCTTTCTGTATGCAATACTCAGAAACGAATTTTCATTCGGTTATCGTCAACTGGGTAGTGGGGTAACTGGGTAGGTCATGAGGAAGATTTGGTATATACTTTATGCGGGCGAAGCCGTGGGAAAAAGTTACTAAAAATTAAATATACCTACCAGTCCAGCCAGTCTATTTTTGTTTGACCAAGCTGTTTGAGAAACATTTTTTAATACTACCTTAATGATTTTATAGACAAGGGTACGAATTTTTTGTGGCATCCTTACTCATTATTGAAATG
>CM031585.1:82994-176533 GCA_018467065.1 Ephestia elutella | reverse complement strand
CAATACATCACAATTATGAAATAAAGTCCCCCCACCGCGTCTGTCTATCTGTCCGTTTCCAATAAATTAAAAAACTAGTAAACGAATTTTCGTGGGGTTTTCACCAATGGGCGGGGTAGGTCATGAGAAAAGTTTTGGTGTATAATTTACGCGGGCAAAGCCGCGGACAACAGCTAGTATTGAAAAAATAAATAATCAAAATATTTTTCACGCGAGGTTTTTCACGCCTGGTAGCAACGGCTGCCGTTATGACGGCTGCCGTTATTAAAATCCACATACGCAACGCCGCCTCAACTCGTCGTGTGCGGACTTCTTTGAAGATGTACGTGGTCGTTGCACTGCCGTTGCGCTGTCGTTCGACGCGCGTGCAACTCAACGCCAACTCAACGGCTACGTGTGCGGAGTGCCTAAGACAATCGGGCTGACCTTGCCCGAAGTGAAGCGCGTAGCCCAAGATCGAGGAAACTGGTGAAACACTGTCGACGCCCTCTGCCCCACATGGGGGCCATAGGACTCAAATCATCCTGTCGCGAGCTTTTGCTCTATAATCCAATGTTTGTTTTTGTATATATTGTTAAGTATCTCTGAAATTACCGAACAAATTCTGACGTGGTTAAAATGGGTCCAACTTGGGAATACACTCTTTCGAATAAAAAATAATTTCGGAAATCAGTCCACAATAGGTGGAGAAATCGGCGAACATACATAAAAAAACTGACCAAGTGCGAGTCAAACTCGCGAACTAGTTTCAAAAACAAACTTTGCAGTTCGATCCCTAAGATGCATACTGAATCCAGCGCAAAAATGTAACATTTTTTTCTAGACTTACAACAACATATATTATTTACAATTTTCAGATTTATTCCTGTATAAGTACTGCTAGACCTTGCTTTTTGCCAATTTTCATAATTTTACGTAAACGGGAAGTACCCCATAGGTTCTGATTGCTGCCTGAAATCGCAAAATATGCGAAAATTCGCAACATTTATATCTCTTGATCGCGTTGACGTATAATTATTTAGATAATTTTTTTGCAGAAAGGGACCGTGGATCCTAGTATTCTATATTAATTTCAACTTGATACTATTTTCCCTTTAAGCCGCCATGGCAACTGAGTTTAACAGCCAGTTGTGAAAAACGAATGTTTATTCTTTTCTTGGCAATAAGTTGCGGAAGATTTTTTTTCTTTATACGCAAACAGTTGCCAAAAAAGATTTTTTCAAAAGTTTCAATAGAAGAATTTCATTTCTTCTTAATCTACCATATGGTAATGTAGTCCTCATCTAATAAAATATCATGGCTTAGTAGTTGATTCGCACGAAATTCATTCGCCCGAACGTGCGAAACGTCCACTTTCAATATTAATATTTTTTTAGTAGGCGTTTCGCACGGATGAATTTTAATCGCGTGCGAACCGACCCTCTCAAATATTAGTACTACTAATATTGATTTATAAACCGTTGTTAACTGACGCTTTACCTTTATTAGAAGTAAGAATTAATAATTCTAAACGAAATGATTTTGTGCGCGAATGTAACTTTTTGTTAAAACTTTTCTATAAAAAATGGGTATGTCCAAAGGCGTACTACTAATATTTGAGAGGGTCGGTTCGCACGCGATTAAAAATTCATCCGTGCGAAACGCCTACTAAAAAATATTATTATTGAAAGTGGACGTTTCGCACGTTCGGGCGAATGGATTTCGTGCGAATCAACTACTAAGCCAATATCATTATTTTTAGTGCAAACGTGCAAACACTGATTCCAGAGAAAAAGAAGGTTGACAGACCGACGAACAAAAGTGATCTTATGAGGGTTCCGTTTTTGCTTTTTGAGGTACGGAACCCTAAAAAAATACATTCATCGAAACCTATAACCTCCTCCTTTTTTGGGAAGTCGGTTGAAACACAGACATATAATAATAGTAAGCAGACTGAACATGTCATTTGAAATTGCATGGCAAAAACACACACTAAGATCATTATTCACACAAACACAGAATACAGGGTCGGATCTAACATAATTAATTATATTCCGTACAGTGTAGCAAAACCAAAAATTTTGAGACGCTGAATCTTGTGCCGTGCGCAGTATGCGGACGGATCTGCATCAGCTTTTTACAATGGGAAATTCTATTTCCTTTTGGGAAAAAATACTAGTCATTAAATAAATAAAATTTATTTTAAATTATTTAAAAATCACGTGCAATGAAACATTGCAATGATGTTGATGGTTGCTGGCGTCCATTCAATGTCCTGATACTCGTAGTACCTACGTAAGAGAAATACTCCCCATAGCAGTTCCCTTTCTTGAGGATTATTTTTCTGGCATATTTTCCTTGTCCTGAAATAAAATTCACTGTCAGTATTTTTATAAAATGTGCAAATGTGCATTTTAATCTTTAAGAAAAAATTCCTGAGATTTTTATAGAATAGGTACTAAATTCGTATATTTGCCTTGATTCGGCCCAGCCATAGTAAACAAAACTGGATCTGTCAAAATGATCTATGCTATTTACGAAATTATTAAATTACTTGTAGTATTTCCTATGAAATGGTTATAATTAATACACTACTTTATAAAATAAATAATGATATTGCTGATAAATAGCATTCAAAAGTCTAATAATGGTTATTGTTTCAAAAATAACACGAAATTGTATATTATCATTGGGCACGTCAAAAAACATGAATTGCTTACCGAAGGAACGATATTCCACGAATATTTTTTTATGAAACACTTCCACACATTGTACACGTTGCATTTTATCATTTCTATTGAGTTTAAAAGCACAAAACAGTTAAAAATAATTTTAAATATTTATGACAACTGTGACAACACAACAAATATGACAGTTAAGGAGCATTTCGCATGAAAAAACCAGCTCGGATGATAAATCTTTCAGTGTAGTGGTTCGTGTTGCAATACATTGCAATGCTAAGGAAGGAAAGGGACAGAGTTATGTGACAGTCCTTATTATGAACAGGATGCAAATATTGTCAAATATTATCAGAGTGTGTGTATTTGTGTTTCTTCTGCTTATATTTAAAAAAAAATATTTCTGTGGGTTGAAAACGACGTCTTCGACCTCCATCACGTCGCACGGACTCGTGGAATCTCGTCATTGCATTCGGCATAGTAAGGATTCTAAAATATGAAAAAAGTATTCGTCATGGCGGCTGTACACTCTTGCGCGAGGGTCCTCGCTATCCCTCGCACGAACCTCTCGCACGAGGAGCGCTACACGAATGCGACCCTGTACATTCTTGATTAATTCAGTTACGACGAGCGGCGGCGAGGAGATGGACGCGCTCCAAGTTACGGCAGCTGTAGCGCTATGAGCTATTATTATAATTATGTGCACATTTATCACACGAAAAAGATTAAATAGAAATGGCATACTTAAACGGAAATGGTGGATGGCTCCCATAAAATGGGCTCGCTTTGATAAACTTCGAGAAAATTCAACTCTTTTTCTTTTATTTATTTATTTATTTCTCCAAACTTATTCTATTTATATTTTTATTGTATTTTTACAGAAGTTTACCCAATACAATAGAAAAGCATATTTAGGTATATCAGTTATTTACAACATAACTTATTAGATTAATGGCAACCTTTGTAAATTCACACTGAGTACACTGGGAGATATCCTATCCGCGATCAAATTTAGGGTGCGTATTGCGCGTGCCAGCGGAGACTTGTTCATCAAGTTGGTCCGTCCGAGAGGTACCTTCAAAAGGCGTGGCTGCCTTCGACGCTCCACGTATCTATTCGGAACGCAGAATTGCATTATTTTAAGCATTTCCATATTGTAACCGCGAATTAATTTAAATATATATGCCACCATACTAAGCTCCCTTCTCAGGCGTAGCTCATAATATCCTACCATACCCAACACAAACAAGGTGGGTTCTTGGTTCCACATATTGACATGAATTGGCTTTACGGGGGGTTATATGTAGACTTTACGCACGACTTAACGCCATGACGTTTTGAGGTAGAATGAACGAAGCGCGAGTGTACAGGGATGCACTCGTCTCCCCCTCGCGAGGGAAGGCGAGGCCCTTTGACTCGCGACAAAAAGCCGACACGAGGACGAGGGCGCGCGAGGCGAGGCGAGGGAAGGCGAGGATAGGCGAATGTATCCTGTACATTCTTATCCTCGCCATGGCTCGCGCTCCCTCGTCGAGTGTGTACATTCAGAATTTCTAACGAATACTTTTTTCTTAAAAAAAGATAAAAAAAAATTAAAATATCAAATATCTCGAAAATGGTCAACTTTTGGATAACCCATTATCGTTAAAATTAATTCAAATAACACTACTTACAACCCCCCGAGAGATTCGCATCTAATTACCAGTAATCCTGTATATATTTTTTTGGCAAAAGAAACATCCGAGGTTTTCACTCTAAGCCATCGATATAGAAAGTTTCATGTTTGTATGTAAAATAGTACCGTTTTTCCGACAGAGCGACAATAAATCCTAACTAATATTATAAATGCGAAAGTGAGTTTGTTTGTTTGTTACCTCTTCACGCTTTATCTACTGAACCAATCTTCCTGAAATTTCGCATACACATAGCTGGAAGTACGGAGAAGGACATAGGGTACCTTTCATCCTGGGAAAAAGCACTGTTCCCGTGGGAATTTCACGCGGGCGAAAGCTAGTCAATAATAAAATAATACATTTTTTTTAGTATTTGTTGTGCTTATCTTATCTTGCAACAGGGTCCGTGTTCACGGTAGCACGTCGAGTCTTGGACCCTTATGTACTTACCAAGCCTTACTCACACACAGCAGAATTCCTGAAGGACTGCATAAGCTTCCAGGATATCACCTGCTGAGATGTGCCTGTAGTCCTCCAGTTCCGGATACGCAATTCTAAAGAGGGCCAATCGCTTGTTAGCAAGCGAATCACACTCACACAATGTGCGTTAGACTCCTCTGCTTCTGCACACACCCGACATAGAGGGCTTTCAACAAGTTTTTAACTTGAACAGGTGCCCATGACATTTAAAATGTCCGGTCAGGGCTCCCATTAAAATTCTTGTCTGTTTTCTGTTTAGTTTACAAATCCTTTTGTACCACTTTGTGTTGCCTGCACCAAATGTTGCCTTATACAGGTGACAGCACCCTGTTCGCTCAATTCTGCTTTGTTTACTTTTATCATTTGCATTAATTGCCGTAGTTACCATACCATATATGACAGTCCTACAAAACACTCAGCTCCAATTAGCGGATTGCTTGATCCTCTGCTTGCAAGCTCATCTGCTTCCTCGTTGCCAGCCAGTATTTGTTGTTATAGAGACCATATCAGTGCACATTTTGTGTGAATTTCAAGTGTCTACACATTATGGTTCCAGATATCAAAATCCAAAGTGTTGACAGACAGACAGACAAGGCACAAGGGTTCTATTTGGACCCTTTGGGTACAAAATCCTAAAAATCAATATGAATTACTATTATGATTTAAGAATGTTTATTCAAACTTGCATACTTTATAATAACTTGGTATTTACATATGAAATAGGTAATATTAACATGAATCACACACTGTATAAGTGAGTTCTATTCTTAATCTCTGTAACAAGTCCACGCTCTATAAGAGGCACGTTGAAGCGGTCGAAACCGCAGCTAGAGCTGACGTAGACAGGGCGCCGCAGCCAGGCGGCCAGCCGGCGCGCCATCGCCGTGCTGCTGCCGTCTGTGCCCAGCAGCGCCGTAGCCAGCCCGCCGCGTCCCTCGCCGCTCGCCGCGCCAGCAGGCACTCCCAGAGCCAGCTCTCCCAGCTCGAGTACTCCGCTACCTCCTCCGCCGAGCCATATAAACAACGCTCCGTCCACCTTCAGCACCACGACTTTACACACCAGCTCTACACTCCAAATATCAAATCTGTGAACTTTCCACGTGCTTTTTCTGTATGTAATACGTCGCTTTGAAGTCACAATGCGAGGAGTATTCTCTGTGTCTCCCTCTGGTTGAAAAACCATAATGATAATCTTGATATACCTACTTTAGGACATGTCAATGTAAATACAATTCCCTAATAGGGGCCAGATCAGATATATACAAATATCTAAATAATTCGGAAATAGGTTTAATGTGCTACAATTAATTTCATGAAATGCTTAGTTGAAATCTAATAAAATTCAGCACTCAAAACCTCACAACTCCCGAAAACAAAAATGCCAGTCAAATCAAAAATGCATAGCAAAAAGCCAAAAACGCCAAATTGATGCCTGCAAGTCAGTCACAGTCAGTGCATACGATCGATACGTCAGTCAAGCACGCCTATTTGGCATTGGCATATGTCACGATTGACATTGATCAAAGATATAATCACTATACAGCTTGCTTTTTAATTTGGCTTGTGTACGGGAAGACTCTTTGTTGCTTGAAGTATCGTCGTGTCAACTTTAACACACTATAATGTTTACACTATCAGTCTGGCATCAGTATTATATATACTAGCTGTCACCCGCGGCTTCGCCCGCGTGAGTTTCGCTTAGATGAAAAATCTTTCTTGGAGCTTTTCATCAGATGTTCCAGATCTTCAATTTTTATACGTGAGCAGAAAATGCTCATTAGGTTGAACGCCTTTAATAAGGCGCCATTTCCATATATGTTATAGTGTAGCTGGTCTCTTGCAGTTCTTCATCAGATGTTCCAGATCTTCATTTTTTATACGTCATCAGAAAATGCTCATCAGGTTGAACGATTTTTGTTAAGGCACCATTTCCATATTTCTTATAGTTTAGCTGTTCTGTTAAGGTTCTTCATCAGGTGTTCCAGTTTTCAAAATAAATTATAGCCTAAATGTTGCCCCGGCTTAATAGCTGTACAACAAAAAAATATATTCAAATCGGTTCAGTACTTTCGGAGATTAGCGTGATCATACATACAGACCAGACAGACAGAAAAAAAAAATTGCTTCCTATTATTCTTTATAAGTGTCCCTCTATCCATTTCAGTCAAAAATACAAAATGTACAGACAAAATATTTTTACTGTCTTATTATATTTATAGTTTATATGTCTGTGGAGCCTTGTCGCACTGTAATACATTGCTTCTTCGAGCCATGGAAGTAATAAGTACTTTGTCTTCAAGCCTCTTCGAGCAAAGTCATAGGAAAAAAATTTTTGCTAGCTTCGAGCAACAAGGACTTCCGCGCGCGGAGTTCGTGTTGCTCTCAGATTAAATGCTCTATGGACTCAGTCAATGGCTCACAAATACCATAGAGTATTTAATTTCTATGGCAGAAATCCGTATCACGAAGGCAGAAAGGAGAAAATTATATGCACAAAAAAGAAAACGAAAGCCAATCAAAAGAAGACATTTGGTTTTATGTATCTGTCATTTGTTGAAGTCTTGTTCTTTAACTAGCCGTGGTCGTTGCTCATTGGATACAAATTTTCGCTACCAATCACAAAGCGCTACGAATCTACAAAGTGACATTTATATTTTTATCATTGCTTTGCTTTGCGATTTGCGAACTCAACTAACTCACGCATGAAGTGAAGTGTCGCGTTTGTTCGCATCGCATTGCTTGCTTGTACTATTGTTTTTAGTGTTTTCGTTAATTTACGGCTTGTGTATAAGAATAATTACGATTTATGTTAGTGTCTCAAAATCTAGCAATGAAATACTTCTTATTGCTAGGGTGTCTTATATTCCTGTCAGGTAATAATAAAGTTATATTCGCCGATCCATTCGAAACCTTTTTCACCGGTTATTTCAATAAAATAATTTCAACAATTATATTTAGTTACGTTTAAGTTCTTGAATGAAAAATTGTTTATTTAAGCATGTTTTAATTTTACTAGATAAAATCATACATATCATTTGTCAATTTTTGGGGTGTTCATTGACTTTGATTGCCAGAAATTTCTACGCGTCATGTTTTCTGTGATTGTCTTGATCGCATAAAGTATAAAATTCCTTTGTTGTAAATTTCAGGATGGAGTTTCGCTCAGGAAGTTGGTGAGGGCACCGCGGATGTGACGGTGGACGCAGACCTCGGCGCCTCGCGGGAAGGATCGCGCACAGGTTAGTCACCGCCCTTTTGGTCTGATTTGTTATTTAGATACCTATATTGTCTATATACTATACTATATTATTTGGTTTTGCCAGACTTCGTGTGCATATATACGGACAAATCACACAGATTGAGTTAGCCCCAAAGTAAGTTCGAGAGTTGTGTTATGGAATGCTACCTCAACGATACTATATTTTATAACAAATCATACCTATATAGATATCCAAGACCCAGGTCAATCTGAAAAAGATCATTTTCTTTTCAATCAATCTGAAAAAGATTTTGGCCAGACTGGCAGTCCAGCTTGATGACCATTTGGCCACGAAGGTCGTAATGTGCGCGTATGTTTCGTGATTTTCTTGGAGAAATCTGATTAGATTTCTTAATTATGAAGGTACAAAACAGAGTTGGTTCAATCAAATCACAGTTTTCCACACCACTTGTCTGTCAGTAGCAAGCTGCTACTGTTCATGGATTAAATGAGTTAAGATTAGAAAACTTCAAAGACCTTCAGTTTTATCCATTTTGATAAAGAAGTATTAACTTGATAGATAGATAATTAAAAGGTGGAATTACTCACTTAATTATTATTTTATTTTTTACTATGTCACAACTTATTTTCTTTAAAGACTTCCTTCCAAGTTTTCAGTGACCCCAATTTTAAATAAAATTTTGTTTTTATGATTGAAAGTAGGTATAAAATACTAGCTTTTGCTCACGGCTTCGCCCGCGTGCCTTTCCCATGGGAACAGTGCATTTTTTCTCAGAATGAAAGGTACCCTATGTCCTTCTCAGTACCTTTAAATGCGAAATTTCAGAACGATTGGTTAAGTAGATAAAGAATGAAGAGGTAACAAATAAACTTGATATTTTTTATCACAACTCCAGCAAGGGCTAAACATTTATTGTATGGCAAATTCTTTGAAAATTAGTTTTTTTCTGATATAAAGTATTGTGCTACTTATTTTACTTATTTTTTTTTGAGCTTTTATTAAGTTTGTATAGTATCCTGCACTCAAATCCAGGACCTTTGTTTATAATGTTATTTGTAGCCTGTATGTATTTACATAGGCATTCCTGATGATGTTTTTATGACTATGTGAATATGTTTTTGACATTCCCATTTTACTGTTCTGTTATTTGTGAAGACCTGTAATTGGCTTTGAAATTTGTATTTTGTTACTATTATGTAAATTTAGCTGTTGGTTATCCGAATGTTTAAATAAATAATAAACAGATATACCTACTCACTTTTGCATTTATAATGTTAGTAAGGATATTTAATTTACATAAAATAAACTTTGCATACTGCATCAAACAAAATAAGGAACCAATTAAATTGGTACTGGATTAAGTGCATAGACATTATAGTTAAACTTAATTTGCTACCAGACCATTATTAAAAACTATTATTTAATCCTTAAATAACAGCTTTTAAGATAACAATTGTTTAACATTAGATGCAATACCTCATGAGATTTCATCGTGATTGAAAAATTAAATATTGAACATCCTAGAGACTTGTATTCTCTTTGCTCCTAGATTTTATTAATGAAAACAAAGGCCTATGTGAAATATTTTTCAAATGCTGTTAAAGTTGCTAGGTAATAAAATATGAATTACACATCTCGGTCAAAGAGATAAATACTGTTATATGTGTCATTCCACGGGAAAAGGTACCTTATGGTTGGTGGGGCTTAAGTTGTTTAGAAAAATAAATCCATATGAGTTTACTTAGCTCATAATAAGCACAATGTCGTAAGTGCCAACGATGATAAGGTACCTTTTCCCATGAACACACATATTTGTTATCAATGTACTTTACATATTTAGATGTAATATGCTAAAATGCATTTTTTGTATATTTTTTTTTTTATATTGGTAAACTTAGCTCTAGGTGTGAGTAAAACTACTGATGTCTTCAAGGAATGTTGAGTATTGCATGTGAACAAAAGGTTTGTGTTTAGTCATCTGGCATGCAATGGTTACATGGAACAAGCTAATTATTAAAAAATAAAAAACACGACTGACAACTTGTGCTTGGCCGAAGGCCGAGCTCCGTCTCGTGAGCAAAGAGAGTGATAAGGCTCAAGGCCTAGCCCTTCGTATACATGAATGACCTTATCATTTCATCTCAAACCCCCAGTAACTAGCAGAGGCCGAAGACCGAGGGGCGAGCTGCGTACATGAAGCCGGGAGAGGAAAGGCGAGGCAAACAGCTAGTGTGCTGTGCAGGACAATTTTACTTTTGCGGTTTCGAATGTTGAAGAAAAGTTTTGGAGGTAGGCAAAAAGTCATCTACGTAGAAGAGTTGTCGGTTTAGACTAGGTGAAGGCTCTTCTCGCTTTAGCTCTTTGCTATGAAGCCGCAACTCTCAAGGCCCCGGGCCTTCGGACTCGTTTCGCCTCTCGGCTTCATATACGGAACTCGGCCATCGGTCTCGCGGGCCAAGGCGAATCGGCTTTCGGCCTCAGTATCTCGGCTGGTTACTGGGGCTTTAAGATGAAATCGGAAGATCGTATATACGAAAGGCTCTGCCTTCGGCCTCGCCCCGCTTTTTGCTCACGAGACGGGGCACGGCTTTCGGCCTAGCCTGGACGCAGCTCGGTCGGCTGGGGGCCCCTGGTTTACTGGAAGTTTGAAATGAAATATAAAAGTCGGCCATGTATACAGAGGGCTCGGCCTTAGGCTTAGGTCATCCATGAGAAGGTCATCCATGTATACGAAGGACTCGGCCTACGGCCTCACTCTTTCTTTAATCACGAGATGGAGCTCGGCCTTCGGCCTAGCCTGGACGCAGCTCGGGCTGTGGCATTGCGGGCGCAAGCTTTTAACTCCGGGCCCCTGGTTTACTGGTGACGACGCGCCAAAGTGGACCTGGGGTACTACAATCGTTTAATCGTCGGGGAGGGGGGACGGGAGGCCATAGAAAACCCTGGGCGACGTTAATATCCGTTTGAAATGAAATCATAAGGTCGTCCATGTATACAACAAAAGACTCTGCCTTCGGCTTAGCCTGGACGCAGCTCGGGCTGTGCTTGCTTGCGCGGCTTGGGTCCCTGGTTTACTGAAGGTTTGAGATGAAATATAAAAGTCATCCATGTATACAAAGGGCTCGGCCTTAGGCCTCGTCCTGCACTTTGTTCACGAGACGGCGCGGCGGGGGAAGGGAAGCTAAACCTTCGATTTAAACGCAGCTGCAGCAACACCGGGAAATATACCAAAATGAACCTGGAAGTAGACCTGGGGTGCTGCCTGCAGAGAGTAAATATATAAATATATAAGAGGGGGGAGGTGCTCGACTGAATGTCATTGAGAGGCGACGACCACAGCCGGTGGTAGTTTGGTAGTTTAGACGAAGCTCGGCCTACAGCCTCACCCCTTGCGGCTTTAGACCTAGACAGAAAGGGAGTACCGCCCGCGGAAACTATAGTAGATAATGTAACATATTCGTGTAACATTTCGATTTTAAGCCAGTGATCTTGCAATAGCCGATAGGAGCGTTGCCGATCGGTAGTCAGAGTACTATAGTAGAGTGTGACCGTGGTACCCCAAGCTGCTTTTAAATCGAGGGCTGCCATCCACGCAAGCGAGGCCGAAAGCCGAGCTCGGGCTTGTGAGCAAAGAGCGGGGCTAGGCCGAAGGCCGGGCCCTTTGTGTACATGGACGATCTAACGATGTTGATCTTACTATCTATCTTATACAACTGAAAGTACATACAAACATATAAGTTATATATATATTTGAAATTGCCTTTCAAAACCCTTCAATTTGATACTACACTCGATAAGATTGATGAATTTTTTTTTAGGTCCGCTGTTTATCGCGTATATAATCCGCCATTTTGTTTTTATGATGACGTCACATAGCCTATGTCACTCGGACGAATGCAAGAAATCCAACAATACCTCTCACATCAAAATCTGTTAAGCCGTTCAGGACTTATGGTGGAATAAAGAAACTTACATACATACAATGACATACATACATGAACGCTGAAAACATAACACTCCTTTTTTGGTCAGTCATGTAAAAAGCCTTAAATTTATACTTTTGTAATGCCAAATAGATGAAGCAGAAAAATGTTTGATGAGAATGTTACGGATTTGTGACCCATGACTATCGCTGGTTGAGTAATGCATCGGCATGAAGCACGCGCACGCGCGCCTTCAGCCAGGCGGAGTCTCGGATGTGATGCTGCAGGCGCCGGTCGCCCGCCGCCTCGCGCACTGCGGCCGGCCAGTGCCAGCCGTACCTGGGGGGACACTGTTCTGTTACATCATGGGCTCGCACACAGGGCCATTTGCGATCGACTCGGCTTCTACCGTTCTTCTTCAAGACAATGGTGAAGCCATTCCGTCGTAGCTTTCAGCTTTACTTTTCACTTTTAACATTGTTGAAGTCATAATAATGGGTTAGGTACCATACAAATATTAGATTCTTTGCCTGTATGTTGTACCTACAAGGCTGAGGTTAAGTAACGAGCTAACCCAACATCTATATCTATATATTGTATTGGTCTCACTCGTGCGCGGAGGTGACGGGCCGCGCGTACTTGTCCCTGGGCCCGCGGCGGAACATGTCTCGCAGTCGCGCGAGCGCGGCCTCCTCGAGCGCCGGCTCCGCGGTCTGCGCGCGCCGCCCGCTGTAGAACTTGTCGGTCACCGTCGATGCTACAACACCACACCTTAGATTAGTTACATTACAACTAAAATTCTTAACTTGCTTGTAGTTCTGTTGTATGCATAATAGTTTTATTTTCCACATTTAACTGTTTTTAGTGTGTGAATAAATTGTCATGTTCAGTCATGAGCATTGATATATCCAATTTTGGATCTTATCACTTTGTCTTAACGACCAAAGTGTTTATATATTTATAAACGATCGTGACTGTACGTATGTACAGTACATGCTTAGGACTAAATTGGAATGATTCGGAATTTGAAGGGTATTGATTAGTTAGTTAAGAGTTTATCATTTTTATCAAAGGTACTGTTGTCATCATTCGCTATCACTGCAAATAGGTGGGCGGTACTCTGTAATTATAGTAATCCCGTAACAGTTCTAACGCAGTCAGACATTGTACTGATAAAAATTGTGATTATATGATTTTTTTAACATTTTTGGCATTCATGCATATTTTTCCGTTCCTAAGATCTGCATAACTATGTACTTATTTGGAATTTCTTTCGTATTTTATTCAAAAATCTTTTTTGCTATATATGAAACACAGTACTTTTTTTTACTATATGGGGACGCCAGCGCGAGCACCAGACGGGTGATCAGTCCACTTATGCTGGGACCATTTTACCCAAATGAAACACAGTAATACATATAAGTATACGAAGCTAGACCTGTGGCTAGACACAAATACATACACTAACAATTAGCTACAAGGACGGAATTACAATTAGGTGTCAAAGTCAATTTTTTTTATTGAAACTTGGCCTTCAAAGAAGGCTCTTTTTTACGTCAATAACTAACTATATTATGTCTCAAAGCTACAAACTACTAGCATTTCGGAACGACCACTGCTGAGAAGAATTGCCGAAAGAAACTCATGAAACAGTCTTGGTCGCCTAACATGCCAGAGGGGCTATTTATTAACTTTATACATACAGTAGATTGTGAAGAGTCAAAAATAAAATAAAATATAAGAAAAAAAATAATAGAGGTGTAGTTATTGGTGCTAATGTGCGCGGTGTGAGTACTAACGCAGCCCGAGCGGCTTGACCAGCGACACGTCCGAGCGGCCCAGCTCCCTGCACTGCGCGAACCGCAGCTTGAACGCGCTCCGGTGCAGCGGCGGCGACGTGGCCGCGGGTGCTGGCTGCCCGAGCGCTGGGTCCGACATCCTTCACTTTCTCGAAAATAAAACTAGGTAGCTGTTTGTCAGATAACAAGAATCGTTGCTTACTTACACTGCAGTTGTTTGATCAATACTGAAAACCGAAGCGACGATTGACAATGTTGAACAAACATTTCTTGTAAAGGAGTAGTATAACATGTATATATATGTTTGTGTTGTAGATGCGGAGGCGGTGCTGCGCGAGGAGGAGGCGATCTCGCCGGACGGGCTGAACGTGGCGCAGCTGCGCGAGATGAAGGCCGCGGCGCAGAACTACACGTTCCAGACAGAGGTCAATCGCATGATGAAGCTCATCATCAACTCGCTCTACAGGAACAAGGAGGTCAGCAGGCACTATATTCGTTGTTACGTTTGGTCTTTTTCATAAATACTAAATAATGTAAGACTATGGATTGTTTTCAAGTGGTATGTGCAGTTTTAATGTTGATTATTGGCGATCGGGTTATGAATGGCGAACGTCCGCAGATCTTCCTGCGCGAGCTGATCTCGAACGGCTCGGACGCGCTGGACAAGATCCGGCTGCTGTCGCTGACGGACCGCGCGGCGCTGGAGTCGCAGCCGGAGCTGGCCGTGCGCATCAAGGCGGACCCCGAGCGGCGGCTGCTGCACGTCATCGACTCCGGCGTCGGCATGACGCGCGCAGACCTCATCAACAACCTCGGCACCATCGCCAAGTCCGGCACCGCCGACTTCCTCTCCAAGATGCAGGATGCTGAAAAGGTGCCTGTTTGCTTTGCTTTTACGTCAATTTTTCTTCACATTTTCCCGTCATTTTGTTCATTTCTATGACTCGTATTACTACACTGAGTCTCGTGAGGTGTGTGCGGTAGGTGAAGTACAAGAATGTCTACCAAAGCCGAGTGTATCTGCCCACAGAGCGGCGCGCAGGAGATGAACGACATGATCGGGCAGTTCGGCGTGGGGTTCTACTCGGCGTTCCTGGTGGCCGACAAGGTGACGGTGGTGTCGAAGCACAACGACGACAAGCAGCACGTGTGGGAGTCGGACGCCAACTCCTTCTCCGTGGCCGAGGACCCGCGCGGGGACACGCTCAAGCGCGGCACGCACATCACGTATGTACTGATATGTCCCGTGTCATTGCATCGAGTTCAATCATAGGCGCTTTAACTTCATTACATTTCAAGCGTCTTGCAGTATTTTTGGCCCACAGAAATGGTCTGACAATATCAATATTTTTGATATTATACCATATAACATATGTAAAATCCAGCACTGAGGATATTAAAAAAAGTAAGCTATGTGTTTGTCTGTCTTTACCACCTATTTTTGCCTAGACGAGAATGTCTATAAGAAAAAAAAATTGTATGGCGGGCTTTTTGACGTCATAGTGTGACGTCAGAAAACCCGTCACCCACCACTTCTTTTTATTTGTTTCATATTTGTGTTCAGGACATTATTCTGAATGTCTAATTTACCCAGATCCTCTCGGATCTAGGTAAATTATGATGACTTGAACGAAAAGGTATCACACACCCTATCTGACCGACCATAAATAGTACTGACAGGAACTTATTGAAGTAAAAAAATGGTAAATGTAAGTTAGGCTGCACCTGAAGGAGGAGGCGGCGGACTACCTGCAGCCCGACACCATCCGCGCGCTCGTCAAGAAGTACTCGCAGTTCATCAACTTCCCCATCTACCTGTGGGCCTCGCGCACAGAGACCGTCGAGGAGGTAACTATACTCGCTTGAATACTATCGACTAGATTCTATCACTCTCGCTGGGATGAGAGGAGCATGCGCTATTTCAGATTAAGCCCTTCAAGATTTTGCGTCAAGTAGCATTCTTGCAAACTGTCTTGTTTATAATTTAGTGAGGTTGGTTTGTACTGAATGATATTTATTTGTATGTCAGGAGGAAGTGGAGGAGTCTGAGAAGGCGGAGGAGGAGGACGGCGTGGTGGAGGACGCGGAGGACAAGCGCGCGAGAGCAAGAAGACTGAGAAGACCGTGTGGGACTGGGAGATCATGAACGACAACAAGCCCATCTGGACGCGCAAGCCCAGCGAGGTACACTTGTCTCAATTCTAAAATCGTCCATGTAACGAAGAGCTTGGTCTTCGGCCTCGCTTGGACACAGCTCGACCTGCCTCGTGAGCGCAAGTCTTGGCATTTGGCTTCGCTTTACTTTCGTATTTTTTTCTGGCGCCGGAGTGTAAAGGAGGGTGAGGCCCCCGTTTAATAGTACATTACTGCAGAGGCCGGGAAGTCAGAATTTGCTGGACGAGTATAATTACGAGTCTAGCAAATTCTAGTTCCCGCCGAGGCATGTATAGTGTTTTTCTCAATAAATGTGAGGAAATAAAAAATGGACACGGCCCGCATTGAGGAGATTTCTTTCGATGATCTTTCTTTCTTTTGATTCGATGGAAAGGAGTTTTGTTATACTATAAATTTAAAAATGTACACAAAAAGATGCAAATGAATAAAAAAGTAATAAATAATGTCGGTCATATTTGTTATATTCGGACATTTTTAAATATTTAATTGTCAATTAGTGACAAGGAATCATAGCCCATACAGCCCAGTCATATTTTTCGCAAAAAATTTAGCATAGATTTTATTTTTTTCTCTCACAACGAAAAAGCATTACAGCAGACTTAAATACACTTAATATAAAAAAAAAACTGTGATTAATATGCTCGAAGAATGCATTTTTTTATGACGGTAGCAAAATTGGCTGTATGACAAGTTACATAATTAATGTGACATTGACAGATGACAGATGAATTGAAAAGTTTTGAGCAGCGGCCAGGAACGAATTTTAACATAAATTTCCCGGCCTAAGGCTAAGAAGTAATGTATGAGCCAGGAATCACAAACTTCCTGTCAACTTTTTACTACAATAATGTCTACATTTCCGAGCATTTTTGAGAAAACTTTTTTTCATTACTTTTTCAAGTTTCGAATTCCGTAGAACTAACTAATTATGTCAATGAGTTAGTAGTATTGTAGTTGTTTGTAATATAATTGCTTGGAACGAAACGCGGGCGTTTCGCATTGCTGCCGCTAGGCGGCCGCGGGGTTCTCACACTGCTCGTGAATGGCGTCGCGGTCGACCGCCATTGTCCAGTGCTATATCGGTTTGTTTTTAGTACGCGGAGAGGTCCCTCGTCCTTGTTGTCTAAAACCACGTTGATTGTTGGTTAGTTTGAGTTATAATTGTGTATTTCATCGTTGTTAAATAACTAATAAGCTCGCGATAATTTGTGTTGTGCGAAAGAAATGTATTTAGACTGTTTGTTGTGAACGGCGGGAATTGTGGCTGCCTGGGGACGCCGAATCCTGTTGCCGAGTGAACCCTCGTGAAGAAAGCAAGGTATTTATTCTGGGGATTGAGATCTCATGGGGTAGGTTGGGTGATTTAGGGACCACCACCTCCTCCGAAGACACCCCAACTTGGATTAAGAAGTCAACTTGGTGAGTTGCATAATAAATTTAGTTAGTTAGTTATTAGTACATAGGGCCCGTAGCTCCCTATATAAGTTACGGTGGTAGCAGTCTGCGTATAGCTTAAGTTAGGTTCTAGTCGGACAAACGTGGTGCCGTGTCGAGACCTTTTTCGGTGCTTATTTTTACCGGTGGTTTTTTTCCCGGTAAAGTTCCGGTACAGAATTCTTCCCGCCACTTCGTTTGTCCGGATTCTCTGCGCACAGTAGTTTTAAATATTAGGGGTTTAACCGCTGGAAGTTCTGTCTTCGGCCTAGCTTCCAGTGAATGGTCTATTGGTTGGACGAAACTGCGCCAATTCAAGGACCTATACTGTATCTTGCGTGCCCGTTGCCGTTCTTTAGATAATTCGTATTATTTCGTTACCTATTGATCTGAACTATATGAAGTAAAAAGCAAAAATTACATGTTAAGTACTTGTGACGATAGGCATGCTTATTTTGATACAGTTTAATAAGTTGTTGTTAATATCACCACTTAAAAACAACTACCAGACATAATTGAAGTAACATAGGTGAATACAAAAAGCAGCGACCAGTAATGATTTTTCATAGTGTTTTGTTGGCCTAGGCCGTTTAAAGTAATGCCCGAGCCAGAATGACGAGCCGGTGTCTGGTCCCCCCGCAGGTGGGCGAGCAGGAGTACTCGTCGTTCTACGCGAGCCTGACCAAGGACAGCTCAGCCCCGCTGGCGCGCGCACACTTCGTGGCCGAGGGCGAGGTCACGTTCCGCGCGCTGCTGTTCGTGCCGCGCGTGCAGCCCGCCGACAGCTTCAACCGCTACGGCGCCAAGACCGACCACATCAAGCTGTACGTGCGCCGCGTCTTCATCACCGACGAGTTCAACGACCTCATGCCCAACTACCTCTCCTTCATACAGGTACATACAGCTTCAACCGCTACGGCGCCAAGACCGACCACATCAAGCTGTACGTGCGCCGCGTCTTCATCACCGACGAGTTCAACGACCTCATGCCCAACTACCTCTCCTTCATACAGGTACATACAGCTTCAACCGCTACGGCGCCAAGACCGACCACATCAAGCTGTACGTGCGCCGCGTCTTCATCACCGACGAGTTCAACGACCTCATGCCCAACTACCTCTCCTTCATACAGGTACATACAGCTTCAACCGCTACGGCGCCAAGACCGACCACATCAAGCTGTACGTGCGCCGCGTCTTCATCACCGACGAGTTCAACGACCTCATGCCCAACTACCTCTCCTTCATACAGGTACATACAGCTTCAACCGCTACGGCGCCAAGACCGACCACATCAAGCTGTACGTGCGCCGCGTCTTCATCACCGACGAGTTCAACGACCTCATGCCCAACTACCTCTCCTTCATACAGGTACATACAGCTTCAACCGCTACGGCGCCAAGACCGACCACATCAAGCTGTACGTGCGCCGCGTCTTCATCACCGACGAGTTCAACGACCTCATGCCCAACTACCTCTCCTTCATACAGGTACATACAGCTTCAACCGCTACGGCGCCAAGACCGACCACATCAAGCTGTACGTGCGCCGCGTCTTCATCACCGACGAGTTCAACGACCTCATGCCCAACTACCTCTCCTTCATACAGGTACATACAGCTTCAACCGCTACGGCGCCAAGACCGACCACATCAAGCTGTACGTGCGCCGCGTCTTCATCACCGACGAGTTCAACGACCTCATGCCCAACTACCTCTCCTTCATACAGGTACATACAGCTTCAACCGCTACGGCGCCAAGACCGACCACATCAAGCTGTACGTGCGCCGCGTCTTCATCACCGACGAGTTCAACGACCTCATGCCCAACTACCTCTCCTTCATACAGGTACTCTCAACATAGCTTTATTGTGGCGCCGCAACGTTACCCAACCCGCTATCAGAGCACCTCCCCCCTGGATCTGGTCTACCTTGGCCGACACAGAAGTCTATAAATAGACTCCGGACACAAGTCGGCCGGAGGAAAGAAAAATGTCTAGGTGGGGATATAGCTCGGAAACCAGACAGGCGGTTGTGATGCGTCTCCTCAAAACATTTTTGCAAGTAGTAATATTATAATCCTAAAAATTAAGTTGTCAAAAAATTTAATTCCAAGCTGTCAAATTATAACCGAAAAAGTCATCAATATTATAATAGCATTTTTCTGTTAAAAACGATTTTAATTTATTTGTAAATATCACGAAATCAAGTATTTTAATGTTATCTGGTAATTTGTTAAAAATGACGAGAGCCATACCAATAACATTTTTACGCATCATAGCAGTTTTAAATCTACCAATCACCAATTTATGTCTTTATTGTTGTCTGATGTACCCTCTTTCGTGTTTTAGATAGTTTCCCAAATAAATCTTAATTGAATAAGGTACGGTGCGCTGCATCACCAGTGATCTCCAACCGCCACAATCCGTTATATCTGAGTGACTCTTGTTGCAGGGCATCGTGGACAGCGACGACCTGCCGCTGAACGTGAGTCGCGAGACGCTGCAGCAACACAAGCTCATCAAGATCATCAAGAAGAAGCTCGTCAGGAAGGTATGTTGTCCCGTCTGTGCTATTGCACCATAATTTCCAAATTGAATTAACTTTATTTCTCAGCTTTAACCTAGGTAATAATAACCAGCAGGAACTCATTGCTTTTTTGTAACATTAATGTGTTTCTAGTTTTGAGATGTAAAAATAAACCTTGACGCTCATACATGTTGATGTGGGCAGGCGCTGGACATGCTGAAGAAGATCCCGGACGACGAGTACGAACATTTCTGGAAGGAGTACTCCACCAACATCAAGCTGGGCGTGATGGAGGACCCCAGCAACCGCTCGCGCTTGGCCAAGCTGCTGCGCTTCCAGTCGTCGCGGTCGCAGGACATGACGTTCCTGCAGGACTACGTGGCGCGCATGAAGCCCGGCCAGGCGCACATCTACTACATCGCCGGCGCCTCGCGCGCTGAGGTCGACACTCACACATATTCTAATAAAGAGAACTCATTTACTTTGTAATAAACTAAATAACACTGACGTGATATGACATATTCCACAGACGGAGAAGTCGCCGTTCGCGGAAAGGCTGGTGGCGCTTGGGTTCGAGGTGCTGTACCTGACCGAGGCCGTGGACGAGTACTGCCTGTCGTCGCTGCCCGAGTACGACGGCAAGAAGTTCCAGAACATCGCCAAGGAGGTCGGTACACACGCAATGGGAACAGTCAGAGTAGCCACCTAATCCTAACCGACAACTCGGCTTCTACATTGATGACTTGTTGCCTATCTTCCAAAATTAATTTGAGCAAACTCGCGTGCTGTGCAAGGTTACACAGCACACGAGGTGCGCCCCACGCAACATCTAGTGTCATTCTAACTAATATTATAAATGCGAAAGTGAGTTTGTTAGTTGGTTTGTTTGTTACCTCTTCACGCTTTATCTACTGAACCATCTTCCTGAAATTTCGCATACACATAGCTGGAAGTACGGAGAAGGACATAGGGTACCTTTCATCCCGGGAAAAAGCATTGTTCTCGTGGGAAATTCACGCGGGCGAAAGCTAGTAATATATATTTCGACGTGAGCCTGATTCAAATCAAGAGGGTCCGAGCTCGAATGGATGACCAGACCGGTCAGCACAGTTACCCCTACATTAGCTTCAGATCAAAGAACTTGTGGATGCAATTAACTAACTCAGATCAAATTAACTGTCAGGATGAGGGTGTTTCTAATAGTAGATTATTAACCAAGGGCTGTATGACATCAATTGCATACGAGGTTTTGGCGCCTGAGCGAAGCGAAGGCGCTATTAACCCTGAGTATGCAATTGATGCTTACGCCCGAGATAAATACTCTGCTTTACATATCGATTGTGAGGTAAGTAAACAACAAGACAGCAGGTTTCAATGAACATTTATTAAGAAGTAAAAAATGTGTATTTAATTAAAATAAATTGTCTTGATTCCGATTCGAGTAATTAATCGATACCGAGAAAAAAAATTAACTTTTTAAAAATATTCTTCGTGCAGTATGAGTATGACAGTTCTTTTTTCAAATTCCAAAACCTATGCCGTAATGATAGTCATACACCCCGGCATTCAGGGGTGTAAGGGTGTTACAGAGCAAGAGATATGTAAAATAATATACTCAACTGGTAAAAGACAGGGTAGTGTATCACTATTTCAGGTTACAACCCAAAGTACCTAGCGGTTTCTCGGATGAACTTGGATTACTAAACCATTTAACACTATCTCTCAAACACTACACAGAACAATGTCTGACATGACCATGAAAAACAAGGAATACCATTGAAAACTCACGGTTATAGTAAGGTTCACCTTCCCGCGCCTGCTGTGGCCATCAACCTCTCTGATCTCCCACCGTGTTTTCACTAACTAACCTAATTAGGATTTTCATTACACGGCTGATCTAATTGAAATCATCAAACTAACTGGCAGAGAGCACATCTGACCGCATCGCACGCGTGTCACATTCGGATTACTGTTTTTTGTTATCACAATTTGACTGTTTTATCGACTCACTGAAGTACAAATTAATTCAGAGAGCAGATAATGACTTCAACAAATTAGTTATTGATCAGATATTGCCCTTTCTAAATTTTATTCTCCGACATATACATAAAGAAATCCTTATTTGCAGGTGTTCGATCTGGAAGAGAGCGAGTCGCAGCGCTCGCGCCTGGAGGCGTACAAGAAGGAGTTCGAGCCGCTCACCAAGTGGCTGGGAGACAAGTTGTCGGCCTGGATCACGCGCTGCACTGTGTCCCGCCGCCTGGCGCGCTCGCCGGCCGCGCTCGCCGCCACGGCCTTCGGCTGGACCGGCAACATGGAGCGCCTGGCGCTCTCCAACGCACACCAGAAGGTACTGCGCCCCGCGCTCCTATTCTCTCTCTCTCTTTCTCTCAACCGAAAGACGTTCAGTGCTGAACAAAGGCCTCCCCAAGGAAGGCTCAGACTTAGGCTCCTATTCTACATTGATCAAAAACCATTATTGAGATGTTTGAGTTAAGAAACTTTTGTAAAAATAGCATTCCTAAAGTAATCCGATGTTCCTCAGGCCGACGACGCGCAGCGCCGACACCACCTGACGCAGAAGAAGATGCTGGAGATCAACCCGCGGCACCCGATGGTGGCGGAGCTGCTGCGGCGCGTGACGGACGACCCGGACAGTGCGCAGGCGCTGGACGCGGCGCGCACGCTGTACCGCACGGCCGCCATACGGTCAGTGTAACCTGCGCCTCATTACCGCATTACAACCCGCGGCACCCGATGGTGGCGGAGCTGCTGCGGCGCGTGACGGACGACCCGGACAGTGCGCAGGCGCTGGACGCGGCGCGCACGCTGTACCGCACGGCCGCCATACGGTCAGTGTAACCTGCGCCTCATTACCGCATTACAACCCGCGGCACCCGATGGTGGCGGAGCTGCTGCGGCGCGTGACGGACGACCCGGACAGTGCGCAGGCGCTGGACGCGGCGCGCACGCTGTACCGCACGGCCGCCATACGGTCAGTGTAACCTGCGCCTCATTACCGCATTACAACCCGCGGCACCCGATGGTGGCGGAGCTGCTGCGGCGCGTGACGGACGACCCGGACAGTGCGCAGGCGCTGGACGCGGCGCGCACGCTGTACCGCACGGCCGCCATACGGTCAGTCTATCCTGCGCCTCATTACAAACCTATCCTGTTCAGCACTTTAACTATACAACCTATTATTATAAAAGCGAAAGTGACTGTTCGGTACCTCTTCACGCTTTATCTACTAAACCAATCTTCCTGAGATTTCGCATACACATAAAAATACTAAGAAAGACCCCGGGACAAAAGCACTGTTCTCGTAGGAAATTAACGCGTAGTAACTAAAGTATTATATATTGTAGTAGCTTTTGCCTTCGGCTTCGCCCCGGAGGCCGCATGCACACATACAGTATAATATGAGATGTATCCGTGGGTTGGTTTATTCCATAGCCTAATGTCGTATGGCCTATTACTTTGAGAAGCAGCAACCGACATACGAATAATTTTTATTAAAGAGTGATTCGTTTTATTTACAGATTTAAAAAAAAAGAGATTCACTCAGAGATTTCCTCAAAGATATAGATATTTTAACCTTACCATCCCAATATATTTTTGATAACATTATGCATGTCAGGAAAAATATTTTATCTTTCAAAAAAGTTTGTGATGTCACAGATACATCCCTGCAAAACAAACATAATTTGTACGTTCTAGGGGACAGACTGGTTAGGGTTAGGAAATCATGGTGGACGGTATTGAAAAAGACTCGTGGGGTCGGCCGTATAAGAGGGCGCGAGACAAAATGCGCCCACAGGCGGGCCCCATTAACGGAGCCTTTTTTTGACGGCAACTAAAAAACAAGAATTTGACGATTTATAAGTGCTATTTGAAAGCCTGCATAAATAAAAACAATAGAGTTTTGCCGTGCGCAGGTCGGGCTACATGCTGCAGGAGGGGCAGGCGGTGGAGTTCGCGGAGAGCGTGGAGCGCATGCTGCAGGCGGCGCTGGGGCTGCCGGCCGACGCCGCGCCCGCGCCCGAGGAGCTGGAGGAGCTGGAGGAGGAGCTGGCGGAGGAGGAGCCGCAGGAGCGAGCCGCGGAGGAGCACGAGGAGCTGTAGGCTGTGTCCCGACTGTCCCGAGCATAGAGCGCGAACTGACTGCATTTTTTTATATTCGTTCCTGAACGCATTATTCGCCTAGTAATGTAAATAAATATTTATTTTATAGTACACTTATTTGTTTTTTTGAACCTAAACTAGGAAAATCTTATAATGCCTCTTTTTTCGCAATATGTATATCGAAAGAGACATTACGAGACATTTTGCGCATGAACCGCCTCGGAGTGCGGCGCACAGATTAAAATCAGATCTTTGGGACGGAAATTTTTTTCCAAGAAATGCATTCTACTTTTACTAAATTTTTTTAATTAATGGAAATTATTTAGAAAAATAACACTTTTTGGCTAAGTAGAGAAATAGTTTTTATATTTTCACTCTTTGGAAATCTATAAATGATTATTATTACCAAGCGCGTTTTTTTTTTACAGTGGCTTAGACCTTGTCCAGAAGGGGCGAATTCATAAACGTTTCGCGCGAATTCATTCGCGTTTACTAGGCACCGATATATTGCATCCACAATCATCGCACGAATTCAAAATACGCGCGTAAATCGCGTGCACTACGCCAGACCCTCGAGTCGCACGTGGTTCGCGCGAATCGGGATACTAGGGACTCCTTGTTGCGTCCAGTCACAGGGCGGGCGCTTCATAGAAACGGCGCGTAAAATATGCCTACTACTACTACAAATGAAACTGTATATCCGTGAACACGTCAATGTGTGCGTTTTCATAGTCGAACGGAAGGAGCGGAGGGTGCCATATTGCGGGAGGGGCAGGGAGTTTCCTTTCTGTACGTAGTACTAATATTAATTCTGTGGTCCAGTTTAAAGCACGTCCGCCCCCAAATTCGAATTCGTACCCAAATGCTCGCGCGTTGGTACGTACGCTCTTTCTAGACGCTAATGTCACGCGTATTTCACACAAGAGAATCGCGACGAATTCGCCCCTTCAAACAAACAAAGCGTAAAAAAGTCTTAAATAATTATTTATAATAAAAACAAAATCTTACAAGTCCGTAAGTCCATCATGCTTTTAACATCTTCTAAGAATAAATACCCTTATTCTTTTTTTTTCTAGAATTAGGGGAGGCTTTTGCCCAGCAGTGGGACATAAATAGCTAGATAAAAAAAAAAGAAATACAGCTTTTTCCCAAAAAAAAAAAAAACGATGAAGAACAAATAAAACTTCAAATTAAAAACAATACTTAATATAAGTACGATTTATTTGATATAAAAACAATAATGTAAAAATAATTTAAGTGCCTATTATTTTAGTAACAATACTGGTTTAAATTATACTGTCTGCAACTTTCTATTTATTTTATTTTATTCATTAGGAAGACCAACAGCTATTTACACAACAATAGATTACTTAAGAACTAAAATAGCCAATTAATGGTCCTCATAAATAGAATAGATAGGTAACAACGAAGTTAAAAAAAAATTGCACTACATCTTAAATTCACCTTGTACAAATCGTAAAAACTAAACTGAAACGGCGATGCTAGCCATACATATCTAGCATCACATTGATAGTTTTCCTTTTAAATTCATTATATTTTTTCACGTATCCTCACAGGGGGAGGGGGACACTATGCTCTAACAAGATTTAGCTCTTTAAAGTTAGTAAATATTTCGCAAATGGATTCCTAAATCAAATAAATTCGGTCAAGTGAGAGTTGAACAAACACTAACATACGTTGGGTTCCGTACCATTGAACAATATTAGTTCTAATCGTAATCAGACCAGTTATATTCACCTATGTAGATCAACAAGAAAAGTCGACAGAAAACAATGGAGGCTTATTTAATATAGACCCTTTGGGTATGGAATGGAACCCCAAAAATAAACGAGTACCTATATAAAAGCAGCAAAGGAAGAGAGGTGAGGTAGGTAGGCGGTAACCTGGCTCGTCATAATGATATTTGACAAGTACATTTCTCGCATACTGCTAAAACTGCGTTCTGTCAAATACATAAGACGTAAAGAAAAAAATCATTCCTTCACAAATCTAGGGAACCAAAACAGACCAAAAATGTGAAACTTGACAAAAATGAGCCTCACAGAAGATATTACCTGTCCTTCAGCAGTGGTCATTCCGAAATGCTAGTAGTTTGTAGCTTTGAGACATAAAATAATTAGTTATCGACGTGAAAAAGAGCCTTCTCTGAAGGCCAAGTTTCAATAAAAAAATTTGACTTTGACTTCACCAACAAAGGCAAAAACCATATCTGACATCCCGCTTCCTCAGCTGTCTGTCTCTAAAAAAATTTTTTTTTCTAATTATGGTCAAATATAAATAGTATTTGGTTCCGTTGAACAAAATTCTGGCGACGAAGCAACAGAGAACATAATAATATATTTTTTTAAATCAATAACTAATATTTTAAAAGATATTAAAGAAATAGTGACCAAATCAGTACAAAATCTGTTCTATCCTGCCAACGAAAGTAGAACATTGTGTTGTGTAAAAAACAATTTTATTGCAATGCGTACACGACCTTAGTTGTGCGCATGTGAATTTTGTTTTTTGCCGCCTAGGTGAACTAGCAAATACGCATAAGCTCTTCAGTATATCGAAAACTATACACTCCGTAAACGTTAGTAAAAATATAATTTAAGTCTGGTTTTTCCAGGATCTTGGATTATTAATTTGATACCCATCATATTGCACTACATAAATAAAAAAACTATTTTTCACTTGCCACTTATAGCATGTCATTCAACGGCAGTTAGCCAAGAAAACTTGGCTGTCGAGATGAATCTGACGTATTAAGTATGCAAATCCACCCGAGTCAATAAAGAGGATTGACAGACAGGCAATTAAATTCCTAACAGGTTAACCCAGGTGAAAAATAGGTTGAAAGGAATAAATTCCTAACCTACCGAGGTGGAGAGTTGGTTTGAGTGAAATGTTATTGGTAACCAACCACCCCGAGCCAGACGGCGAGTCACACGGGCAGCAGCGGGGCCTGGTCCCGCGCGCGCAGCTTGGCGCGGTTGTAGAGCAGCACGCCGGCCGCGGCCAGCGCCATGCCGGCGAGGTTGGCGGCCGGCGCGGGGTTGCGCAGCAGCAGCAGCGACGCGCCCACCACGGCGGCGCGCTTGGCGGCCGAGGCCACGGCGTACGCCAGCGGCGACACGCGCGACAGCACGCTGAACGCCGCCACCGCCTGCAGCCACGCCAGCAGCCCGTCTGCAATACAATACAACACAACATATTATCATATCCACAAAAAAGATATCAATCTTACTTGACATTTCGATGGCCATTAAAATTTGTCAATCAGGTCAAAGGACGAATGCATCAATATAGATTTTACTACTTTGACTAGCAATGCTACGAAGCTTCACTCTTATGAAAATTTCAGCATTAATTGCTTAGCCTGCATCACACGTTTTTAGCCAAAACAGTCGTTACTGAATTGATTGTGGTGCTAAATCTAGATCATTAATGATAATAAAAATAGTACAATAGGCTTCTCAAATTACTGCTACTACTTGTACGAGACAGAAAAAATATTGTGCCTGTTATTTTCGCATCTATACCTTCCAGAAAAAACGAAAAACATGAAAAGCAAAGTTCAAGGCTTTAACGAAATCGTTATGAAAAACACAAATCATAATTCCCCACTTAAGTTGTCTGTTTACCCCAAGAGTCGACTGTTAGATAGTGCTTCTGCATTAAGTCCACCTATTGTGCCATACATTGTGTTTGTACAATAAAGGTTAAATAAATAAATTTCTACATTATGTTAAATCGCGAATTTATTAAACTAGCTACAAGTTGCTGGTTTTAGATTTTTGAAAAATAACTCTGAAAAAATGTTAAAAATCGTAGCAATTCACAAAGAAATTCCACATACATTTTTACTATGGCAGCGAAACGCTCAATTTGAGTTCCAAGCCCACGAAAAATCAATCTGCCGTATGAATTCAAAGGGAATCCACGTCGCTCTGCTGCTCGAGAGACATTTAATTTTTGCGTGTTCATGTATTCGCAGACATCAGAGAGTAATGTAGATCAGAGTTGCATATTTATTACTTTTAATCTTTTTTAAATTTATATAGGTACCATTTTCATACTAATGATAGCCGACAATTTTTGATGAAATAGAAATCGTAATAAATTGCAATCATAGAAATCGAAATCATAAAAATAAAAATAAATCCAAATCAAGATCCAAGATGGCGGACAGCTTTTTTTTTTAGTTTTGCAGTATGGGTATCCTAATAATCCATACTAATATTATAAATGCGAAAGTTTGGATGTGAGTTTGTGAGTTTGTGAGTTTGTGAATTTGTGAGTTTGTGAGTTTGTGAGGATGTTTGTTACTAAATCACGCAAAATCTACTGGACGGATTTCGATGAAATTTGGTACAGAGGTAGATAATGACCTGGAATAGCACATAGGCTACTTTTTATCCCGGGAAAAAGCACTGTTCCCGTGGGAAATTCACGCGGGCGAAGCCGCGGGCAAAAGCTAGTAATATTATAAAAGCGAAAGTTTGGATGTGAGTTTGTGAGGATGTTTGTTACTCAATCACGCAAAATCTACTGGACAGATTTCGATGAAATTTGGTACAGAGGTAGATAATGACCTGGAATAGCACATAGGCTACTTTTTATCATGGAAAAAATGGTTCCTGTGGGCATGGGATACCGATTATAGTAACGCCATCTATTATTTGACAAAATAGACGTCATGTCAAAATGACGTTACGTCAAAGTGACGTTACGACAGCCTCCCCACTACTTCCATATAAAATGGGCCGTTGCACCGGCCGTCAGTATGCCCGGATACGTCGAGGTGTGCGGACTGCTGCTGAGTGCACGGACTAATGGCACTCTGCTCAAACTTCTATATATTATCTGTGTGAAGGAATATCAATGAGTTTGTTGTGATGTACATTACGTGCGGAGGCGGGGCGCGCAACATAGCCGTATGAGGTACACTACATTTTTTCCATTACATCTAATTTGTCATTAGATGGCGCCATAACTAAATACTTGACGTCAACTAACTAAAAAATAAGAAAGTGACGATTTATAAGTGCTATTTTTAAGCCAATATAAATAAAAATATTTGACTTTGACTTTGACTTTGACTTGCCTTTAGTTCTCACGGCCTGCCACGAGATGGCAATTTACCGCGGACAAGTTCTTTCAATATTTTTTCGCGAAGAATGTCCTTTCGAGTAATATTTTAAAAAATATTTATGTATACCATATAGTGTAGCGAAAACAGTAGCGCCACAGAATAGTAAGTAGTACTAACGTACATATCGGTCACTCACCGCCCCGCACTCATTACAAATACCGCACCCCACCCCGCCGAGCACTGTGCTGTAGACATCACTGATACGGTTTAGGCGCGATTGGTCCAAAGTTTCAAAAAATGTCCAATTCGCGATTGGTCAAATTCGCGGTTGGTCCAATTCGCGGTTGGTTCAATTCGCAGTTGGTCTAATTCGCGGTTGGTCTAAAAATAAACAATGTTTCCGAAATTGTAAATTTTGTTTGTTGTTTGTTTGTAAACTCTTTATTGCACATACACACAAGAAAAATACAAAACATAGTGAAACAAAAAGAGAGGCGTACAATGGCGGACTTATCCCAAAAAGGGATTTCTTCCAGTCAACCAAGTGTTTGAAAGGAATATTTGAATGAAATAAGAAGGGAAGCGTAAGGCAAAAATCAGAAAAAAAAATAGAACACGAAAATACATACACCAAAGTATACATAAATACTTACAAAAAAAAAAATACATATATATATACAATACATATATATAAATACATACACACTCAAATGTCTAAAGAATCTTTATAGAAACTTTTGAGTTGAGATTTGAAGGAGGAAAGCGAAGGAGCCATCTTTATGTTAAGAGGAAGCTTGTTCCAAAGCTTTGCAGCACGCACATAGAAAGACAGAGCATAGATCCGCGAGGTGTACTCAGGAATATGCAACTGAGGATTATTGCGCGAACGCAAGCGCTCATCAACATCTCGGAAAGCGAACTTTTCTCGAAGGTAACAAGGGTAGGAGGGATTGAAAAGGACATTAAATAGAAGTGAAAGAATATGAAGGTTGTGGCGAAGGCGAATGGGCAGCCAGTCAAGCTGACGACGGAATTCGGAAACATGGTCGATGTTTGTAATATATTGGGTAAAACTAAACGCAGGCGTTTCGCATTGCTGCCGCCAGAGGGCGTTCGGGGTTTTCACACTGCTAGCGTGGATGGCGTCGCGTGTGTAGTCCGCCATTGCATTGTCCAGGGCGATATCGGTTTGATTTTAATACGCGGAGCGGTCTCGCGTCTTTTGCTTGTTGTTTAGTTTGAGTGATAATTGTGAATTTCCTGTTTGTTAAATAACTATTGAATTTGTGTTTGTGAAAAACTCTGTTATTGTGACTTTTTCTTGTGAGAGGTGAAACGTGGCTGGCTGTTCACATCTGGCTGTTCCCGAGTGAAACTACGGGAAGAAATCTATTTAGTTGTTATGGGGAATTGAGATCTCAAGGGTTAGGTAGGGTAATTAGGAATTCCCCCTTCCCGAAGACACTCAAGTTTGGATCCGAAGAGAAAGAAGATTTAGTTTGGTAAGTGTTCAATTCTAGTTAATTTATAGGTTAGGTTATCATATAGGGCCCTGTAGCTCCCTTCATAAGCTACGGTGGTAGCAGACTGCGTATAGCTTAAGTTAGATTCTAGTCGGACAAGCGTGGTGTCGCGTGGAGATTTTTTCCCGGTACTTAATTTTACCGGTAGATTTTTTCCCGGTAAAGTTCCGGTACAGAATTCTTCCCGCCGCTTCGTTTGTCCGGATTCGCTCTGCGCACATTTTCTGGCAGCAGAGCGTAGTTGCTCTGCACATTTTCTGGTAGCAGAGCGTAGTTTATCTACCCTCTATTTGTTCGTTTGTAAAAAATAATTAATTGTTTGTAAAAATTATTAGATTTTTCTTAGTTTGTTTGTATAAGAATATTTGTAACCTTTTTTGTATTTGTTTGCGGTTTGTACCGTGCGTTCCGGGTTTGTGCCATTCTCATACCTACCGCGGTTCTTCGTGTAGTTGCTTGATTTTGTTGTTTTTTATTTACCTTTTGTTATTTTTTGTTTGTGACTTGACGCGATGGCGAAGGCCTCCAATGCTAGGGCGACACTCGCCAACGAATTGAGATGGTTTGTGACGGCCGGAGGACTCCTGTCCCGGAAGGACAGGGAGGGCGCCATACTGCTAAGAGCGGATCACCTCCACTCACGATTGATTAGCGCGGAAGCGGCCATGGCGGCGCTTACCGAAGCCGATCTTACCCCGGAGGCCTACGCAGGTCACATGGCGGACATGGACCAGATCCTGAGTCTGCACGATGATATCGCGGAGGCGGTGACCGCAATAAGGGCGAGACAGGCTGGCGGACCAGCCCTCGCACACCTGTTAGACAGGAAGGACCAGCGGTTACTGGTCGGCTCCCCACCCTTCAGCTGTCCCACTTTGGGGGTAGGATGGAGGAGTGGGTAGCATATAAAAATATGTTTGAGTCCCTGGTCGTAGCACGACAGGATTTGTCGAAGGCCCAGAAGATGGCCTACCTCCTCTCCACTCTTGAGGATGAAGCGCGGTCGCTCATCCAGCACCTCCGGGTGGAGGACGACCAGTACGATACGGCTTGGGAGTTATTGAACTCCCGCTACCAAAACTTACGTTTGTTAGCGGATGCGCACGCCGCACAGTTGATGGCCCTGCCCAAGGTGGCCAACAGGGCACAGTTGCGCCTGCAGTTGCTCACGCCCGTTACAGTGGCCTGTAACGCGCTCCGCACACTGGGGCTGCCGGTGGACCAATGGTCCTTTTTGCTGGTGCACATTGTATTGGGCAAATTACCCAATGACATCCGCTCGCGATTTGAGCGCGAGAATGCGGAACGGGATAGCACCACCCTACCAACATTCACTGACTTGGTGAAGTTTTTGGAGTTTGAGGCACGGGCTGCTGAGAATACCATGACGGACTCAGCGCCATCCAGAGCGCCTGAACGTAGGCCCTTGGAACCCTCATGGCGAGGTAAGCCCCAACAGGGACGGCAACCGCCACCGCGTGGAGCTGGTGTGCGGGTTGCGCACACGGCAGCAGTCGCGAGGGACGCGGACTGCCTGCAATGTGGCCGGATGGGCCACAGCCTGCTACAATGCAGGGACTGGCAGAGACTGCCAGTACAAGATAGGCGCCGCATGGCAAAGCGGCATGAACTTTGCTTTTATTGTTTGGGCGGTCACTATGCACGTGACTGTCCCAGTGCCATACCATGCAGTGCATGCCGTGGGCGGCACCACGCGATGCTTTGCATGAACCGCAACGGGGATGGCACCCGGATGTTGAGGCAGGGGTCCCCTATGGGCGGGGGCGCTCCTGCGCGAAGCCCTCCACCACCGGACGGAGGACGCGGCTTCGCTCGTCGCACCCCCTCGGGAGGGGGTCGCGTACCTGCGCGGGTCTTGGCGGACCGGGACCACGCGCCCCAAGGTCATGGCCAGTATGTAGCTGGCCAGGCCCCGGATAGGGCCCCCATGGGCGGGGGCCCTAGATCGGACGTGAGAGTGGGGACACCCCTCCACGCGGGTTACCAATGCCCAACACATGCAGCCGCAGCGGTTTTCTCCGCCGCTGCACGAGTACCCACGGCTGGAGTACCACCCGCCGTACCATATGTATGGCCGGGCCGCGGGTTCTGCCCCCCCTCTGATGGGGATGTGCACTCGCCCGCCATATTATCCGGGTCAGTGGCGCGCCCCTGGTTTGGAGAGAGTGGGGAGCCCGTAACTAGCTTGCTCCCTTGCTGGGACAGAGCCGCGGACGGTTCTGCTCCCTACCGCGGTGGTCCGCGTATGGGGTCGTGGGGGAAGCCATTAATTTGAGAGCTCTGTTGGACTCAGGGGCTCAAAGCAGTTTGGTTACCACTCGAGTGGCACGCCAGTTAGGTTTAGTCGTGGAAGACTCGCCTGTGCCACTTCTTGGAGTTGGTGGCATACAAGTGAAGTGTCTGACGGGCCAGACACTTGTCACCTTTTCTTCGCTGAAGTCCTCCACAATGAGGATCACGACTTCGGCTATGGTAATGGATACCATTGCGGGTTGGCACCCCTCGACAGACATACCGCCGGGTGTGTTGTCTTTGGTTTCGGGTCTGGATTTGGCCGACCCCTTTGTCTTTCATCCCGGCCCAGTGGACTTGCTCCTGGGCTCGGACGTATTGGGTTGGATTTTGTTGGGTACACAGAAGGCTCTGGGTTCGTCTTCACTGATGGCAGTGTCTACGATTTTTGGTTTTGCCCTGATGGGCCCTGTGTTTGATAATGGCACCGCGGAGGAGCCACCGGTTGTCGCATCTGCGTCCTTGGCCAAGACCATGCAAAGGTTTTGGGAGGTGGAGGAGCCACCTATGAGTTCCAGGATGGATCCGGAACACGCTGAGTGCGAAGCCCTTTTTCGATCGACCACGGAGAGGTTGCCCTCCGGTCGGTTTGTAACTAGGTTACCCTTTGTTGCCTCTCGTCCTAGCCTAGGGCAAAGTAGGGCGCTTGCGGAGAAACGACTGCTGTCCATGGAGCGACGTATGCAGCGTGACCACGTACTTCGCGATAAATATATTGAATTTATGCGCGAGTACGAGGATTTGGGTCACATGTCTCCGGCTCGAGTTGATTGGAGCTCAACTGAGCATTATTTTTTGCCCCACCACGCGGTGGTGAAGGCCTCAACAGGCAAATTGAGGACCGTCTTCGATGGGTCCGCACCCACTTCGAACGGGGTTTCGTTGAATCTGTGTTTGCATTCGGGTCCCAAATTGCATAGGGACATAATTGACATCATCTTGAACTTTAGAAGACATCAAGTGGTTTTTGGTGCGGACATCCGGATGATGTTCCGCCAGACAGTCATACATCCTGAGGACAGGCGATTCCAGTTGATACTCTGGCGTGAGCGCCCTGAGGATCCTGTGACGGTGTATGAACTCAATACAAACACCTATGGTTTGAAATCTAGTCCCTATATCGCCATCAGATCATTGCTTGAATTGGCAGAGCGGGAACGGATCCGCTTTCCCCGTGGGGCTTCCGTGCTGTCACGTGACTTGTATGTTGATGACGTGTGCACCGGAGCCCAAAGTATTGAGGAGGCCCTCCTACTGCGGGATGAATTGATTGAAATATTGAAGACAGGTGGCTACGAGCTACGTAAGTGGTTGTCTAATGAGCCTAAAGTTCTAGAAGGGATCCCGGAGGATCACCAACAGAACCCTCACCTGTTTGAGGATGTGGATGATCCCAACAGGATAGCGGTGCTGGGCATGCAGTACCAGCCGCTAACCGATATTTTCACATTCCAAGTGGACTTGGAAATACCAAAAGTCTGGACTAAGAGAACGGTGTTGTCCGTAATAGCCCGTATGTTTGATCCAAGCGGTTGGATCAGTCCAGTGATATTCTCTGCAAAGTGTCTTCTTCAGAGACTTTGGACTTTGGGCGTCTCGTGGGACGAGCCGCTGTTTGGCTCTCCATTGGATGATTGGCTCGAGTTGTTTTCATCGATTAAGGAAGTCAATCGGATTGCCTTGCCTCGTCGAATATTGCCCCCGGGAAATATCGAGCCAGCCTGCATGGCTTTTGTGACGCGTCGGAGCGAGGCTACGCCGCGTCAGTCTATATGCGGACAGTTGACGCCGATGGCCGGGTCAATGTCTCGCTTTTGTTAGGGAAGAGCAAGGTCGCCCCCATCAGGACTAGGCTGACTATTCCCAAGCTTGAGTTGAGTGGAGCTCACCTTCTCTCTAAATTGTTGCATCACGTTGCATGTGAGCTGGCGGCCACGGTCGAGATACGGGACATCTTCGCCTGGTCGGATAGCCAGGTCGCGCTTGCATGGTTGCGCGCGGCCCCACATACCTTGGAGGTTTTTGTGGGAAATCGGGTTTCCCAAATCCAGAATATCGGAATTGATATAACATGGAGACATGTGCCGGGAGAGCTTAACCCAGCGGACTGTGCTTCCCGAGGTTGTACGGCACCAGAATTGGTGTCACACCCGCTCTGGTGGGGTCCAGAGTGGCTGATGGGATCAGAAACTTCTTGGCCTGTCTGTCAGACAGATGTTACTTCTTTGAGTTTGACTGGGCTCCGTGTACATGCTGTAGTCGCTGAGACGACGTCGGAGCCGGATTGGCTACTTGCTCGGTATAGCAGCTTGGATAAGCTTCTGGGTGTTACCAGTTGGATTAAGCGTTTCATACATAATTGTAGAAACCCACAGGCAAAGCGGTTGGAGCCGATTGCAGGTGCAGAAGAGCGCCGGAGCGCATTGTTGCATTGGGTCCGTGTCGTGCAGACCGGACGGTTTGAGTCAGAGCTTCGTATCTTGCGCGACGCACGCGCTAAGTTGAAGGGCGCGGTCGCTCGTTTGAACCCGTACATCGACTCGGATGGGCTTCTTCGGGTTGGAGGCAGGCTCCGGAAGGCGGATCTTCCATATGAGACTCGCCATCCTCTGTTGTTGCCCAAGGGCGGACCCTTGGTGCAGCTTTTGGTGTCTGATCGACACATTCGTAACGCCCATGCTGGGTGCAATGCTTTGTTGGCTATTTTGCAACGCGAGTTTTGGATTTTGTCTGCCCGAAGAGCAATCCGTAGCGTTCTGTTTCGATGTATTGCATGTTATAGGTTGAAGGCATCCACGATGCAACCACAGATGGGTGATTTGCCCGCTGATCGAATCCGACCTTCGAGACCGTTTGACGGCGTTGGAACCGATTTTGCCGGTCCCTTTTCGATCAAGGCTTCTCCCTTTCGTAATGCCCGTATTGTGAAGGGCTATTTGTGTGTATTTGTTTGTTTGGCCACCAAGGCTGTCCATTTGGAGGTGGTATCGGCTCTGACTACGGAGGCCTTCGTCGCCGCGTTGGATCGCTTTGTTTCGCGTCGAGGTCTACCTTCCCTTATTAGGTCTGATAATGGCACAAACTATAAAGGAACTGTAAATTATCTTAAGGATGTTTCTGTGTTTATTGATAAAAATTGTACTAGTTTAAGTCAAATTGCTGCCCAAAGGGGAATAACCTGGAAGTTTAGTCCCCCAAGTTGCCCCCATTGGGGAGGGATTTTTGAAGCGGCTGTGAAATCCGCAAAGACCCACCTCCGCCGCATTATCGGAGAAACGGCTCTAACTTTTGAAGAGCTGGCCACAGTGTTTTGTAAAGTTGAGGCGGTCCTCAACTCTCGTCCTCTCTGTCCGCTATCTCCAGATCCAAATGACTTGGAAGCTCTCACCCCTGGTCATTTTTTGGTGGGAGGGCCGTTGAATGCCCTGCCCGAATACCCGTGGAAGGATGAACGCGTATATCGGTTGTCGCGTTTTCAAATGTTGCAGCAAATGAGCCAGGACTTTTGGCGTCGCTGGTCGCTTGAATATTTGCATTTGCTGCAGCAAAGAGTGAAGTGGACAGACAGGACTGAGCCTCCCAGGGAGGGTGATTTAGTATTGTTAAAAGAGGCAAATTTGCCCTCATTGCTTTGGCGACGAGCTCGCATATTACGTTTGATTCTTGGCGGAGATGGCACTCCGCGTGTGGCTGAGGTGTTGGTCGACGGTTCGATTTTAAGGAGAGGTGTGACCTCTCTCGCCCGCCTTCCCGTAGAGTAAGCTAGCGGTCTGCTTCTCAGACCGGGACGGGGGGATGTTTGTAATATATTGGGTAAAACTAAACGCAGGCGTTTCGCATTGCTGCCGCCAGAGGGCGTTCGGGGTTTTCACACTGCTAGCGTGGATGGCGTCGCGTGTGTAGTCCGCCATTGCATTGTCCAGGGCGATATCGGTTTGATTTTAATACGCGGAGCGGTCTCGCGTCTTTTGCTTGTTGTTTAGTTTGAGTGATAATTGTGAATTTCCTGTTTGTTAAATAACTATTGAATTTGTGTTTGTGAAAAACTCTGTTATTGTGACTTTTTCTTGTGAGAGGTGAAACGTGGCTGGCTGTTCACATCTGGCTGTTCCCGAGTGAAACTACGGGAAGAAATCTATTTAGTTGTTATGGGGAATTGAGATCTCAAGGGTTAGGTAGGGTAATTAGGAATTCCCCCTTCCCGAAGACACTCAAGTTTGGATCCGAAGAGAAAGAAGATTTAGTTTGGTAAGTGTTCAATTCTAGTTAATTTATAGGTTAGGTTATCATATAGGGCCCTGTAGCTCCCTTCATAAGCTACGGTGGTAGCAGACTGCGTATAGCTTAAGTTAGATTCTAGTCGGACAAGCGTGGTGTCGCGTGGAGATTTTTCCCGGTACTTAATTTTACCGGTAGATTTTTTCCCGGTAAAGTTCCGGTACAGAATTCTTCCCGCCGCTTCGTTTGTCCGGATTCGCTCTGCGCACATTTTCTGGCAGCAGAGCGTAGTTGCTCTGCACAGTCGAACTTACGAAGTCCGAAAATAAAACGAATACCCTGATTCTGAAGACGCTCTAATTTGTTATATTGCTCCTCGGTGATATTTGAGTAAGCAACATCAGAGTAGTCCAAAAGCGGGATGAGGAGGGACTGAGCTAGCAGAGTTTTTGTAACAGTGGGAAGAAAGAACTGTAATCGACGAAGAGCATGAAGGGATGCAAACATTTTACGACTGACCTCATTAATATGCGGGGCCCATGAAAGCGTCTCGTCCATGGTGATGCCGAGGTTCTTAACAGTAGGAGATAAAGGAATAATATTGTTATCAAGAACAAGATTGGGCACCACCACTTGTTTGAATTTATCAATAAAATAAGGACTCCCAATAATAATGGCCTGAGACTTCCTGGCATTAACTAAAAGACCAAACTGGCGTGCCCAGGATGCAATTTTAGCCAGATCTGCGTTGATAGTATTAAAAGCATCATGGACATTTTCCAACGGAGCAGCTGTGTAAATCTGCAAATCGTCTGCATATAAGTGAAATTTAGAGGAGAGAGAAGCCGTAATGCCATTAATGAAGATGGAGAAAAGAACAGGGGAGAGGATACCACCTTGTGGAACACCAGCAGTGAGATCACACCAGTCAGAAAAACAATCATTCAACAAAACACACTGCCGACGTCCGGTCAGGTAAGATTTAAACCAGTTCAGGGAAATCGGGGAGAAATTCAAGTTCCAAGAAGAGCAACAAGTACGTCGAAATCAACAGTGTTGAAAGCACTGGTAAAGTCTAATAGGACAAGGACAGTTAATTTTTTAAGTTCAATGTTAGCACGAATATCATATGTGATCTTCACCAGCGCAGTTGTGGTGCTATGACCCTTTTTGAAACCAGATTGAAAGGAACTCAAGAGATTGAAGCGAGAAAGATGGATACTCAATTGATGATGGACATGGTGTTCTAGGATTTTGGAAAGTAAGGGAAGGATGGAGATAGGTCGAAATTCGGATGGGCAGGAAGGATTGGGTTTTTTAGGGAGAGGGACTATGTGTGCTAGTTTCCAGGCGGAAGGGAAAACACCGGACGCGATAGACGTGTTAATGATATTAGCAATAAACGGGGCAATAAGCGGAGCGATGGGCTTGATCATGTCCAGACTATACCATCGTTTCCGACCGCTTTAGATTTGATGGAGTTGATAAATTTTATGACGTCGTCACATGAAATATCTTCTATACAGAAGGCAGGAGAGCTAAGAGATGGTTTAGCAGAGATAAAATCTAAAGTTGCTTGCTTTGTTGCGGAGGAAAGACAGGAGGGTGATGCACAGAAGTGCTTGTTTAAGTCATTTACATCCATTACAAATTCACAGCCAGATTGTTGTTTTCCCAAGCCTAAACCCTTCAAAAATTTCCATACTTTATTAGAGGGACAGTTCAGAACGCTCGAATGAATGTACTTCCGCTTCGCCTCCCGACACTTTTTATTGCATAGGTTGCGCAGACAAATGTAAGCGGAGCGGTTTTCATCAGATGGACACTGGCGCATTCTCAACTTGGCACGGTCTCTTCTGGCCATGCAGGTCTTGATTTCTTCAGAGAGCCAGGGAGCAGGAGCATGCTTAACGCGAACTGGGTGAACAGGAGCATGTTTATCAAAAAGAGACAAAAGAATGTCATTGAATTTTAGGATCTTTAAGTCCACATCAACGATAGCCAAGACATCATTCCAGTTTACCTCAGCGAAATCCCTTTTAAACTGTACCTCGTCGATTGACAGGAAATCACGAACCATAACAATCTTATGTCTATGTTTAGGAGGGCGTAGCCTAAAGGATGCAAAAATTAGATCGTGGGCTGAGAATCCTGGAGCAGGAAATTGACCGTGAGAAGAAACAAGGTTAGGAGAGGAGGTTATGATGAGATCGAGAAGCGAAGGAGGGCCGTTGTGAGGAAAATGAGTGGCATTCAGAGGAAGAACATGCAGGTCAAGAGAGTGAAGGAGTGAAAGAAGCGAATGCGATCTGGAGTCGTTTTTGATAAGACAGGTGTTGAAATCTCCCATAATGATGAGATGATCAAAACGATTACGAAAGTCAGTGAGCAATGTTTCAAAAGAATTAAAAAAATTTATACGAATTTTTTGAGTGTTATACTTTGTATATTGAGAAGCTAAGATCATATAGTAGTAGTTAGGTTTAGGTTATTTTTTTAAGACCGCCCGGAAAGACTGAGGGCGGAAAAGAAGTTAGGTTCAGGTTATTTTTTTTATTACCAACCGGAAAGACTTGAAGGCAGAAAATAAGTTAGGTTCAGGTTACTTTTTATGACCTGTAGTTTTTCAGTGCGCTGATTACGAAAATAACATTTATTTTGAGATCCAAGATGCAAAATTGAAAAAAAATTGTCCGCCATCTTGGATCTCAAAATAAATATTTTTTCGTAATCAGCGCACTGAAAAACTTATAAAACGATACCCACATTGCAAAATTAAAAAAAAGTTGTCCGCCATCTTGGATCCAAAAATACTATTTTTGTAAACCTTATCCCGAAAAATTGGCCTTCATGGGATGCCAGGCAGATATTTAACATCTTAGCATCCTGGCACGACGGTCATGCTATTTTCTGTCGCGGCATTCATGTCCATTTTACTGCCAAGTCACGCCAAGTATGTTTTACATAAAAAAATGGTCGTAATTTTATTTTTAGTATTAATTACCGTAAAGCAAGAAAAAATAATTATATAGGTACCAACAAATTCTTTGCCGGATCCCTGTCACTTATTACTTCGGGTTGGCGGCAATCTCACGTCGATCGTGACTTGCACAGTGCACACAGCCAGCTGCGGTCTATCAAATACCTAAACTCGGTCGGGCGCGCGGACGTGATACACTCTTAATGCTGAAATTTCCTTATTTACCACAGACAATATAACCAGATGTTGCCTGTATATTATATGCACAATAAAGTCAAGTGATAGTTCATGGAACATTGATTGTGTCGTCATTGGAAACAAACCTAAGGCCAGCAAGGGCATGGTCCTGTGCCAGGAGTGCAGCCAGGCGGCCTCTTGCCAGAGCGTGGTCCCGTCGCGCCACAGCCACACGGGCAGGAACAGCAGCAGCGCCAGCCGGCCCAGCAGCTGCAGCAGCCGCAGGTGGTGCACGCCGGTGTCGCGCAGCACTCGCTTGGAGTACAGGTGCTGCAGCGACAGCAGCGCCGCGGCGGCCAGCGCGGCGCCCAGGCCGGTCGCGTCGAACTGCAGCTCCGTGGCCGACGCGACCGCCACGCCGCCCGCGATCAGCAGCAGCGCACCCGCCACCGCGCGCGGCTGCCGCTCGCCGAACAGCACGAAGGCCAGCCCCGCCGTCCACAGCGGCGTCGTCGCCTTCACTGCAAACAAACAAACAAGCAAACAATGTACATGCAACTTTATTCCAACTTGGCCTTCACAGGCACTTTTTCACATCAAAAACTACTTGCATAATTATATTGTAGCTTTTGCCCGCGGCTTCGCCCGCGTGAATTTCCCACAGGAACAGTGCTTTTTCCCGACATGAAAGGTATATCCTTCTCAGTACTTCTTACTAGGTGTATGCAAAATTTCAGGAAGATAAAGGTTCAGTAGATAAAGCGTGAAGAGGCAATAAACAAACAAACTCACTTTCGCATTTATATTAGTAGTTAATATAATAAGTTAGTAACCGCAAATTGATGTACAGTGTTGCAATTTGGATACACAGATACGTTAGGTAAAAACAAACATTTTGAGCGGTAGTTCCGAAAAATCGCCCCCAAGTAGGGTAGGGTATTGATGTAATAATGACCTCAATTTTTGTATGGAAATAAAACATTTTTTTTTCAGAAACCTATTGTGTGTGGTATCAAATAAAAGGGCTTGATGAGCCGGTTCTGAAAATTTACTACACTATTACCTTTTGGCCACCTGTTTTCTAAAAATCGAAGGAGTAGTTTCGAAACATACCAAGTTTGGGCCCGGCTTAGTCATTTTTTTGGAAAACATATGCCAAATGGCTCTAAATATACTCATATCAAACCTTAAGAAAGCGATTTAGAGAAAAATAAAATTGACTGTTTTTTGGAAATTTTTTTATGGTTTCACTAAATTCAGAATCTCAAACTTAAGGTTCAGGGCATCTCAAAGTTCAGGGCAATCAATCATACCAGTGATCAACTTTATAAAGAAAGTAATTATAAAATATAGTAAATGTTAACATTTTTAAAATAGTTTTTTTCAGAGTTGTTAATGAGTATATTAGGAGTCACGAGGCATTTGTTTATCAAAATTGTACTAATCAGCCTCCTTTTTGGGGGAGCCCACAAACTTAGCATGTTTTGAGAATATTTTTTGGTTTTCTTAAAGATGTTGCAAAACAAGTGAAGTAAAGGTAATGGTGTAGTATATTATTAGAATTGACTCGTCAAGCCCTTTCATTTGATACCCCACAGGATAGGATTTGAATTAAAAAAAATTCCATCCAATCCCATACAAAAAAATTATATTGGTATTATCGTTATTGGATTTTTAGGAACTACCGCTTAAAATGTTTATATGAACCAAACGCACCTGTGTATTAAATTACAATCCTGTACATTGCTTTATAGTTTCTATTTTTATCATATCTCAACGACTAATTGGATGGTGTACTGTACAAAGCTTATGACATAGGAAGTCATGAACATAAGCTTTTTAAGAATAAAGTGTTAAACATTGAAATTGAACAGACTTTTTATAAATTTTAATAAAAGGTACATAGAGAAACATATGGTTAAATCACCTGTATGCGCATATGAGATGGGCACTTTCCATATGGAGATCTGGGAGAACATAGTGGTGAAGAACTTGGCCCAGGCGAGCGGCACCAGCACGCGCCAGAAGTAGCGGCGCGGGAAGTCCGGCGCGCGCCGCACTCCGGCCGCGCGGAACGCGGGTGCCGAGTACAGCACGATCGACAGCAGCTGCACCATGCTCACCGTCACCGGGAACGGGAACTCTGTCAGCACCAGCTTGCCCACCACGTTGGACGCAGAGCTCACCGTGTACCAGGCCGCGCAGAGCCCGCATACCACCAGCGCTTCGCGTCGACTTCCTTCCAACCCCATGTTCAGCCCTGACCCTCTACTTTTCTCAAAGGAATCAGGACTTCTCGGTCACCGACGTTCACAAAATAACTGCATTTATTTCTAAGGTAGGTATGTCTGTCTATGTATGTGATATTTCGCTTTATTGACATTTTCTCAATCGTCAATACATTAAAGACCTAATGTACCTACTTCATACCTACCTAACCTAAAACTATTACATGAATTAATTTCAAAGTTACAACACAACAGTCACGTCACGTCAACGTCACGTCACGAAAGTATCTCTAGCATAGAGCAAAGAGTATATAATCACTACGTTTTAGCATAGAGCTTCAAAGATTTTTCCCTTACTACTAGAGATAAATGACTGGTCAACTATTGTCAAATTCAGTGGATTTGACTCTAAATGATGGGTCGCTTACTACTAATAGGTACTGAATGTAACGGTGACTAATCATAATTTAATTGTCATAAACTATGAACTTCACGCGAAATACTAGCTTTCGCCCGCGACTTCTTCCGCGCTTACTACTAATAGATACTGAATGTAACGGTGACTAATCATAATTTAATTGTCATAAACTATGAACTTCACGCGAAATACTAGCTTTCGCCCGCGAATTCTTCCGCGCGTAGTTATTTATAGTTAAGATCTCAGGTTCAAAGTCAAAGTCAAAGTCAAAATTTTTTATTGAAACTTGGCCTTCAAAGAAGGCTCTTTTTCACGTCGATAACTCGCTCGATAACGACCACTGCTGAGAAGAAATGCCGAAAGAAACTCATGAAACAGTCTTGGTCGCCTAGCATGCCAGAGGGGCTATTCATTAACTTTATACATACACTAGATTGTGTACAGTCAAAAATAAAATAAAATATAAGTAAAAAAATAATAATAATATAATAAAACATGTTATGTTTGTGATCAAGTAACCACAATGAATTGGTTAAGAACAAAAAATAAAAATAAAATTCGAATCAGGATCGAAGCAGGATCCCCTGGCAACACCCGTTCACAAGTTTGAACATTTAAGAAAAATAAATACTTTCAGTCACTTGAAGATCACAATACACGTACATGTTTAACAATTAAATGTCAATGTAATTAAATTTAAAAAAGAAAGGTAAGGCTATTTTTTCACAATATCAAAAGAATGTAATCAAGTGTGGAGTGGCGAAGTTGTAGGGAGAGACCAAACTTTTTTATCGTTCAAATAATCACTTATTGTGTAATACGCTTTATTCATCAAAGTATTTTTAAGATATGTTTTAAATTTTTGCATCGGTAAATTTATAGCCTCGTCAGGGAGCTTGTTAAACATTTTTACACTTTGACCCACGAAAGACCGCCGAACCTTTTTAAGCCTAAAGCAGGGCGTATAAAGTTTATTCTTATTGCGGGTGTTTATACTATGTACATCGCATGTTTTTTTTAAAGAGGTTTAAATTGGATTTAACAAAAATAAGTACATTGAAGATGTATTGAGATGCAACAGTAAGAATTTTTATTGATTTAAAGAGCTCTCGTAGAGAATCGCGTCGTTTTAGCCCGTACATAAAACGAATTGCTCTTTTCTGTAATACAAATATTTTCCCTATCTCGGCTGCATTTCCCCATATCAATAATCCGTATAACATTATGCTATGAAAGTAGCTGAAATACACGAGTCTAGCTGTTTCAATGTTTGTGCACTGTCTTATCCTTCTCACTGCATAAGCCGCCGAGCTAAGTTTTTTGGCCGTGAGTTCAATGTGTTTATCCCACTTTAACTTACAGTCAACGGTAACGCCTAAGAATTTGACACTGTGTTACTCTAATACTTTGCCATTAACTATTAAAGGTATATCATTATGAGGTGCGTTCGAGAGAGAAAACTTTATACACTTGGTCTTGTCCGTGTTTAAAACCAGGTTGTTGGTTGTAAACCAGTCAAGCACAAGTGTCATAGTATTACTTACATCATCATAATTTTGACTATTTCTGTTGACTTTAAATAGTAATGATGTGTCGTCCGCAAATAAAACAACTTGACACAATTGTTGGGCAAGACATGGAAGGTCATTTATGTAAACAAGGAATAGAAAAGGACCGATTATGGAGCCTTGAGGCACGCCCATGTGTACCGCCGCGCTGCTGGAAGCAGCTCTGTTAACTTCTACTTTCTGAGTTCTGTTGTCCAGGTAAGAAGCTAGTACCTCAAGGGCCGTCCCAGTAACACCATAAAATTTAAGCTTGTTTTTTAGTATATTATGATCCACGCAGTCAAAGGCTTTTGAAAGGTCGCAAAAAATACCTATGACATCTTGGCTGGATTCCCACGCTTCATAGATTATTTGAACTAAAGTAGATGTTGCATCAGTAGTGGAACGACCTTTAGTGAAACCGTACTGACGATTATGTAAGATTTTATTTACGTTAAAATAAGAGACTAATTGCGTTAAAATTAATTTTTCAAATATTTTACTTAAAGCGGGTAATATAGAAATGGGTCTGTAATTAGTGGGATCATTTTTTGTACCCTGTTTGAATAAAGGAATAATTTTACTTATTTTCATGAGGTCAGGGAAAACACCCTCGGAAATGCACTTATTGAAAATCACAGTTAGATGAGGAGCAATCAAATCAATAATACTGCTCAGAACTGCGACAGATGTACCCCAGAGATCCTCAGTATTTTTCATGTTGAGTGCCTTATACGCAGATAAGAGTTCATCCGATGTGATACTTCTAAATCTAAAAATGGACTTAGGATCGGAGGCATTTCTTTTTAATAAGTCATCTGCAGCACTGGGACAAGAGGAGAGGGATCCTGTGATATTCTTAGAAATATTGGCAAAAAAATTATTGAATTCGTTGGCTACTTCATCGTTAGAAGTTATGGTTTTATCACCAATCGCGCGATTTCGATTTGCCTGTCTCGTTATTGATAATAGACCAAGCAGCTTTGATCTTATCATTAGAGTTTTTTATTTTATTAGTCAGATATAAAGATTTTGCAGCAGCACATACCTTTTTAAAAGTTTTTGAATAACATCTAACATATGATACAAATTCCGGTTTAAAATTATATTGTTTTAAATTTAAATGCCATTTGTGGCCCAATCGCAGAAATTTAGTTTTGTTTTCTTATCAAATGTTTTAAGAGGAAAAGATTTGTTAAATTCTTGTTTCACTGTATTAAAAACCTCATCATAATTGTTTGTAATATATTGGGTAAAACTAAACGCAGGCGTTTCGCATTGCTGCCGCCAGAGGGCGTTCGGGGTTTTCACACTGCTAGCGTGAATGGCGTCGCGTGTGGTGTCCGCCATTGCATTGTCCAGGGCGATATCGGTTTGATTTTAATACGCGGAGCGGTCTCGCGTCTTTTGCCTGTTGTTTAGTTTGAGTGATAATTGTGAATTTCCTGTTTGTTAAATAACTATTGAATTTGTGTTTGTGAAAAACTCTGTTATTGTGACTTTTTCTTGTGAGAGGTGAAACGTGGCTGGCTGTTCACATCTGGCTGTTCCCGGAGTGAAACTACGGGAAGAAATCTATTTAGTTGTTATGGGGAATTGAGATCTCAAGGGTTAGGTAGGGTGATTAGGAATTCCCCCTTCCCGAAGACACTCAAGTTTGGATCCGAAGAGAAAGAAGATTTAGTTTGGTAAGTGTTCAATTCTAGTTAATTTATAGGTTAGGTTATCATATAGGGCCCTGTAGCTCCCTTCATAAGCTACGGTGGTAGCAGACTGCGTTAAGTTAGTTAGGTTTTAGTCGGGCAAACGTGGTGCCGCGTGGAGATTTTTTCCCGGTACTTACTTTTACCGGTGGTTTTTTCCCGGTGAAGTTCCGGTACAGAATTCTTCCCGCCGCTTCGTTTGTCCGGATTCTCGCTGCCACATTTTCTGGCAGCAGAGCGTAGTTGCTCTGCACATTTACTGGTAGCAGAGCGTAGTTTATCTACCCTCTATTTGTTCGTTTGTAAAAAATAATTAATTGTTTGTAAAAATTATTAGATTTTTCTTAGTTTGTTTGTATAAGAATATTTGTAACCTTTTTTGTATTTGTTTGCGGTTTGTACCGTGCGTTCCGGGTTTGTGCCATTCTCATACCTACCGCGGTTCTTCGTGTAGTTGCTTGATTTTGTTGTTTTTTATTTACCTTTTGTTATTTTTTGTTTGTGACTTGACGCGATGGCGAAGGCCTCCAATGCTAGGGCGACACTCGCCAACGAATTGAGATGGTTTGTGACGGCCGGAGGACTCCTGTCCCGGAAGGACAGGGAGGGCGCCATACTGCTAAGAGCGGATCACCTCCACTCACGATTGATTAGCGCGGAAGCGGCCATGGCGGCGCTTACCGAAGCCGATCTTACCCCGGAGGCCTACGCAGGTCACATGGCGGACATGGACCAGATCCTGAGTCTGCACGATGATATCGCGGAGGCGGTGACCGCAATAAGGGCGAGACAGGCTGGCGGACCAGCCCTCGCACACCTGTTAGACAGGAAGGACCAGCGGTTACTGGTCGGCTCCCCACCCTTCAGCTGTCCCACTTTGGGGGTAGGATGGAGGAGTGGGTAGCATATAAAAATATGTTTGAGTCCCTGGTCGTAGCACGACAGGATTTGTCGAAGGCCCAGAAGATGGCCTACCTCCTCTCCACTCTTGAGGATGAAGCGCGGTCGCTCATCCAGCACCTCCGGGTGGAGGACGACCAGTACGATACGGCTTGGGAGTTATTGAACTCCCGCTACCAAAACTTACGTTTGTTAGCGGATGCGCACGCCGCACAGTTGATGGCCCTGCCCAAGGTGGCCAACAGGGCACAGTTGCGCCTGCAGTTGCTCACGCCCGTTACAGTGGCCTGTAACGCGCTCCGCACACTGGGGCTGCCGGTGGACCAATGGTCTTTTTGTTGGTGCACATTGTATTGGGCAAATTGCCCAATGACATCCGCTCGCGGTTTGAGCGCGAGAATGCGGAACAGGATAGCACCACCCTACCAACATTCACTGACTTGGTGAAGTTTTTGGAGTTTGAGGCACGGGCTGCTGAGAATACCATGACGGACTCAGCGCCATCCAGAGCGCCTGAACGTAGGCCCTTGGAACCCTCATGGCGAGGGAAGCCCCAACAGGGACGGCAACCGCCACCGCGTGGAGCTGGTGTGCGGGTTGCGCACACGGCAGCAGTCGCGAGGGACGCGGACTGCCTGCAATGTGGCCGGATGGGCCACAGCCTGCTGCAATGCAGGGACTGGCAGAGACTGCCAGTACAAGATAGGCGCCGCATGGCAAAGCGGCATGAACTTTGCTTTTATTGTTTGGGCGGTCACTATGCACGTGACTGTCCCAGTGCCATACCATGCAGTGCATGCCGTGGGCGGCACCACGCGATGCTTTGCATGAACCGCAACGGGGATGGCACCCGGATGTTGAGGCAGGGTCCCCTATGGGCGGGGGCGCTCCTGCGCGAAGCCCTCCACCACCGGACGGAGGACGCGGCTTCGCTCGTCGCACCCCCTCGGGAGGGGTCGCGTACCTGCGCGGGTCTTGGCGGACCGGGACCACGCGCCCCAAGGTCATGGCCAGTATGTAGCTGGCCAGGCCCCGGATAGGCCCCCATGGGCGGGGGCCCTAGATCGGACGTGAGAGTGGGGACACCCCCTCCACGCGGGTTACCAATGCCCAACACATGCAGCCGCAGCGGTTTTCTCCGCCGCTGCACGAGTACCCACGGCTGGAGTACCACCCGCCGTACCATATGTATGGCCGGGCCGCGGGTTCTGCCCCCCTCAGATGGGGATGTGCACTCGCCCGCCATATTATCCGGGTCAGTGGCGCGCCCCTGGTTTGGAGAGAGTGGGGAGCCCGTAACTAGCTTGCTCCTTGCTGGGACAGAGCCGCGGACGGTTCTGCTCCCTACCGCGGTGGTCCGCGTATGGGGTCGTGGGGGAAGCCATTAATTTGAGAGCTCTGTTGGACTCAGGGGCTCAAAGCAGTTTGGTTACCACTCGAGTGGCACGCCAGTTAGGTTTAGTCGTGGAAGACTCGCCTGTGCCACTTCTTGGAGTTGGTGGCATACAAGTGAAGTGTCTGACGGGCCAGACACTTGTCACCTTTTCTTCGCTGAAGTCCTCCACAATGAGGATCACGACTTCGGCTATGGTAATGGATACCATTGCGGGTTGGCACCCCTCGACAGACATACCGCCGGGTGTGTTGTCTTTGGTTTCGGGTCTGGATTTGGCCGACCCCTTTGTCTTTCATCCCGGCCCAGTGGACTTGCTCCTGGGCTCGGACGTATTGGGTTGGATTTTGTTGGGTACACAGAAGGCTCTGGGTTCGTCTTCACTGATGGCAGTGTCTACGATTTTTGGTTTCGCCCTGATGGGCCCTGTGTTTGATAATGGCACCGCGGAGGAGCCACCGGTTGTCGCATCTGCGTCCTTGGCCAAGACCATGCAAAGGTTTTGGGAGGTGGAGGAGCCACCTATGAGTTCCAGGATGGATCCGGAACACGCTGAGTGCGAAGCCCTTTTTCGATCAACCACGGAGAGGTTGCCCTCCGGTCGGTTTGTAACTAGATTACCATTTGTTGCCTCTCGTCCTAGCCTAGGGCAAAGTAGGGCGCTTGCGGAGAAACGACTGCTGTCCATGGAGCGACGCATGCAGCGTGACCACGTACTTCGCGATAAATATATTGAATTTATGCGCGAGTACGAGGATTTGGGTCACATGTCTCCGGCTCGAGTTGATTGGAGCTCAACTGAGCATTATTTTTTGCCCCACCACGCGGTGGTGAAGGCCTCAACGGGCAAGTTGCGGACTGTCTTTGATGGGTCCGCACCCACTTCGAACGGGGTTTCGTTGAATCTGTGTTTGCATTCGGGTCCCAAATTGCATAGGGACATAATTGACATCATCTTGAACTTTAGAAGACATCAAGTGGTTTTTGGTGCGGACATCCGGATGATGTTCCGCCAGACAGTCATACATCCTGAGGACAGGCGATTCCAGTTGATACTCTGGCGTGAGCGCCCTGAGGATCCTGTGACGGTGTATGAACTCAACACAAACACGTATGGTTTGAAATCTAGTCCCTATATCGCCATCAGATCATTGCTTGAATTGGCAGAGCGGGAACGGATCCGCTTTCCCCGTGGGGCTTCCGTGCTGTCACGTGACTTGTATGTTGATGACGTGTGCACCGGAGCCCAAAGTATTGAGGAGGCCCTCCTACTGCGGGATGAATTGATTGAAATATTGAAGACAGGTGGCTACGAGCTACGTAAGTGGTTGTCTAATGAGCCTAAAGTTCTAGAAGGGATCCCGGAGGATCACCAACAGAACCCTCACCTGTTTGAGGATGTGGATGATCCCAACAGGATAGCGGTGCTGGGCATGCAGTACCAGCCGCTAACCGATATTTTCACATTCCAAGTGGACTTGGAAATACCAAAAGTCTGGACTAAGAGAACGGTGTTGTCCGTAATAGCTCGTATGTTTGATCCAAGCGGTTGGATCAGTCCAGTGATATTCTCTGCGAAGTGTCTTCTTCAGAGACTTTGGACTTTGGGCGTCTCGTGGGACGAGCCGCTGTTTGGCTCTCCATTGGATGATTGGCTCGAGTTGTTTTCATCGATTAAGGAAGTCAATCGGATTGCCTTGCCTCGTCGAATATTGCCCCCCGGGAAGTATCGAGCCAGCCTGCATGGCTTTTGTGACGCGTCGGAGCGAGGCTACGCCGCGTCGGTCTATATGCGGACAGTTGACGCCGATGGCCGGGTCAATGTCTCGCTTTTGTTAGGGAAGAGCAAGGTCGCCCCCATCAGGACTAGGCTGACTATTCCCAAGCTTGAGTTGAGTGGAGCTCACCTTCTCTCTAAATTGTTGCATCACGTTGCCAGTGAGCTGGCGGCCACGGTCGAGATACGAGACATCTTCGCCTGGTCGGATAGCCAGGTCGCGCTTGCATGGTTGCGCGCGGCCCCACATACCTTGGAGGTTTTTGTTGGAAACAGGGTTTCCCAAATTCAAAATATCGGAATTGATATAACATGGAGACATGTGCCGGGAGAGCTTAACCCAGCGGACTGTGCTTCCCGAGGTTGTACGGCACCAGAATTGGTGTCACACCCGCTCTGGTGGGGTCCAGAGTGGCTGATGGGATCAGAAACTTCTTGGCCTGTCTGTCAGACAGATGTTACTTCTTTGAGTTTGACTGGGCTCCGTGTACATGCTGTAGTCGCTGAGACGACGTCGGAGCCGGATTGGCTACTTGCTCGGTATAGCAGTTTGGATAAGCTTCTGGGTGTTACCAGTTGGATTAAGCGTTTCATACATAATTGTAGAAACCCACAGGCAAAGCGGTTGGAGCCGATTGCAGGTGCAGAAGAGCGCCGGAGCGCATTGTTGCATTGGGTCCGTGTCGTGCAGACCGGACGGTTTGAGTCAGAGCTTCATATTTTGCGCGAAGCACGCGCTAAGTTGAAGGGCGCGGTCGCTCGTTTGAACCCGTACATCGACTCGGATGGGCTTCTTCGGGTTGGAGGCAGGCTCCGGAAGGCGGATCTTCCATATGAGACTCGCCATCCTCTGTTGTTGCCCAAGGGCGGACCCTTGGTGCAGCTTTTGGTGTCTGATCGACACATTCGTAACGCCCATGCTGGGTGCAATGCTTTGTTGGCTATTTTGCAACGCGAGTTTTGGATTTTGTCAGCCCGAAGAGCAATCCGTAGTGTCCTGTTTCGATGTATTGCATGTTATAGGTTGAAGGCATCCACGATGCAACCACAGATGGGTGATTTGCCCGCTGATCGAATCCGACCTTCGAGACCGTTTGACGGCGTTGGAACCGATTTTGCCGGTCCCTTTTCGATCAAGGCTTCTCCCTTTCGTAATGCCCGTATTGTGAAGGGCTATTTGTGTGTATTTGTTTGTTTGGCCACCAAGGCTGTCCATTTGGAGGTGGTATCGGCTCTGACTACGGAGGCCTTCGTCGCCGCGTTGGATCGCTTTGTTTCGCGTCGAGGTCTACCTTCCCTTATTAGGTCTGATAATGGCACAAACTATAAGGGAACTGTAAATTATCTTAAGGATGTTTCCGTGTTTATTGATAAAAATTGTACTAGTTTAAGTCAAATTGCTGCCCAAAGGGGAATAACCTGGAAATTTAGTCCCCCAAGTTGCCCCCATTGGGGAGGGATTTTTGAAGCGGCTGTGAAATCCGCAAAGACCCACCTCCGCCGCATTATCGGAGAAACGGCTCTAACTTTTGAAGAGCTGGCCACAGTGTTTTGTAAAGTTGAGGCGGTCCTCAACTCTCGTCCTCTCTGTCCGCTATCTCCAGATCCAAATGACTTGGAAGCTCTCACCCTGGTCATTTTTTGGTGGGAGGGCCGTTGAATGCCCTGCCCGAATACCCGTGGAAGGATGAACGCGTATATCGGTTGTCGCGTTTTCAAATGTTGCAGCAAATGAGCCAGGACTTTTGGCGTCGCTGGTCGCTTGAATATTTGCATTTGCTGCAGCAAAGAGTGAAGTGGACAGACAGGACTGAGCCTCCCAGGGAGGGTGATTTAGTATTGTTAAAAGAGGCAAATTTGCCCTCATTGCTTTGGCGACGAGCTCGCATATTACGTTTGATTCTTGGCGGAGATGGCACTCCGCGTGTGGCTGAGGTGTTGGTCGACGGTTCGATTTTAAGGAGAGGTGTGACCTCTCTCGCCCGCCTTCCCGTAGAGTAAGCTAGCGGTCTGCTTCTCAGACCGGGACGGGGGGGTGTTTGTAATATATTGGGTAAAACTAAACGCAGGCGTTTCGCATTGCTGCCGCCAGAGGGCGTTCGGGGTTTTCACACTGCTAGCGTGAATGGCGTCGCGTGTGGTGTCCGCCATTGCATTGTCCAGGGCGATATCGGTTTGATTTTAATACGCGGAGCGGTCTCGCGTCTTTTGCCTGTTGTTTAGTTTGAGTGATAATTGTGAATTTCCTGTTTGTTAAATAACTATTGAATTTGTGTTTGTGAAAAACTCTGTTATTGTGACTTTTTCTTGTGAGAGGTGAAACGTGGCTGGCTGTTCACATCTGGCTGTTCCCGAGTGAAACTACGGGAAGAAATCTATTTAGTTGTTATGGGGAATTGAGATCTCAAGGGTTAGGTAGGGTGATTAGGAATTCCCCCTTCCCGAAGACACTCAAGTTTGGATCCGAAGAGAAAGAAGATTTAGTTTGGTAAGTGTTCAATTCTAGTTAATTTATAGGTTAGGTTATCATATAGGGCCCTGTAGCTCCCTTCATAAGCTACGGTGGTAGCAGACTGCGTTAAGTTAGTTAGGTTTTAGTCGGGCAAACGTGGTGCCGCGTGGAGATTTTTTCCCGGTACTTACTTTTACCGGTGGTTTTTTCCCGGTGAAGTTCCGGTACAGAATTCTTCCCGCCGCTTCGTTTGTCCGGATTCTCGCTGCCACATTTTCTGGCAGCAGAGCGTAGTTGCTCTGCACAATAATGGTCATTCGGATTTTTATTTGGGTCTATTTCAGGCAATTTTTTATTTATAGATTCGCGAAAACGCATTTTCCGGTGCTTAGTCAGCGGCCTACAGGTTACAGGAGCGGAGCTAAGGTTAGACTCTTCGTCACGTGTCAGTGACACCTGTTGACCCAGGTGGTCAGACCCCAGACAGGCAAAAAGCTTTTCATCAGAGACCGAGCAATCACAGAAAATGTTATCTATACATTTGGCAGAGGTTGGGGTAATTCTAGTGGGTTCAAAGAATGTGTTTTTCAAATTAAATGAATCAAGCAAATTTCTAAATCCATTGCTTTCCGAACATGAAACTAAAATATCAACGTTAAAATCACCGCATAAAATTATATGTTTACTACTAGAACTAACCCGCCTGAGGGCTTCTTCCAAAACATTTAAAAGAGTGTCATAACTAGCTGAAGGCGGTCTATAAGCACAAATAATAATATATTTGTCCAACTCCACACAAGAAAGTTCTATTGTACATTCAAGAGACAGCCTTACTATGTCTTTTCTCTCTTTGCATTTATAATCTCTTTTTATTAATATTAAGGACCCACCGTGGTCAGAATTTTGTCTTAGAAATGCACTTGCTAATATATATTTATCCGGGAAGTTTAGTTTAATTTCATGTTTAAAGAAGTGTTCTGTGACACAAAAAATGTCAACATTATTATGTTCCAAAAATAAACAGATTTCATTAAATTTGCTGGTGAAGCCCTGTATATTTTGATGTACAAGCGCCATATGAAGCGGCAAGCGTGCCAAGCGGCATATGAAGATGAAACCATAGAGCTAGCAAAAAAATTTTTAATTTTTAAAGAATGATTTTTTTTTTCTATGTCTATGGATGAAACCTATGCTTACAGTTGCCGGATAATCGATTAACATTGCCCAGATAGTCGTTGTGTTGTGCGTGTGTCATTCCATATAATGACCACGACCCTCAGTTATCAGGAATACGACTAAAGGGGAATCTAATAATCGATATATTTGATTGAATCCATAGTATCGATATCTGGTTCGTGACAATACTATTGATTATAATTTGTAATACGAATCAGTCTTTGTAAATCGATAGTATCGATTTAATTGTATTGAAACTTCGCAACCTCATAGTTAGAAGTACTGAGATGGACATAGTGTAGCTTACATAATGGGCAATTCATAAACAAGGTTGAAACAAACCATGATACAGTGCGACAAGTGTGAGGCTTCAAATAAATGTGTCAGGGCCAGGGCAGGGGCGCTGCAGTGACTTTAGTGTTGCCATTGAAATAAAATCTCCTTAAATAGCAGTGTAAAAAAAGATATAAAAAATTGTTTTTGCGTATCTTGTAATAATTAGACATACAATCATGACTGAGTAATAAGAATGAAAATCTATGATAAAATTCAAGTTCTAGGTTAGGTACATGGTTAAAGAAAAAAGTCATGAAATTGACATGGTTCATGTCGTCATGATAATCATCACTTTTGGAGACACTACAGACTACACATGGGAGAACACTTGTCAAAGTTGTTAAAAATGACGTTCTTCAAGATGGCGGCGTTAGTTCCTTTTTCGCCACGTTCATTATAAGCCTTGTCGCACTGTACCATGAAAGAACGTAACAGCTAGGTATATGTATACAAATCTCAGTAAAGGAAGAGATACTTAATATTTTTTGTCTTTGTCATAGTATTACTTATTTTCGCTTGGCCGGTTTGAGAACTAAACTAAAGCTTATACCGAGAACGGGCGAAACAGTATCGCTGAATAAACGCTACTCGGTCGAGAGGTCGAGACAGTGAGAGAAGCGAGTAGCTGTTTGCTCGCATTTTTAATTTCGAAGAGACAGTGCAGTTTTATCGAGTTAAACTAAAGCGCGGACGTGAAAAAATGCACGGGTTGTAGCGTTGTGATGGGCATGACCGAGTGGCGAGACAGTCCGTTCATACGAGCCGAGTGAGCGCGCGAGACAGTACTACGAAGAAGCGGGGGATTTTATTCATGTTAAGAAGACGAAAATTGAACATTCCCCCTCCCTGATCTCCGAAACTACTGAATCTAAAATTTTGAAAAAAATACAAAATATAGTTCATTGCTTGTAGATTACAGGAAAACCTATAAGAATTGGCATTGTACGGAACCCTCTCCACGCGAGTTCAACTCGCACTTGATCGGTTTTTTTCTAAAAGAAACCGTGGATCCGATATAATTTCTACTTGATACCTTTAAGCGTTTCTAAAAAAAATACAGACAGACGGACAACAAAGTGATCTTGTAAGGGTTCCGTTTTTGCCTTATGAGGTACGGAACCTTAAAACCCAAAAACACCACAATTTAGAGGTATTGTATTTCGATGAGGTATAGTATTTTTATAAAAGATAATATTGTGACAGGAGAAATAGACAGTTGGCATTTCAAATTAGTCGCTAGTAGAATAAATTAGTTCTATTGCGTTTGCGCAACATGGAGAGGGTTTTAATATTGATTTTGGATCAAAAATTCACAGATCTCGTGCTCTATATGACTTGAAAGGGCATTGAAAATTAATCTACCTATTTTAAATTATTAAAAAAAACAAAAATCATGTATGTAATATATTTTTATTTCCCATTACCGTACAATTTCTCATAAATATGCAACCAAAAATGTTTCTTGGTTCAATACCGAGGTGCTTTTTTATTTTTGAAATTCGGCCCCGTTCTCGAGATATCAGAAATTTTCTGTGAAAACACGATTTTCAAAAAATGACGGTTTTTTTCGATTTCCAATAAAGTTTTTGACATTTCCAAAGTACTTTTTTTAAAGCCCTTTAAATTCCGCGTCTTTTGAGCCCTCATACGTCCTTGTGGACCTAAACCTCAGGGTATCACGGGCGAGTCGCACTTTCAGCGAAAATATTTAAAAGTCCGTCAGTCTGGGGCTAGTGATGTGCCGTTCCCAAATTTCCGTTCCCGGGAATATTCCCGGAAACGGGAACGGGGAATATTCCCGGGAATGTTTCCAGTTTTTGGGGAACATTCCCGTGTTTCTGGGAACGTTCCTTGCAAAGCTGGAATTGACTTTATAGGATTACTAGCGTTTGCCCGCGACTTCGCCCGCGTGAGTTTTGCTTAGATAAATAAGTATCCAACATTTTACCATTACTAACCATTGTTTTGCCATTTAAAGTTGCTCCCAGGCTGCTTTTCAACATTTCAAGATTCGATTGTTCGCATTACATTACAATATACCCACACTGACGAACATTCACCGATTCGATTTTGATTATGCCATTTTCAGAATGTCACTTTCGCAAAGAATTACTTGTGCAAAAAGTCTACATTCGCAAAATGTCACTTTTGCAAAAGGACACCTTCGCAAAATGACACTTTCGCAAAAAGATACCTTCGCATGAAGTCACCTGCGCAAAAGGTCCACTTTCGCAAAATGTCTCTTTTGTAAAATGTCATATTTGCATCCACAGTGATCGTTTTCGAAAGTGACATTTTGCGTAAGTTTCCTTATACGAAAGTGACCTTTTGCGAAAGTGACATTTTATTAATATAACCATCTATAAATGTGACAGTTTGTGAAAGTTACCATGCGGAAGTAACCTTTTGCGAAGATGTTATTTTGCAAAAGTGAACTTTGGGACGGCTCGGCAAAGTACCAATTGGTCACTTCGGATTCGGTGAAACGCAGAGCCAAATCTCATCGTCTAAAAGTTGCCTGTCTGTCTGTCTGTTTTGTATGAAGTTGTCGGTTTTCGACCGATTGTACTTTGGGGAGTGCGCTCATGAGCTGCATGAGCTCATACCGCCTAACCCTATGTCCAGATGCACGGCGGGCTATCATCTTTTCTTGGTTAATATTCCCCCTGCAAGCACCAAGCGCTTTTCGTGCGCGCATTAAAGAAATGGAACTCTCTACCTGCGTTTTCCCGAGCACATGCAGCCTGACTCTCTCTTTAAAACCAGCGTAAATAAGCTACTTCTGGGTGGGCTCGCTACAACGTAGACCTCATCTCTGTCCGCGGGTAAGATTGTGGTCAAGAGCAAACCCATCTTTAATACAATAAAAAAAAGTTATCTGTTAATAAAACCTGGGTCCCAGCTGATGGGCACAGAAAACGAGGAAGGCCTAAGAAAAGATGGTCAGATGAACTTAAAGCATTCGACAGAAAGTGGATAGAAAAGGCCAGAGATAGGGACACATGGGAAGAGAGTGGGGAGGCTTTTGTCCAGCATAGACTTGTTATAGCTACAAAAAAAAAAGTTAATAAAAAAAAATAATGCAATCATTCGGGCAAGATTGTGGTCAAGAGCAAACTCATCTTTTATACAAAAAAAGTTACCTCAAAATTGGCTCAGGCGCAAAATGTCCCCTAGTCGTAAAATGTCTCTTTCTCGTAACGTCTTCTTCGCAGAATGCCCGAAAGTGACCTTTTGCGAATGTAAACTTTTGCGCAAGTTACCTTATATGAAAGTGACACTTGCATCAATAACATTTTGCGAAAGTGACCTTATGTGAAAGTGACGTTTTGTGCGAATGTGACCTTTCGCAAAAGTTACTTTATACGAAATTGACCATTTGCAAAAGTAACATTTAGCAAAAGTGACCGTTTGCAAAAGTTCCCATGCGAAAGTGACATTTTGTGAAAATTACCTTTTGCGAAGATGTCTTTTTGCAAAAGTGACTTTATGCAAAACTTACCTGATAACAAAAAATAAATATGCACTCATTAACTCGCTGGAGGACGGCACGCCGGTTAGGTCTAAGTACTGTGCTGTCTCCGAGCCCAGGATGCGACGGTTCAACCTGGCACAAATAATAGGTTCTTTTATTTTATTTATTCTAACATGGGAAATAGAGACGAAGATGGACGAGCCGATGTTGGTACCGGCAGGAGCAATTAATCCATTTGTAGACGGTCTCCCGATAATCGAAACTCATAGTCTGCAGTGTCGATAAAACAGCAGACTAGTCTGCATTGTCGATAAAACAGCAGACTAGTCTGCATTATCGATAAAACAGCCGACTAATCTGCAGTGTCGATAAAACAGCCGACTAGCCTGCAGTGTCGATAAAACAGCCGACTAGTCTGCATTGTCGATAAAACAGCCGACTAATCTGCAGTGTCGATAAAACAGCCGACTAGCCTGCAGTGTCGATGAAACAGCCGATTAGTGTGCAATGTCGATAAAACAGCCGATTAGTGTGCAGTGTCGATAAAACAGCCGATTAGTCTGCAGCGTCGATAAAACAGTCCCGCCATGTGGCGGGCCAGAGCCGACACTAGCGCCTCTCTATTAGTTGTACTGAGGTAAGCTTCACCTGGGCATGACATGCGGCTGCTTCATGAGATAGTCCACAGCGTCGTCGGTGTCCGCCAGCTCTCCTCTGAACACCGCTCGCTGCAGCCGCGCCGTGTGGCGGGCCAGGGCCGACACTAGCGCCTCTTCTAACAGTTCCATTGAGGACATAGATGTAGCCCCTTCTTCCCATAGCGGCACGCCGTTGATAAGCACCTACATGAATAGAATTTCATAATTGCCAAGGAAATTCAGAAAATTAGAAATAAACATGACAAAAAGCCGGTAAGGTCTCAAGAAAAACTAACAGCCGCCCCAATTTTAACTAGCCAGCCTACAACAACCACGAAACCTAGGGCAACCGTAACAACACAAGTTTCTTACGCTCAGACAGCTGCCGAAAATTCCATAAGCTCTCAGCTTACAGAAAAATCCAATCATAATGTAAGTAAGTTAGATGAAATCTTAAAATTAATGACATCTTTTGACGAGAGATTGAAAAAAATTGAAAATAGCACTAAAACTGCTATCGCTAAGAACCGAAAATGATGGACAATCTTAAAATTATGTCGTGGAACAGTAATGGGCTACTTAAGCATAAAAACGAGTTGCAAGTAGTCCTAGATATAGAAAATATTGATATTTGTCTTATATCTGAGACACATTTCACCAAACAGTCCTACATTACATTTAAAGGCTATAAAATTTACCATGCACTACATCCAGATAATAAAGGGTACGGCGGTAGTGCTGTAATCATTAAAGAAAATATAAAACATCAAGAATATCACAAATATGAAATACCAGAGATACAATGCACAGCAATTCGACTAATTACAAAGAGGTATCCACTCACGGTGGCAGCAATATACTCCCCACCTAGGCATACCATACGTAAAGATAAGTATTTGGATGTTTTACAAAAGCTTGGTGAGAAGTTCATACTAGGAGGTGACTTCAATGCAAAAAATACCCATTGGGGATCACGCTTAACGAACACTAAAGGAAGAGAACTTATGTATGCCATTACAGAATTGAACTGTGACGTCGCATCTACAAGATCTCCTACATACTGGCCAACGGACCCACTTAAAATCCCGGACCTCATAGACTTTTTTATAATTAAAAATATTTCATCAAATTATATAAAAACTGATCAAAGTTATGACATGAACTCAGATCACTCAGCAATATATTTAGAAATAAGAGAGAAACTAGTATTTAAAGAACCTAAACTTACTTTAGTCAATAAATATACTGACTGGGAAAGCTTCAAGTTAGAGTTGGATAATAATATTGAACTGAAAGTACCATTAAAGACCCCAGATCAGCTAAACTTAGAATTAGAAAAATTTATTAAGTTAATACAACGTATAGCCTGGAATAATACGCCTAAAATTAAAAAGAGGATATTTAAGAATACATACCCCATAGAAATAAGAAAATTAATCACAGAAAAACGGAAACAAAGACATCGCTGGCATCAGTCTAGGTGTCCAGAAGATAAGAAAAAACTGAATAAACTTACGAAACAAATCAAAAGAGAAATACAAAATCATATTGATGAGCGTACAAGCAAATATCTTCAAAAGCTTACAAATACTAGTAGCACAGATTATTCACTTTGGAAGGCTACCAAGTGCATGAAGGGACCAATAGAACAAATCCCCCCATTAAAAGTTAAACCTGGAAAATGGGCAGTGACTAATGAACAAAAAGCGTTTATATTCGCTGAACATTTAGAGAACATTTTTAAACCAAATATAACGCAAGATTCTAACGATACCATAATTGACGATCGATATGATATTATAGAAGATGAAGAAACAAATATTAAGCTTGTTACCCCTAGGGAAGTACTAAGTGAAATTAAAAAGAATATCAATCCCAGAAAATCCCCTGGATTTGATCTTATATCAGGCGAAGTGCTACATAATCTTCCACGAAAGGCGATAGTCAAACTCACAAATCTCATTAATGCTGCACTGAGACTCAAATATGTACCGGACTTATGGAAAGTCGCTGAGGTAATAATGATAGCCAAGCCAGGAAAACCCCCATCCGAGGTAACATCATACAGGCCAATCTCCTTGTTGCCTGTCATGTCAAAATTATTCGAAAAACTATTATTAAAACGACTGAAGCCTATTTTAGAAGAGAAAAATCTCATACCAGATCATCAATTTGGCTTCAGAGAGAAGCACTCAACCTTAGATCAAGTACATAGAATTACAAATATAATTGAGAAGACGCTCGAGGAAAAAAAGTATGTTCTACCGTATTCTTAGATGTAGCACAAGCTTTTGATAAAGTATGGCATGAAGGCCTTGTCATTAAATTAAAGAAAATTCTTCCCAAAAACTATACTGATATACTTACATCATACATATCGGATAGGGTATTCAGAGTACGTCATGATGATGCATATTCTGAAATTAAAGAAATAAATGCTGGAGTGCCACAAGGAAGCGTATTGGGTCCGGTCCTGTACCTTTTATACACCTGTGATATTCCATACACGGATACAAACACTATTGCGACTTTTGCTGATGACACAGCCATAATGGCGATTGGAAGCACTCATGCAGAAGCAGCAGAAAAGGTCCAAACAGCTGTTAATAAAGTATTGAACTGGACAAAGACATGGCGAATACAGCTTAACGAAGCTAAATCGATCCACGTTAATTTTTCGAACAAGCGGGAAGAATATTTTCCCATATTTGTTAACCAAAACCGAATTCCATACGAAAATGCAGCTAAATACTTAGGTATGACGCTCGATGCGAAGCTTCGCTGGAAAGCGCACGTTAAAAAGAAACGACATGAGCTCGATTTTAAATTTCATAAAATGTACTGGCTCCTTGGAAGACAATCCACATTATCAGTGCAAAATAAATTACTATTGTATAAACAGGTCCTTATGCCAGTATGGACCTATGGGATACAGCTGTGGGGCTGTACCAAAAAGACAAACATTGAAATCATTCAACGCTTCCAGAATAAAGTACTGAGGGCTATAGTCAATGCGCCTTGGTACGTAAAAAATAACGACCTGCACCGGGACCTCAACATACAGTTCGTTCGTGACGTAATAAATAAATATGCAGAAGCACATGAACACAGGCTGCTTCACCATGTGAATGTTGAGGCTATCCAGCTCCTCGACAACACGGACATAGTGCGAAGACTCAAAAGAACTAAACCGTCTGATTTAGTGTAGTGATAATAAAAACAATTTAATAGTGATAGTGATAAATAGTGTTAATATAGACACACGAACAAAGTGCCTTCCCCTTAATAGAGACAGTAAGAAAAGTGCCGATGGACACATTCTTATTCTATAGTAACAATATAAAACTAGGTCAGAGTAAAATTACTCATTAGCCTGACATTGGGCTAGATTGTAATATTATTAGCGTATTAAATTATTTATATAAGTACGTTAAGTAAAAGGAAAAAAAAAAAAAAAAACTCATTTATTGTATTTATAAAATAGGCCCAGACGCAAAATGTCTCTGTCGCAAAATTTTCTCTAGTCCTAAAATGTCTCTTTCGCAGGATGTCTCTTTCACAGAATACATCTTTTTCAGAATCGCTAACACACCTAATAGCAATAAGCAAGGGATGGAGTTAGTATGAAACGTTGTCATTTTGAAAGTGAAAGTAAAAATGAAATTTTAGATTTATTGGTCTGTTGCAAAAGGTAACTTCCACATAAGATAACAATCACAACGGATCACACGTTTACAAAAGTTACCTTATGCGAAAGTGACCTTTTACGAAATAAATATAAGCAGTGACCATTTGCGAGAGTGATCTTTTTCAAAAGTGACCATTTGCGAAAGTAAAGTTTTGCAAACGTGACCTTTTGCGAAAGTGACATTTTGTGAAAGTAAACCTTTTGATATCAAAACCTCAAAAAATGGCAAAATCAAAATCGAATCGGAGAATGTTCTGTGACAGGCATATTGTAATGTTAATACGCACAATCGAATCTTCAAATGTTACGTTACAGGTTAATATTCGCAGTGTGGGACCAACTTAACAATCTACTATTTATTTAAGCGAAACTTACGCGGGCGAAGTCGCGGGTAAAAGCTAGTAATCCTATAAAGTCAATTCCAGCTTTTGAGGGAATGTTCCCAGAAACAAGGGAATGTTCCCCATCAGTCGGGAATATTCCCCGGAAATTTGGAAATATTCCCGGGAACGTTCCCGAAAAGTAGGGAATATTGAAGATTTTTGAAAAAAATGTTGTAATTATTATCTGAGGATATGTATTTAGATTGTTTTATTATATTAGAAGTGATAAAAATCGCAATTATAAATTTTAATTGCAATATTCCCCAATATTTCCATTTTTGGGGAACGTTCCCGGGAACGTTCCCTTCGCTTCCGGGAATATTCCTTCGTTCCCGGGAACGGCACATCACTATCTGGGGCATCAGTCCATCAGTCAGTGGGTTGGACGCTCAGTCTGGCTGCCTGGCATCAGTATTACCAGACTGATGGACCAGACTGATACCAGATTGAGCGTGTAATTGCCGCCACACACAATCAGGGGGCCGATTCCACTAATTACAAACGTAAATGTCGTGTTTCAATTGTGTCTCAAGATCCAAGGAAATTAAAATAAAGTGACAAGATCTCTGTAAGACTTCTATGTTTTATTACGATTTCTTTGGCCTTTGAGACACAACTGACGCACAACATCTATGTTTGTAATTTGTAGAATCAAGGGCCAGTTTTCAAGACAGTTTTCAAAACTGTCAGTTAAAACTGATTGTGTGTGGCGCCCATAAGACAAGTATTATCGGATTAGCGTTACAGGACTATCGATAGTTTGACTATCGATAGTTGACCTTGAGAAATAGTGGAAATAGTCATACTATTGATAGGCCTATCGATAGCCAATAGTTTGCAATACTATTGATGATAACCAAAACTATCGATAGTATTGCTTCTCGATACTATCGATACTATTGACACTTGTATTTTAAATAGCTTGCAAAAATTCAATATTATCGGTAACATTATAATATTTATATCCTTACTTATTGAGCTCTATTTTGGTTACGCCGTTACATGTATGCTGACAATATTATTTATTTATTATTTAATAGCCATCAATGTCCCAGTAACGGGCGAAGGCCTCTCTCAAATAAACAAATCTCTATAAATTTGATAAAGGCCCTTTATCTTTATTCAATTCGTCGCATCAGCGCTTCTGTGGTCGACCCGCCTCCTGCCATTAGGAGGAATCCAGTCTGTTACTCGTTGGGCCCATTGGCCTGGAGACATTCTGATGACGTGCACCGCACAGTCCCATTTTAACTTTGCTGCCTTTTCCGCTACGTCCATAATTTTAGTTTGGAACCGCAGTATTGTGTTTCGTACACGATTTGATTCCAAGAATACTGCATTCCATATTTCTCTGGCAAACCTTCAGCTTGCGCTTTTGGTTGTCAGTCAGAGCCCACGTTTGTGCTCCATAAGTGAGTATGGGGAGAATGCACATATTTTGCCTTTTATAAGATCTTTCATAGAACAAAAGCTCTTCCAGGCATTGTTAATCCGTCTATTGACTTCATCGTCTTATCTGGACTGGAAAGAGACAATTTGGCCTAAATAAATATACTCCTGGACATATCCAATCTCCTCCCCTCAACTTTTACCAGGTGTTCGGTATTGTTGGTCATAACTTTCGTCTTTCACATGTTCATCCACAGCCCAAACCAAAGGCTCTTCAAGTTAATATCTACACTAGAGATGAAAATGGCCGAAGCGGCTAAATTTGACTGACAGTCATTTACGGTCAAATTGGTCAAAAACGGTCATTCATAGTCATTTTCATTTCACGTGTTTTTATCTAACTGCAAAAGAAGGGTTACGTTTTTCGCGCGTATTTTGTATGTATATAGGTAGGTACTAGCGTTTGCCCGCGGCTTCGCCCGCGTGATTTTTACACGGGTTAAGTGCTATTTCCCGTTATGAAAGGTACACTATGTCCTTCTCAGTACTTCTAACTATAAGGTTGCGAAGTTTCAATAAAATTAAGTAGATATGATCGATTACATATCGATTAATCAATTATATTGATTATTATCGATCATATCGTTTTAATTGTATTGGCAACCAATATCAATTCTATCGATATAAACGATTTAATTGCTAAGTATTACAAATTATAATCGATAGTATTCTCACGAACCAGATATCGATACTATGGATTCAATCAAATATATCGATAGTATCAATTATTAATAGATTAGATTCCCCTTTAGTCATATTCCTCATGATTGAGGGTCGTGGTCATTATATGGAATGAAATGCACACAACACAACGACTATCTTGGCAATTTTAATCGATTAGGTTAGATTGTTAAAAAAAAACAACCGATTAATTGATAATCGATTATCAGGCAACTCTAACTTAAAATTTAGCATAGGTATCATCTTCATATGCCGCTTGGAACCTGAGATCTTAACGATAAAAAATTACGCGCGGAAGAAGTCGCAGACGAAAACTAGTATTTCGAGTGAAGTTCATAGTTTATGACAATTAAATTGTGACTAGTCACCTTACATTTAGTAGGTACCTTTAGTAGTAAGCGACCGATCATTTAGAGTCAAATTCACTGAATTTGACAATAGTTGACCGGTCATTTATCGTTTTTGACTGTCAGAATCGGTCAAATTCAGTCAATTTCAATTTGGTGTAAGCTGTTATGATAGATATAAGCTTGTGAATAAATAAATAAATAAATAAAATAAAATTTACATCTCTAATCTACACACAATACTGGACATTAAGGAAACTATAAAATTGCTGAATATGGAAGTGTAATTCTCATACAACGAACGCTCTAATCTTGGTTCCATTTACGCAAACAAATGTACTTAAATACAACAAGACACTCACACATTCTCATAGAAAAAGCTAGTACACGATTGGGCGCGTCAAGGTCACGGGGCGGGGTCAACACACCGCGGCAGCCGGCTACCGCTCAAACAAACGGCTCAGCCGCTTCGCGTTTGAAGTCTCGGACTCGGCACAGAATTAATATAAGTACTACGTAGTCTCGGCAAAGGAAAGAAAGGTAATTCCGCTGTTCTTCATATCTGTGTGATTTCTACACCACTTTACGACACACGATGGCATATTTTTTCTAATGAGGGATTTTCCGTGACACAAATTAAAAAAAGAAATAGTTCCAAATGACTTCATAGATGGCGCTTAGTAAAAGCCGAGAGAAAAAATTCCATACAAAAAGCAAAAAATCCACGGGATTGGCATTAAAAAAAAATAAAACTTAGTAAAAAAAAAACTAAAAAGTATCTATATTGTGATTTGTGCAACTGTCAAACTGTTATGTGATTTTTTTTTTCTGCCTCTGGTTGAAAAGTAAAAGCGCACCATATAGGTTCAGCCATTATTACTACTCGGCTTTCATAAAACGCTATCTGTTGAGACTTTTTTGTACTGATTTTTTTTTTCTTAATTAGCTGTCAGAAAAATCGCTCATTAAACTTGCGAAATTACTCGATGATACGTACAATTGACACTTATGTGTTAGGTACAAGTACAACCGTTGAACTCGCAGCGCCACGGCGAACTGAGGCGAAGTGAGGTGTGTATTTTACGCCCCGCCCACAGAGGTGCATATTTCGTGGAACCATTTTTTTGGCGTTGTTAGAGTTCTAATGATTGCTGACAATAAGGAAATTAAAATAAATACTTAATACTTAAATATTTTTTTTTTGTTGTATTGCACATCGATAGTTTTTGAAAACTATCGATAGTATCGATTTTTGTTGAAATATAAGTGTCAATAGTATTGATTAGAAAACATCAATAGTATCGAAAAGCAATACTATCTATAGTTTTAGTTATTATAAATAGTATTGCAACTATTGGCTATCGATTGGCCTATCGATAGTGTGACTATTTTGCAAGGTCACACCAACACAACACAATTCATACTATCGATAGCCAACACTATTCCACAGACATATAATAATAATTTACTTCTGTGCACTATTCTATTGCTTGCTGCAACACTAGAGCGGATTGAGTTGAGTGAGCTGTGAAATTTGCAATTTGTAAGGCGAGAAATAAACGAAGAAAGTTTTTTATTACTCACTTTGTTTTTCTATAATATTTACGTAGGTGTATGCAAGCTGATTTTGTATTAACTTTACTTTGTTAAATATAAATTCTGTAAATGGTATAAATCTGTGAAGTGAAAAGAAAAGAAATACATTTGTACCTATTAATGAAAAACGACGTTCACCCATCTCAGTGAGATTGTCAGGAAACTTGTCTCCAAATAATGATCCTTCGGTGTTACTCGTGATCTGCAGTATTTCAGCGAAGTTTTTTCTCTGAGGTTTCTGGGTAAGTTTACTTGGAGTTACATTACAGTGTTTTATCAAGTTTAATTTCTCAAGTTAAGCTCGAAAGTGATAACATCATCCTGTGAGGAACTCCACCCAATCTAATCACGCGATTCAATCGTCTCGTCGTCCTTGATTTTGACATAACAGCACAACAGAACAACAAAGTAGTTTGTTCAAAGTTTTTAGTTTCAAAATGATATGATTATTGTACCTACCTAACTATTTATAAAATGATATTATAATATTTTCATGTCATAGAAATTAACCAGTAATAATTCCATGAGAAACTACTATAAATTTTGGGGCTTGTCCTTATCAATAATGCCCCATCAACAGAAAAAATGTAGGTAATTATTTCTCTCTAAAGCACACTAGGGCACATAGGCAGTTGACAGCAATAATGGTAGGTTTATGTGTATGGTGTATGCACACATGTACAGCACAGCCGGCCACTGCCTTGAAGGAAATGGTGGTATACTTTTCCATGTGGCCCACAATGCATTCATTATACACATAAGCAGAGCAAGCCATATTGTCATTTTAAATTCTTCAGTAATGCTTTTGCATAGTCATGTACTAGTTACTTAGTCCAAGGTGAGCATTATGGCATCATATACGTATCTGGATTTTTTTCACTTCACTTTTTTGGGCTTATATCGTTTTGAGATATGCCAGCCCGATTATACCTTTCCCAAGGGATTGATGTCTAATCTGTTTTATGTATGATTTTTATTTAAATCTTTTGCAATAAGGAGCCTGGTTTGCACAAAATTTTCTAGGCAATACCCACATTATTGTAATTTAACCTTATCTCCTACATTGATAAATCCCTTTCACACTTGTATTTAATACAATTTAAAAGTTTATGTTGGACATCTTTCATCCATCTGGATTGAGGGCACAAAACGACGACCTCCGTGGCCTAACAGTCTTCATGCCGGACTGCCACATTGGAGGTCCCAGGTACAAACCCAGTCGGGTCAAGATGGAAAATGATCTTTTCACATTGAACTGCATTTTGGATGTTATGTATGTGTTATATAATAAACCAATTCTTCCGAAACAAAATAAGATTCTTAAATTTTTAGAAATATTTGGATCTTTGCTTTAAGTTTTTAATATTTTCAACTATAATTGCTCTATGAATTAATCTTATTTACTTAGTTCGGGAAGAATTTAAATATTGGGCCCTCAATCCAGATCTAAATTATAATATATTTATTCACCCATATCATTCCTGTAATAAACTACTTAGTTGATATGTAAAGTTTTAATCCATCAGACCACAGATGTCTTTTTAAGAAATAATTACAAAATATATAATTAAACAAAAAATGGAACATTATGTATTAAAATAAATGAAAATTTAAATTTAACTGATAACTGGTTTCAATCAATAAATATTATCTTACAAAAACTTAAATAGTGCAGTTATGTAATTATAACAAAGATCCATATATTTATAGACGCAGGCAGGTCAAGAAAAAGATACTAAAATACAGCAAATAAATGAAAAAAAGTTTTAGGTGCTATTTAAATTGGAAAGCACATATATTTAAACGTAACAATAAAAATCCAGCTATTATTATGCACTCTCCATACTGTCAGCTAATTCTTCTATTGAAGTAACGAGGTTATTATATCAAACACACACAACGACTATCTTGGCAATGTTAATGGAGGGATTTGCCATTGCCTTCTCATTTTCACACTAACTGATGGTTTCGATTACTCAATGTTTTCTTATCAGCCATTAACCAGAGTTGAATAATTGGTTTCATTCCATCTGTTTATCAAGTAATAGTACCAAAAATGCTTTGGCATATCTGTGGGTCGCATTTCTCAACAGATTCCCATGATATTTTGGGAGCAGTTTCGATAAACAAATGAAAATCGATAGGCGAGCCATTTTTTGGAAACTTTTTCAAATGGCGAGTTGGCATAAGGAGTCTAAGCGCTTTGGATTTTATGGTTCTTCTGTTCGTTCTGCAATCTCTATAAGCTCGCGAGCTCATCGAGCCACTAGTAATAGTAGTTTTTGCATGTGTGATCAGAGGTAAAGCAGCGGCGGGTGATGGTGCGATGGCGTCGCGGCGCGTGACGCGCAAGTGGGAGGTGTTCGCCGGCCGCAACCGCTTCTGGTGCGACGGCCGCCTCATGACGGCGCCGCACCCCGGCGTGTTCGCGCTCACGCTGGCGCTCATCTGCGGCACCTGCGCGCTGCACTTCGCGTTCGACTGCCCCTACCTGGCCGCGCGCGTGTCGCCGCTCGTGCCCGCGGCGGGCGGCGCGCTGTGTCTGTTCACGCTGGCCGCGCTGCTGCGCACGGCGCTCTCCGACCCCGGCATCATCCCGCGCGCGGCGCCGCATGAGGCGGCCGCGCTGGAGGCCGGCTGCGACCCGCCCGGCGGCCCCGGGGCCGGCCGGCCGCCGCCGCGCGCTCGCGAGGTGCTCGTGCGCGGCCGCCCCGTCAAGCTCAAGTACTGCTTCACCTGCAAGATGTTCCGGCCGCCGCGCGCCTCGCACTGCTCGCTCTGCGACAACTGCGTGGACCGCTTCGACCACCACTGCCCGTGGGTGGGCAACTGCGTGGGCAAGCGCAACTACCGCTACTTCTACACGTTCGTGGTGTCGCTGTCGTTCCTGGCGGTGTTCGTGTTCGCGTGCGCGGTGACGCACCTGGCACTGGAGGCCCGCGGCGCCGGCCTGGCGGCCGCGCTGCGGGCCTCGCCGGCCTCCGCCGTGGTGGCGGCCGTGTGCTTCCTGTCCGTGTGGTCGGTGCTGGGGCTGGCCGGCTTCCACACCTACCTGGCCTCCACCGACCAGACCACCAACGAGGACATCAAGGGCTCGTTCTCGTCGCGCCGCGGCGTCTCCAACCCCAACCCGTACTCGCGCGGGAACGCCTGCGCCAACTGCTGGCACGTGCTCTGCGGCCCGCTCGCGCCCAGTCTCATCGACCGGTAACTATACTGCGTCGCACCTTACAACAACAACTAGGCTCAATCTCAATCTGCTACTAGTTCGGTGACCTTGCGTCGTATTCGGTAACCTTGCGTATCCATAATATTGTTCATAACAAACGTTCATCGAATACATCTACCGGGGCAATTATGAGAAAGAAAAAAAATAGTGAGGGATATGAGAAGTGAGACCCCGCTCCTCACTTCTCATATCCCTCACTATTTTTTCCGAGCGAGGTCCTATAGTACATTACTGCCGCGGCCTATAATGACTACTTTGCTGGTCATGCTGATGATGGCCGAGAGCGCCGCAGCTCCAGGCCGACACAGCGCGGTCAGCGTGCAGCACTGGTCGAGGCCGACACAGCGAGAACAGCAAGGGCTGCAATGATGGCCAAGCTGGAAGGCCTAGAGCGTAGCTAGGCTAGCTCGAGGCAATCATAGCGTGACCAGCGAAGCAGTCATTGTGGGCCAAGGCTTGTGTGCTTTACTCAAAAATGCAAGAACCTAATCTAAATAAAACCAGCAAGTAATTTAAATAAAAATGTATTAATTAACTATTTTAGAAATTTAATTACAATGACAATTATGAAAAGTACAGTTATTAAAATTCAACACCGAATTTCCCGGTTTGATATTACTAATAGTTTGCGATAATTCTAATGCGGTGCTTGACTGCTGTATTATTTCTTCATTTATTACTTCATTTTGTTGGAAAAATCATTGAAATAAGCAAGAAAAAAAGTTTCGGATAAAGATTTAGATTTCCTACTGATTTTCCACTGCACAATTTTTTCATATGCAAGCTTATATTTTTTCTCTGAGTTTCGCGGTATCAAATTTTCAAGAAATCACTAATTTAACTTCATCTTTAATGTCTGGCGGTGTTAAACTAATTAAATCGGAAGAATTTTCGCTTTGAGAGCTCATTTTTAGCAAAAAAAGTCATTAAATGAAAACAAAATTTTCGCTGAACCGCGCTCTCGGCTTTTGTTACTTCATTGTTTTTTTTTAAGCAATGGTAGTTGGAACTATACAGCCAAATATGGAATTAAATCCTTTTGTACCTATCTCTATAAATCATAGACATAGGAAAAAAAAATCAAAATTAAAAAAATTTTTTGCTAGCTCTATGCTATAAATACAAACAGCTGTGTTTTAAATAAAATCTTATTGCATTTGATTTTTAAAACATTGAAACGTCAAAATAGCGTTAGAGCGACCAGCAAAACTTTGTCGGCCGCTCTTTGAAGCAGAACGGCAAGGTCGACTTTGCTCAAACAAGGTTGTCAAAATAATGAACACATTACATGCATTTTTAAGTAAAAATGTTGAAACGTCAAAATAGCGGCCGGCAATGTTTTGCCGGCCTGTTAGAGCGGCCAGCAAAACTTTGTCGGCCGCTATTTGAAAACAGAACGACAAGGTCGACTTTGCTCAAACAAGGTTATCAAAATAATGACCACATTACATGCATTTTTGAGTAAAGTAATTATACTCTTTTGTGACCACTCGGAAGCCAGTACAACGCCTGCAGGAGCGGCGGCGTTTACATCAATATCAGCCATGGCACAACTATATGAATATGTCTCATTAACACTGAATGAGGTTTGTTTCTTTGATCGTATGTTTGACAGTGCTTTTGTTGGCAGTCGCGGCGTGTTCACGATCGACCTGAAGGACGAGCTGCCGCCGGAGTTCGCGCGCGCGGCGGCCCCGCCCCCCGCCGCCGCCTCCCCCCTCCCCCTCCCCCTCCCCCTCCCGGCCCCCGCCGCCGCCGCGGAGGGACCGCCCGTCCTCACCACGCCGCCGCGGCTTGCAGCTGCCGCCGCAGAGGGTGACTTTTTATTCATATTTTCAATCTTTCGAACTCACTGTGATCGAGGAGTAACCAAGGATACATTCAGAGTTTTATATTATCTAATCTCCGATTAAATGACGTGTTATTAACTTATTGATATCGTATAAATTGAAGTCACGATTGTCGGAAACATTCCTGTGGCATGACACGGACACGAGTCATCAAATAATTTAGTAGTAGACTCTCTGTATTTATTAAACAAAATCAATTTTAAATCTACAAATCTTACAATTCAAAAACATTTTCATAATTATGAATATTATTTTGTAGTAATCAATATGTCAAAAATAGATTAATCTTAATCTCCTGTAACAGCTACACTACGCTACTACGTTATGATAAGACTCATTTCTCTCTCTCTCTTTAGTCGTATTTCCTCATGACTGAGGGTCGTGGTCATTATATGGAATCAAACACACACAACGACTCTCTTGGCAATTTTAATGGAGTGGTTTGCCATTGTCTTCTCCATTTCACACACCAGCTGATAATCATCAACCAGAGTGCAGGTTTCCTCACGATGTTTTCCTTCACCGGAAGTAAGTGGTGGTTAATGAAAACTAACATGTGTCAGATTGGTATACAAACTCATGTAGCCCGGGCAGGATTCGAATCTGGGATTTTGCATCCACAGGCGGGCGCCCTACCACTCGGCCACCACCGCTTCTAAGACTCATTTTAAGTATTAATAAATTTCCATTTTTATATCCCCCTCCCCCGTCTTCAGGCCTCATCAACCCCCCATTTTATTGTTTAACTTACGTTAATCCTCTCTTAACGGATGCCTACGTCATAACATCTACCTGCGTGCCAAATTTCAGCCCGCTCCGTCCAGTTGGGCTGTGCGTTGATAGATCACTATGTGTATATAGTTAGAAGATAGATAGAATTATTGTTAGCGGTGGGAATGTGATATAACGAAGGTCTCCCGTGCAGCGCAGTGAGCATGAGCAGTGTGTCTGTCGCAGAGGGCGCGCGCGGCGGCTACCTGGAGCTGGCGCTGACGTCACTGGGCGGCGCGGTGGCGGCGGGCGGCGCGCTGTCGGCGTCGCGGCTGCGGCTGCTGCACGACACCACCATGATCGACGCCGCGCTCGACCTGGACGAGCCCGAGCCGCCGCCCCACCTGCCCCACCACCTGCCCCACCTGTCCCACGTGTCCCACCCCGCCGTCGCCGCGCTCTGACACGCCGCGTCTCTCTACCGTCGCTATCGAGTTGTACATACTATTAAATACACATTATTTTAAGGATAAGTGGTGATTTTTTTTCCGTTTTCCTTTTCTTTCCTATATCATTCCGGCCAACCTGTATCACGCTCATTTGAACAGTACAGTATATCAGTGGGTCCAGTAGCGGCCTTAGGGCGGGGCGCGTTTGGGCGACGGTCAGGGCGGACGTCAAGGGGCGCCGCAGGCACCCCTTACTGTCCAGTGAGAGGCGTCAAAGGGTCGTCATAAAGGGCCGCCGCAACGCAAACATACATACATACAAACAATGTGTTTTCGCCCAAACTTAGATTATAGCCCTCGCTCGCATCGCTCGCTCGGTCAATAACATTAGGATTATTTTGAGTTGACACAAATTGCTCGTAAGAGAAATCCAAAGGCGCTTACGCTTAAGCGCTTTGTGCCAACTTCGCAATTTAAAAAAAATTCCAAAAAATGGCTCGACTATCTACTTTTATATGTTTATCGAACCTGCTCTCAAAATTTCACGGGAATCGGTTGAGAAATGCGACCTCTAGAGGAGAACACACAATACACATACATACCAAAGCATTCTTGCCCATCGAGCGCCAAAATCAAAAATTCAGAAAAAATGTTTTTTTTCTACTATTTCGGTCATACTTTTTTCGTTTTTAGGGTTCCGTAGTCCGATAAGGAACCCTTATAAGATCGTTCAGTCCGTCCGTCCGTCCGTTCTAGTCTGTCACAGCAGAATATCTTCTACGTTTATGGACTGATTTGCATGTAACTTGGTTCGAGGATACTTCACATATAGATCTCATTTTTAAAAATACAAACATTTTAAATTACCCCTTTTTAAGAGTACCTCCCCATACATGTAAAGGGGGGGTATATTGTAAGAGTGAATTATTTTTTTGAGTGCACCCCCTTGTGTGGGGTTTCGTTGAAAAGGACTATGAAAATAAGGTAGGGTTTCCATACAACACTTTTTTATCAGCTTTACCATTTGCGAGATATAGCCTGCCAAAGTCGTTTACACGGTGTCCTGTAATTTCTAAAGTCTTGGACCTATAGGTCCAAGACTTTAGAAATTATATATAAACTTCAAATCACTCACGTAAAGAAACAGGCGCGGAAACTCTTATTTAAAATTGTTTCGGGTATCATGTGATGAATACTTTTGAAATTATAAATTAAATAAAAATATGTCGGTGCGTTTACATTAATTAAATTAATTGTGTTTTATTTTGTTAGTTAATCAATGGTTTAAAACAGTTTTCAAGACGGTACTCGTAGGAAATGTGTCAAAGTGACAATGTCACTTGTGTCACCCCCTCTTTTTAATAAATCCAACGAGCGATCATTATAGCGAGGCAGTATGATTTGTGGCGCGGTGCGGTGCGGACGTGTCGTCCGGTTGTGTTGAATTCTCTGTAGCTATGTAGTCAGTGCCAGAATAGTGTGTCGTGTTACTTAGTGCGTTAACGATGTGACTATGTGTGATGGTGTTATTAGCGCGATATTGGAGATCTTAGTTAGCACGGAAGACCATTCAGTAGAACTCACTGGTTGAAATGGATTGATCCGTGCGTGGTGGGGCACGGTTCCTAGCCGTGACACGTGGACTAAATGAAAGGTTAGTGCTAGATGATTTCTTAATCCGTTAATATCTGATGAATCCCCGGATGCTTTGGGCTGTAACTTGAGATAGGAGTTGTTTACCCTGTCTATTAAAAGCTGTGCATGTTATTTTGGAAATACCCTCATCCTGACGGTTAATATTCGAACTGAGTTTTGTGCCCACATGTGTTTTGCGATTTTAGACAGCAATCAAAACCTATATAAACCTAACCTAAAACCTAACCTACTCCCGTTGACCTAAAATTATTAAATTTGGCAAAAAGTAAGGTCTAACAGTACTTTTACAGGAATAAATCTGAAAATTGCAAATATGTTATTGGAAGTCTAAAAAAAAAGTGAAACCTATTTTGCGCTGGATTCAGTATGAGTCTTGGGATCGAACTGCAAAGTTAAGTTTGTTTTTGAAACTAGTTGGACTTTTAGTTAGTGTGCAGAGCAACTACGCTCTGCTGCCAGAAAATGTGCGCAGAGCGAATCCGGACAAACGAAGCGGCGGGAAGAATTCTGTACCGGAACTTTACCGGGAAAAAATCTACCGGTAAAATTAAGTACCGGGAAAAAATCTCCACGCGACACCACGCTTGTCCGACTAGAATCTAACTTAAGCTATACGCAGTCTGCTACCACCGTAGCTTATGAAGGGAGCTACAGGGCCCTATATGATAACCTAACCTATAAATTAATTACACTTAAAAAACACTTACCAAGCTAAATCTTCTTTCTCTTCGGATCCAAACTTGAGTGTCTTCGGGAAGGGGGAATTCCTAATTACCCTACCTAACCCTTGAGATCTCAATTCCCCATAACAAATAAATAGATTTCTTCCCGTAGTTTCACTCGGGAACAGCCAGATGTGAACAGCCAGCCACGTTTCACCTCTCACAAGAAAAAGTCACAATAACAGAGTTTTTCACAAACACAAAGTTCAATAGTTATTTAACAAACAGGAAATTCACAAACACAACTCAAGCTAATTAGCAATCAAAGAACGCGGAACCTCTCGCGTATTAAAAATCAAACCGATATCGCATAGGGCAATGCAATGGCGACCGTCCGCGAGCCATTCCCACGAGCAAAAGTGGTGAAAACCCCGAACGCCCTCTGGCGGCGATAACAGGAAACGCCTGCGTTTAGTTTTACCCAATATATTACAAACATCCCCCCGTCCCGGTCTGAGAAGCAGACCGCTAGCTTACTCTACGGGAAGGCGGGCGAGAGAGGTCACACCTCTCCTTAAAATCGAACCGTCGACCAACACCTCAGCCACACGCGGAGTGCCATCTCCGCCAAGAATCAAACGTAATATGCGAGCTCGTCGCCAAAGCAATGAGGGCAAATTTGCCTCTTTTAACAATACTAAATCACCCTCCCTGGGAGGCTCAGTCCTGTCTGTCCACTTCACTCTTTGCTGCAGCAAATGCAAATATTCAAGCGACCAGCGACGCCAAAAGTCCTGGCTCATTTGCTGCAACATTTGAAAACGCGACAACCGATATACGCGTTCATCCTTCCACGGGTATTCGGGCAGGGCATTCAACGGCCCTCCCACCAAAAAATGACCAGGGGTGAGAGCTTCCAAGTCATTTGGATCTGGAGATAGCGGACAGAGAGGACGAGAGTTGAGGACCGCCTCAACTTTACAAAACACTGTGGCCAGCTCTTCAAAAGTTAGAGCCGTTTCTCCGATAATGCGGCGGAGGTGGGTCTTTGCGGATTTCACAGCCGCTTCAAAAATCCCTCCCCAATGGGGGCAACTTGGGGGACTAAACTTCCAGGTTATTCCCCTTTGGGCAGCAATTTGACTTAAACTAGTACAATTTTTATCAATAAACACAGAAACATCCTTAAGATAATTTACAGTTCCTTTATAGTTTGTGCCATTGTCAGACCTAATAAGGGAAGGTAGACCTCGACGCGAAACAAAGCGATCCAACGCGGCGACGAAGGCCTCCGTAGTCAGAGCCGATACCACCTCCAAATGGACAGCCTTGGTGGCCAAACAAACAAATACACACAAATAGCCCTTCACAATACGGGCATTACGAAAGGGAGAAGCCTTGATCGAAAAGGGACCGGCAAAATCGGTTCCAACGCCGTCAAACGGCCTCGAAGGTCGGATTCGATCAGCGGGCAAATCACCCATCTGTGGTTGCATCGTGGATGCCTTCAACCTATAACATGCAATACATCGAAACAGGACACTACGGATTGCTCTTCGGGCAGACAAAATCCAAAACTCGCGTTGCAAAATAGCCAACAAAGCATTGCACCCAGCATGGGCGTTACGAATGTGTCGATCAGACACCAAAAGCTGCACCAAGGGTCCGCCCTTGGGCAACAACAGAGGATGGCGAGTCTCATATGGAAGATCCGCCTTCCGGAGCCTGCCTCCAACCCGAAGAAGCCCATCCGAGTCGATGTACGGGTTCAAACGAGCGACCGCGCCCTTCAACTTAGCGCGTCCGTCGCGCAAAATACGAAGCTCTGACTCAAACCGTCCGGTCTGCACGACACGGACCCAATGCAACAATGCGCTCCGGCGCTCTTCTGCACCTGCAATCGGCTCCAACCGCTTTGCCTGTGGGTTTCTACAATTATGTATGAAACGCTTAATCCAACTGGTAACACCCAGAAGCTTATCCAAACTGCTATACCGAGCAAGTAGCCAATCCGGCTCCGACGTCGTCTCAGCGACTACAGCATGTACACGGAGCCCAGTCAAACTCAAAGAAGTAACATCTGTCTGACAGACAGGCCAAGAAGTTTCTGATCCCATCAGCCACTCTGGACCCCACCAGAGCGGGTGTGACACCAATTCTGGTGCCGTACAACCTCGGGAAGCACAGTCCGCTGGGTTAAGCTCTCCCGGCACATGTCTCCATGTTATATCAATTCCGATATTCTGGATTTGGGAAACCCGATTTCCCACAAAAACCTCCAAGGTATGTGGGGCCGCGCGCAACCATGCAAGCGCGACCTGGCTATCCGACCAGGCGAAGATGTCCCGTATCTCGACCGTGGCCGCCAGCTCACATGCAACGTGATGCAACAATTTAGAGAGAAGGTGAGCTCCACTCAACTCAAGCTTGGGAATAGTCAGCCTAGTCCTGATGGGGGCGACCTTGCTCTTCCCTAACAAAAGCGAGACATTGACCCGGCCATCGGCGTCAACTGTCCGCATATAGACTGACGCGGCGTAGCCTCGCTCCGACGCGTCACAAAAGCCATGCAGGCTGGCTCGATATTTCCCGGGGGGCAATATTCGACGAGGCAAGGCAATCCGATTGACTTCCTTAATCGATGAAAACAACTCGAGCCAATCATCCAATGGAGAGCCAAACAGCGGCTCGTCCCACGAGACGCCCAAAGTCCAAAGTCTCTGAAGAAGACACTTCGCAGAGAATATCACTGGACTGATCCAACCGCTTGGATCAAACATACGAGCTATTACGGACAACACCGTTCTCTTAGTCCAGACTTTTGGTATTTCCAAGTCCACTTGGAATGTGAAAATATCGGTTAGCGGCTGGTACTGCATGCCCAGCACCGCTATCCTGTTGGGATCATCCACATCCTCAAACAGGTGAGGGTTCTGTTGGTGATCCTCCGGGATCCCTTCTAGAACTCTAGGCTCATTGGACAACCACTTACGTAGCTCGTAGCCACCTGTCTTCAATATTTCAATCAATTCATCCCGCAGTAGGAGGGCCTCCTCAATACTTTGGGCTCCGGTGCACACGTCATCAACATACAAGTCACGTGACAGCACGGAAGCCCCACGGGGAAAGCGGATCCGTTCCCGCTCTGCCAATTCAAGCAATGATCTGATGGCGATATAGGGACTAGATTTCAAACCATACGTGTTTGTGTTGAGTTCATACACCGTCACAGGATCCTCAGGGCGCTCACGCCAGAGTATCAACTGGAATCGCCTGTCCTCAGGATGTATGACTGTCTGGCGGAACATCATCCGGATGTCCGCACCAAAAACCACTTGATGTCTTCTAAAGTTCAAGATGATGTCAATTATGTCCCTATGCAATTTGGGACCTGAATGCAAACATAGATTCAACGAAACTCCGTTCGAAGTGGGTGCGGACCCATCAAAGACAGTCCGCAACTTGCCCGTTGAGGCCTTCACCACCGCGTGGTGGGGCAAAAAATAATGCTCAGTTGAGCTCCAATCAACTCGAGCCGGAGACATGTGACCCAAATCCTCGTACTCGCGCATAAATTCAATATATTTATCGCGAAGTACGTGGTCACGCTGCATACGTCGCTCTATGGACAGCAGTCGTTTCTCCGCAAGCGCCCTACCTTGCCCTAGGCTAGGACGTGTAGCAACAAATGGTAATCTAGTTACAAACCGACCGGAGGGCAACCTCTCCGTGGTCGATCGAAAAAGGGCTTCGCACTCAGCGTGTTCCGGATCCATCCTGGAACTCATAGGTGGCTCCTCCACCTCCCAAAACCTTTGCATGGTCTTGGCCAAGGACGCAGATGCGACAACCGGTGGCTCCTCCGCGGTGCCATTATCAAACACAGGGCCCATCAGGGCAAAACCAAAAATCGTAGACACTGCCATCAGTGAAGACGAACCCAGAGCCTTCTGTGTACCCAACAAAATCCAACCCAATACGTCCGAGCCCAGGAGCAAGTCCACTGGGCCGGGATGAAAGACAAAGGGGTCGGCCAAATCCAGACCCGAAACCAAAGACAACACACCCGGCGGTATGTCTGTCGAGGGGTGCCAACCCGCAATGGTATCCATTACCATAGCCGAAGTCGTGATCCTCATTGTGGAGGACTTCAGCGAAGAAAAGGTGACAAGTGTCTGGCCCGTCAGACACTTCACTTGTATGCCACCAACTCCAAGAAGTGGCACAGGCGAGTCTTCCACGACTAAACCTAACTGGCGTGCCACTCGAGTGGTAACCAAACTGCTTTGAGCCCCTGAGTCCAACAGAGCTCTCAAATTAATGGCTTCCCCCACGACCCCATACGCGGACCACCGCGGTAGGGAGCAGAACCGTCCGCGGCTCTGTCCCAGCAAGGGAGCAAGCTAGTTACGGGCTCCCCACTCTCTCCAAACCAGGGGCGCGCCACTGACCCGGATAATATGGCGGGCGAGTGCACATCCCCATCTGAGGGGGGCATAACCCGCGGCCCGGCCATACATATGGTACGGCGGGTGGTACTCCAGCCGTGGGTACTCGTGCAGCGGCGGAGAAAACCGCTGCGGCTGCATGTGTTGGGCATTGGTAACCCGCGTGGAGGGGGTGTCCCCACTCTCACGTCCGATCTAGGGCCCCCGCCCATGGGGGCCCTATCCGGGGCCTGGCCAGCCTACATACTGGCCATGACCTTGGGGCGCGTGGTCCCGGTCCGCCAAGACCCGCGCAGGTACGCGACCCCCTCCCGAGGGGTGCGACGAGCGAAGCCGCGTCCTCCGTCCGGTGGTGGAGGGCTTCGCGCAGGAGCGCCCCCGCCCATAGGGGACCCCTGCCTCAACATCCGGGTGCCATCCCCGTTCCGGTTCATGCAGAGCATCGCGTGGTGCAGCCCACGGCATGCACTGCATGGTATGGCACTGGGACAGTCACGTGCATAGTGACCGCCCAAACAATAAAAGCAAAGTTCATGCCGCTTTGCCATGCGGCGCCGATCTTGTACTGGCAGTCCCTGCCAGTCCCTGCATTGCAGCAGGCTGTGGCCCATCCGGCCACATTGCAGGCAGTCCGCGTCCCCCGCGACTGCTGCCGTGTGTGCAACCCGCACACCAGCTCCACGCGGTGGCGGTTGCCGTCCCTGTTGGGGCCTACGTTCAGGCGCTCTGGATGGCGCTGAGTCCGTCATGGTATTCTCAGCCGCCCGTGCCTCAAACTCCAAAAACTTCACCAAGTCAGTGAATGTTGGTAGGGTGGTGCTATCCCGTTCCGCATTCTCGCGCTCAAACCGCGAGCGGATGTCATTGGGCAATTTGCCCAATACAATGTGCACCAACAAAAAGGACCATTGGTCCACCGGCAGCCCCAGTGTGCGGAGCGCGTTACAGGCCACTGTAACGGGCGTGAGCAACTGCAGGCGCAACTGTGCCCTGTTGGCCACCTTGGGCAGGGCCATCAACTGTGCGGCGTGCGCATCCGCTAACAAACGTAAATTTTGGTAGCGGGAGTTCAATAACTCCCAAGCCGTGTCGTACTGGTCGTCCTCCACCCGGAGGTGCTGGATGAGCGACCGCGCTTCATCCTCAAGAGTGGAGAGGAGGTAGGCCATCTTCTGGGCCTTCGACAAATCCTGTCGTGCTACGACCAGGGACTCAAACATATTTTTATATGCTACCCACTCCTCCATCCTACCCCCAAAGTGGGACAGCTGAAGGGTGGGGAGCCGACCAGTAACCGCTGGTCCTTCCTGTCTAACAGGTGTGCGAGGGCTGGTCCGCCAGCCTGTCTCGCCCTTATTGCGGTCACCGCCTCCGCGATATCATCGTGCAGACTCAGGATCTGGTCCATGTCCGCCATGTGACCTGCGTAGGCCTCCGGGGTAAGATCGGCTTCGGTAAGCGCCGCCATGGCCGCTTCCGCGCTAATCAATCGTGAGTGGAGGTGATCCGCTCTTAGCAGTATGGCGCCCTCCCTGTCCTTCCGGGACAGGAGTCCTCCGGCCGTCACAAACCATCTCAATTCGTTGGCGAGTGTCGCCTTAGCATTGGGGGCCTTCGCCATCGCGTCAAGTCACAAACAAAAAATAACAAAAGGTAAATAAAAAACAACAAAATCAAGCAACTACACGAAGAACCGCGGTAGGTATGAGAATGGCACAAACCCGGAACGCACGATACAAACCGCAAACAAATACAAAAAAGGTTACAAATATTCTTATACAAACAAACTAAGAAAAATCTAATAATTTTTACAAACAATTAATTATTTTTTACAAACGAACAAATAGAGGGTAGATAAACTACGCTCTGCTACCAGAAAATGTGCAGAGCAACTACGCTCTGCTGCCAGAAAATGTGCGCAGAGCGAATCCGGACAAACGAAGCGGCGGGAAGAATTCTGTACCGGAACTTTACCGGGAAAAAATCTACCGGTAAAATTAAGTACCGGGAAAAAATCTCCACGCGACACCACGCTTGTCCGACTAGAATCTAACTTAAGCTATACGCAGTCTGCTACCACCGTAGCTTATGAAGGGAGCTACAGGGCCCTATATGATAACCTAACCTATAAATTAATTACACTTAAAAAACACTTACCAAGCTAAATCTTCTTTCTCTTCGGATCCAAACTTGAGTGTCTTCGGGAAGGGGGAATTCCTAATTACCCTACCTAACCCTTGAGATCTCAATTCCCCATAACAAATAAATAGATTTCTTCCCGTAGTTTCACTCGGGAACAGCCAGATGTGAACAGCCAGCCACGTTTCACCTCTCACAAGAAAAAGTCACCATGACGGGTACACAAACACAAAGTTCAATAGTTATTTAACAAACAGGAAATTCACAAACACAACTCAAGCTAATTAGTAATCAAAGAACGCGGAACCTCTCGCGTATTAAAAATCAAACCGATATCGCATAGGGCAATGCAATGGCGACCGTCCGCGAGCCATTCGCACGAGCAAAAGTGGTGAAAACCCCGAACGCCCTCTGGCGGCAGCAATGCGAAACGCCCGCGTTTAGTTTTACCCAATATATTACAAACAGTTAGTGCTAGATGATTTCTTAATCCGTTAATATCTGATGAATCCCCGGATGCTTTGGGCTGTAACTTGAGATAGGAGTTGTTTACCCTGTCTATTAAAAGCTGTGCATGTTATTTTGGAAATACCCTCATCCTGACGGTTAATATTCGAACTGAGTTTTGTGCCCACATGTGTTTTGCGATTTTAGACAGCAATCAAAACCTATATAAACCTAACCTAAAACCTAACCTACTCCCGTTGACCTAAAATTATTAAATTTGGCAAAAAGTAAGGTCTAACAGTACTTTTACAGGAATAAATCTGAAAATTGCAAATATGTTATTGGAAGTCTAAAAAAAAAGTGAAACCTATTTTGCGCTGGATTCAGTATGAGTCTTGGGATCGAACTGCAAAGTTAAGTTTGTTTTTGAAACTAGTTGGACTTTTAGTTAGAGCAATAATGTGAGATGCTTTGCATGTACGGAACCCTCGGTGCGCAAGTTTGACTCGCACTTGGCCGGTTTTTTTGTATGGGTTTGAATAGTATTTAGGGGGCGCCCCGTAGAAATCTCGCCCAGGGCCCAGGGTGCTGGTAGTGCTAACGCCTGCTCTGAGTGGGTCTTGGTATTTTTAGGGATCCGTACCTCAAAAGGCAAAAACGGAACAATTATAGGATCACTTTGTTGTCCGTCTGTCTGCCAAACTTTTTTTTCTCAGGAACGCTTAAAGGTATAAAGTTGAAATTAATATCAAATACCCAGATCTACGGTCTCTTTCAGAAAAAAAAAATAATCAAAATTATACGTCAACGAGATCAGGAGATTTTTACATACAGACAGACATAAAATTTCAAAAAAAATTTTTTGCTTTCTGTTATTATTTTTAAGTGTCCCTCTATCAATTTCAGTCAAAATACTAAACGTACAGACAAAATATTTTTACTGTTTTATTATATGTATAGATATACAGGGTGTTACTTTGCATTCTTGCAATATTTACAGAGGTAACTATATTGCTGATTCTGAACACAAATCGATAAAAAAATCAGTACCTAAAATTTTGTTTTTTAATTAATAAAAAATTATTTTATCGACAACGTGTTACGCGCACCACTTATAATCGAAACACTTGCACATCACTAGTCCGCTCGGCAAAAAGCAATAAAAAACGCCCCACTACTTTCTTTGTCGGCACGCCGCCGCCGCCGCACGCCACCGGCCGCACGCGCCGCGCGCGTGCTACGCGCATTTGTTTCGCATCGCTGTCAGAGGCGGACGTGATTTCCTTCGCTCCGTGTCGTGTAGTTGCGTGTCGCGAAAATGACGAAAGCGTATTCCAACGTGGAACGCCATAAGTGGTAACAGCTTACCCCGAGCCATCATCATCTTTACTAATGTTCCCAAACCAACGGAGGCCGACCCGTCAGGCAGGTGATGCTTGCTGCCACGCTCAAGCTTGAGGCAGCGTAATTCTTTGAAAGAGAGCCCCATGCCAGTATCCGAGAAGCAGGACGATATTATCATGTTAGCCATGTGACTGTGTGGAGACTTTTAAAAAGTGAACAAGTGCACCCTTTTCATTTTCGCAAAGTCCAAGACCTACTCCCAAGTCCCACGAGACTACGCCGCACGAATGTTATTTTGTCGCTGACTGTTGGACAATCGAACAGCAAACATTCTGTGGACCGACGAAAGTCTGTTCACAAGAGTACTGGTGGAGTAATCGGTAAGAAAACCCAAATAAAATAAATCGCCACTCTTTCCAGAACAGATTCGGATTAAATGTGTGAATTATGAAATTAAGAATTATGTCATAATAAAAATAACGTATTTTTGTCGGTCCTAAGCCTGTAAAGTAGGAAGGGAAATCTGAAATCAAACTTTATTTACACAACTAAGCGATCAGCTGCCCACAGTACGATACGGGCGAGGCCACAGAACATATAAAAGAGGTTAGAATGGCTATAATGCGCCGTTTCTATGAGAACCAGTGTCGCCTAATCCGCCCCACCTTTCACCGTTACCACACATTTGCAATTTCCAATCTAGCCAATCATAGCGCCACGTCATCACGAAATTTCAAACTGAACCAATCATACGCAAGCACACAATCGACTTAATTATCGATATTGAATTTTGTTATTAAACAATAACATAATTCAAACAACAATACTGTTACATACAAAAGTGATATAGTAAAATGGAAAATAAAACAAAGTACATTTCTTACAATCTTATATATATTGACCTTGGAACAAGATATATTTATTAAGAAGTTGTCGCTTGGTTTGTTTTTTGCACGTATACCAAACAGCTCAATCGGTTAAAATAACTGGTTTTTATAATTCAGTTGCAAGATTCCACCCGGACAAACATACATACATACATATATTGCAAGTTAAATAAAAGCTTGTTATAATAATAATTATTCGCATTACTTAATTTAGTCTTTCCACATTAACATTAATTTATAACATTTATAAATATATGACTTTGAAAGACGATATCTATAAATATCGTCTCTCACTACGCCCAGCACTAGAGCTAATGCCACGTTGTTGCCGCGCACTCCACTACGCGGTACGTTTGACGTTGCAAAAATAACGAACGCATGCAGACAGCAATGTATATTTTTTGGAGAAAAAAATATATTTTAATGACCTTTGAAAGATTTTGACTAAAATATCGCATTTACTAGAGGTTTTTTTACTTACCGATGATAAGAAACGCATCCTTTGTTTACATTAAACTCTTGGCTTCTCGCTCGACAAGTAATTACCGCACATGAAGGCATTTTCGTACAATTTTGTAGCAGCGCTTCGCAATACTTACTCCGCTAGAGTTCGCGAGCGACTAAACGGCGCGGTCACGTGTTTTTGTAAAGATACGAGCGGTCGCTCGCATGCTTGGCGCGCCGGCCCCGCCCACAACTCCTTTCTAACCTCTTTTATATGTTCTGTGGGCGAGGCGCGCGCGCGCGCGTTCGACCGAGGTCACTGACCGCCGCCAGCTGTTATCCCATTGCGCCTTATGAATGCGCCCGCGTAACAATGGTTTATTCCACTTTGTACTGAAAATCTAAGATTACTGATTACTAAGCGTGCTTTATTCTGAGAAGTCTCAAATTAAGCTAAGTTGTAGGTAGTGATTAGTACTATAGGCTGTCTGAATATTGCAAGGATGCAGAATAACACCCTGTATAGATACCTACTATAAAATACATATTTATAAAAGCTCTTTAGGCATTTTCTTACTTTTCAAATAACATAGGATTACGATAAGAATGCTACTCTGCATAGCCAATTAGCGACGTTAATAATTTTATTTCTACCTTTCAATGAGTCCGGACCCGTGCTTCATAACACTAATGAGTAATTACATAATAATTTTATAACTACAATACTTGTATTCTTTGGTTCATGCTTGTAGCTTCAAAAGCGGACCTTGACTCCTCAAGGTCCTCAAGCGGATCTTGAGGAGCAAATAAAAATGCAACATTTTGAATAGGTACATACTTATTTAATTTTAAGTTAAATGCTTACACAATAAATGGTTACAGACATCGATAATACATAATATCTCGCTGGGTAGTACTTATAATTATTAATTCTGTGTCGCTGGTACAAACATCGTGTTTTTGATACCTATGTAGTTTTTATTTAGGTACCTATTATTGAAGTAATCAAGCTAAGAATCGTAGGTACGAGTTACATTTTACCTATTTAGGGATCTGGTACACTTGCGCGAAAGACACATGCGCGAAAGACACTTGCGCGAATCGACTTGCGCGAAAAGACATTTGCGCGAAAAGCCGTTTGCGCGAAACGCCATTTGCGCGAAAAGCCACATGCGCGATGGACACATGCGCGAAAGACACTTGCGCGAAAAGACATTTGCGCCAAAAGGCACTTGCGCGAAAATTTTTTGCGCGAATGGACACTTGCGCGAAAGCCAAAAAAGGGCTCAAGGGATGACTTCCTGGAAAAGTGTCCCATACAAACGTTGCTCCCCTTGACCGTATATATCCACTGAGATCAAACAAAAGGGGGGATATCATAACATGGTTTCCCAAGTCCCCAAGTTTAAAGAAATGAACTTCGAATAATGAAAATCTTTACTGATCTTTATGAAACTTCGTATGAATGCTATTTGACAAAAATAAAGTTGGGCGTGTTGGGAGGCCTTTGTCCAGCAGTGGACGTCTTTTGGCTGAGAAAGAGAGAGAGAGGGGTAAATAGGGGTATGTAGGGGTAAGGGTAAGACCTTTGACCTTTTACCAGTGGGACCAGTGCAAGCGGGAGCGCCGAAGGGCAATAGCTTTACCACGGCAGTCTCCGAGTGCCGCACGTTTTTTTTTTAAACATGGCCTTGTATGGTGTCGTTGGATAGGTCTTTGTAAATAATATGGAGGTTCCTAAGATGGTTTTTTTATAACTTATTATTAAATATCTTGTGAAATATTCACTTCGAAAGTACTAAAAAATCTGTCTGAGATGAAATTTTAAAAATTCCTGAAACAATCCTGAAACACGCCCACCTTTATTTTTGTCAAATAGCATTCATACAAAGTTTCATAAAGATCAGTAAAGATTTTCATTATTCGAAGTTCATTTCTTAAAGCTTGGGGACTTAGTAATTTTTGGAGGGAAACCATATCATGATAACCCACCTTTTTTTTGATCTCAGTGGATATATACGGTCTAGGGGAGCAACGTTTGTATGGGACACTTTTCCAGGAAGTCATCCCTTGACCGCTTTTTTGGCTTTCGCGCAAGTGTCCTTTTGCGCAAGTGTCTTTTGGCGCAATTGTCTTTTCGCGCATGTGTCCATTCGCGCAAATGGCATTTCGTGCAAGTGTCCATTCGCGCAAAAGTCCTTTCGCGCATGTGTCTTTAGCGCAAGTGTCTTTCGCGCAAATGGTTTCGCGCAAATGTCCTAATACGCCTATTTAGGGATTATTGATGAGTAACTTTATATCATGGCTCCGCCCGCGTGAATTTACTACGGCAACAGATGCAATTTGCGGAGCCCATGACATATTTTTGTCAAAAATTATACCTAAGTTCTTTACTTTATCACTGACAGGAATTACGGTATCATTAAAATTATAGAGGGAAGGGATTGCCAATCGATTCTGGAAATGAGACGAGGGCTCCCAAGAATTATTACTTGTGTTTTGAGAGGATTAACAACAAGTCCATGAGAATTGCTCCAGTCCGCTATTCGAGATAAGTCACTATTGATGTCACGTATAGCCTGTGGAAGGTTATTGGAGTGGCAGTCGTGTAGAATAGACTGACTCCTTTTTGCGGTATGAGGACCTGAAGGTATACCTTGGGCTCGGAGAAGACCTCGGTTAAACGGCCTATATGTGAATATATGAAAGGTAGAAGTTCAACAAATTCGGCAATTCGACAGGGGGCTCGATAATCGCTTACCTCGCTCGCTGGCTGAAAGCTTCTCCTGGTGATCACCAGATTTCTTCGGAGAACATGTAGTTTCTTCGGAATATCCTGGAAGATCTGCGGCGAATCTCGTAACGGGCGCGCGCGGCACGGAGGCGCAGGACACACGCCAAATCACAATGACATACAATGCGAGACTAAATTGTGACAATCTGCGATGTTCCGGGGAGGGCAAGTCGATTCTATCTCGCTCCCTCATTTGCCCGCTAAAGGGGACAGCGATATCAAGTTGCCTTGCCATCGAATTTGTTGAGAAAAAAGGAAAGTATAAAAAATTGGAGGCTGATGGCCTCAACAGTTATCTAGAGAGGAATGACAGTAAATTTGCAGGTCGTCAGCATATTAATGATATGACGAATGTATTGGAATTATTGAATAAAGCAAATAATAAAGGAGATAGCACGCCACCTTGTGGTACTCCACAAGACGTCGAATACCACGCTGAGAGATTACCTTCAACACGTATACGCTGGACGACCATGCAGATACGAACGAATCCAGCCAATAGCAGATGAAGATATGTTCAGAGAGCGTAGCATTCCAATAAGAACATCAAAATCGACGGTACAGAGTGCAGTGATTTTTCCCGGGATGAAATACTACCCTCTCCATCTCAGTACCTACTTCTAACTAAACTCGCTTTCGCACTTACAATTTTCGTAAGTTTCCTTGTTTACATCGGAACCCTAAAAATGTTATTGGCCGAGAGCATGAAGCCTCCAATACACTATATAGGGAACAATTGACGCGCAAAATAACATGTCGTTCTTTCTCGCTCCGTACAGTTTACATGAGTAAGAAACACGATGAGCTATTTCACTTTAGATAGATATATAGATAAACACTTTATTGCACCATTTACAGAAAGAACATACAAAGAATAATCTTAAAATAATCAATAATCAGTAAATAATAAAGAAAAAATAAATAATGAAAAAAGAAAAATCAATAATCAGTAGAATAATCTTTAATCCATATAATAGACATATAAAAAAAAAACATTCTTTAAAATTAATTAATTTTTTTTTTGTGCTAGCTCTATGCTTTATATCAGTAGAAATGAGTGAGATAGCATAATATTGCGTCAATTGTTGCCTAGTGTATTAGTAGAGGCTTGACAGTTGCCAAGTGCGAAAAATATGTAAAAATGCTCAACTGATTCTCTTGTAAGATTTAGAGAACTGTCAATATAGCTGGCAGCAGAGCATGCATAGACATTCAGCATGACCCACGCGAGCCAGATGTGGCGCTGCGCGGCAGAGAGAGTCCGCCCCCAATACAGACGCTCTGTGTCCGCGCGGGCACTCTCTACGCGCGCAGCCGCGACCACGATACAACAGCGCAGCGGTGCGTGCGGCAGCTTGTCTGTAGAGGTACACACACAATCAACACAAAAATATTTAAATGTTAAACTTCGCAGATCATTCTCTAGATACAGAAACTACTTTTTTATGCCAGTTGTTGTAAGGCTAAAGGTAAGGTGTGAACATAGACATATGATTTGCTAGCTTTTAGGTTTATGTTTTAGAATTGGCTGATGATAGATGCTTCTATCATTAGCCAATTCTCTCTCTTCTATCCCACGTGAGTGAAGCTCTGGGGCGCGGCTAGTATACAATAAATAATACATTGATACAATCAAAATCTGTACAATTAACTACAAGTTGCAGTCGAGAATTTTTGAAAGGGCATGTTGCATAGCAGGCTATATCATGAGCAGTTGCCCAAAAATCAGAAATAATATCAAAAACCGATTAAGACCATCATATATTTGTTTTTTCGTGATCTTGTTATGGTAAAAAAATAGATTTAATATCGCTTAATATAGTATAATGGCGATACTGAAATGGCGCCCGTACGTATGTTCAGAAATTATTATACAGAAAATCAGATACAATGATAATATTTAATTATATTTTAGAAAATTAATTAAAGTAAATGTTCCTAACACATGTTACATGCAATATCACAAAAACATGTGTATTTCACATAAATAGATGAATAATAAATATAATAAACAATTTTTTCCCGCGGGCACGTATGTAATAAAAGTACATTTTTGTACGTACCGGAAATCGGAACTGTCAAATGAAGCGCGTCAACGTCAAATCATAACGGGTGTCGGCCATTTTGGCGGAACTCGCCTAACCTTCATTACGATTTTGTTGACTAAATGTACCATAGAAAGGCTACGAATTTATCGGATTTACTTATAAGGCATTGATACTGACCCAAAAATGAAAAGTTCAGATAGGTGCTCATGATATAGCCGGCTCCCCAAACATTTGTGCAACAACCCCTTTGTTTATCTGTTGAGAAATATGATAAAACATGATTTTGGCGCTCGTATGATGGACCCTTAGATACCTTCAGCCGTAAGATATTTATTGATAGATAAAGATAGATTGTTAAAAATAACAACAAGGTAACAATTGTATACCATACCTATAAAACTGTATGTCTTGGTCTTGACTAACTGCACGCTCTATGAATGAACATCTTCCTTTTGATAGTCCATGTGGACGATTCATATTTTTGAGTACCAGTGACAGGGCACTTGTGACACATTATCTGCGGTGCCTTTCCTGGTGCTGGCTTGTATGTACTCTTCGACCTTGGCACGGACTTCGGGGCCGACCCAACGGTCGTAGGCGCTGGCGTCCAGCATGTAGAGCGGCGTCATCCCGCTCAGGTTGGGCACATCGAGGCTAGCGTCGCTCTGCGCCATTTAAGCTTTATCAGTAATAACTATAAGGCATATTTACTAAAAGCTAGCTGAAACTATATCGCAAATTATCAAAGAGGAAACCAAAGAAAATTTTTCTAGCCATTTGTGTAGTTAGAGACTGGAACAAACTCAATGAGAATGTCGTCTCTGCTCCTTCAGTCAGCAGCAGTATGGAAAAAAAATAAGAAAAGCTATTGGTAGTTAGGTAATTAACTGAGGTAGGCACCTAATAAACAAAAAACAAGGTAGAACTGTAGGTACCTGTTCTGACGTAGGAATATGGGTTTTAGGGGGTCGTACCTCTCCCAATAAAAAACAAAAAATATGAGTATGATGTGTTCAACTTCGATGAACACTATATAGTATGGGACCGGGTGGTATAAAAATATGTTTTAAGTTTCAATAAATGGAAAAATTCATGCTCTAAAACTTTTAATGGGACTACATTTTTTATACGCTAGATGCGTGAAGTGCACATTGCGGCGCTTGTACATCAAACCTATTTACTTTACGAAAAAAAGGTTATAAGGGAAATTGTTTTTGTCGTGAAATAAGTTGGAAAATAAATATTTAAATAACTGCTTTTAGGCGCCATTTTTCCAAGATGGCGGCATGATGATCACCTATTTTCAAACTTGTAAGGTGACCCCCTTATTTTCGACCAAATGACCGTATATTGCGAATCGCAACTTGAAACTTTGCAGAGGCTTATTATGTGATTATCTATAGGTACACAAAAAAATATGGAAGCCCAACTAACTCACTTTCAGAGGTGTTACAATAGAGTCAAAAACAATTGAAACTTACATAGAGAATAAGAGCAGTTATAGCAGCTGCGTTCATGGACATTGCAGCCCAATGCAGGGCGGTGTTGCCGTACTTGCGTTCGGCGAAGCGCGTGGAGGCGCCCCAGCGCAGCAGCAGCAGCACGGGCTCGGCGCCGCGCTGGCGGCAGCACGCCCACATGAGCGGGGTCATGCCGCGCGCGTCCAGCTCGTTGGCCGACACGCCGCCCAGCATCAGCAGGTACTCCAACACGGGAGTGAACCCGAGCTGCGCCGCGCGGTGCACACACGCACAGCCGTCCGCGTCGCGCTGCGAGGGGTCAGAGCCCGCGTGCACCAGCAGGGCCGTGGCCTCCATGTGGCCCTGCCGCGCCGCCCAATGAAGAGGAGTGGCTTGAAGAACGCCGGCGGGGGTGTCCGTCCGAGCGCCTTTTGCTAACAAGTACTCAATGATCTCGCAATGATTGTTACAAGCCGCCCAGTGAAGAGGCGTCACCCCTTCGTGGTCCCGCTGGTTGACGTCACAACCGGCTTCGATGAGTTGCTTGACTCGTAGGAAGACTCCACGTTGCGTTGCCTTGAAAATATTAAACCCGCTGTAATCGAAGTTGGCAGCCGCCGGTGGAGCGCCGTTTGGCGGCGGCGCCCCCCTGTCGGGATGCGACTTGCCCCACACAGTACCGTCGTACATCTTTGCGCAATATGACTGGAGACGTCGGTATTCTGTTTTAAAAAACTTTTTATGAGGAACATAAAAAGGACAATAATTAGTTATTTAAGTTGGTTGGTAGAGCACAACTAGACTGAGCGGGCAATATCACAATTTACAATCACAACACACCCTCACTCACATCACATCACCTAGCGCAGTGTGTGTGGCAAATCAAATCAAACACTTATTACAAAATATCTCGATAATCACTACAATTTACTATAGATTTAACAAAATACCTACACTTAGGTGACAACCGTATTAACACAACACAACCGCGTCAAAGAAAAAATAACGAATTGCATCCATGGATGGAAACCCCGAGATTCGCATCTCATTACAACTCACAACACAAAAACAAATCCAAAGATAGGTAATGAATCGATCAATACAAGACCTGTCACTGTCATTTCGACTTAATTGATTTATTTGTTGCACATGCTCAGTGTACAACTCGGGGGAGTTAGGTAATGATACCAAGAAGAAAGCGATGTAAAATTATATATAGGTATTTATTTGCTAGTATTCTAACATACGGCTGGTGGTAACAACAAAAAAAATCGGCCAAGTGCGAGTCAAACTCGCGCACCGAGGGTTCTGTACACGCAAAGCATCTCACATTATAGCTCTAACTAAAAGTCCAACTAGTTTCAAAAACAAACTTAACTTTGCGCGTTCGATCCCTAAGACTCATACTGAATAAGTTAAAAAATAAGTTTGTAAAACGTTTTTTTTAGACTTCCAATAACATATTTACAGTTTTCAGATTTATTCCTGTAAAAGTACTGTTAGAACTTGCTTTTTGCCAAATAGCTAGGGCGGCTTCCCATACACCATTTTAGGTCATGTTCAAAGTTAGCGTCTTTGAATGAAATATATATATTTTTTGATAGCTTTTTTTCTAGATCCTAATGCTAAAATAATCATAAACATAAGACTGCTGGTTGTTAAATTATCCTGTTTTGAAGTTTTGTTAGGTTATATCACAAACGACCATCATAATTTAAATTTTTAGTTTTTGTTGTATGAAATACCTATCTTAGGAAGATCAATCCACCTCAACTTTGCTCAATGGCTACAATAATAACGAACGTTAAGTAACCCCAGAGTAAAGAAATCAGGAGGAAAGCAGCAAAAACACACAAAACACAACGGAGCGCGAGGCGTAAGCAAGCGCGTTGTGTGGGTCTGTGGGTTTATTTGTTGACGTTTAGACCCCTAAACGTCAACAAATAAATCAAATTGGAAAGAAACGTTAACGTCAAATGTAATATTTTTTATTAATTTGACAGTGGCATTGTTTTAGCCAGCTTCCTCTCAAATGTCGGGCGGCGGCGGCGCGGCGGCGGCGTCTAAGTCTGTATTTTGTTTAATAGCCATATACAATGTGTCCCGTCATCAGTGTGGGGAGCCTTTAATGGTACCCAACCACTACCCAAAACTTTTTTTTCTTCTACTGTAGTAAAATGGCAGCCATTTTGTTTTTTTCGGGCTCTTATACTAATTCAATCGTAACTACTCGTGTAAAAGTCCTATCGATATAAAATAGGTCTCATTTAAAAGCTAATCATGTAAACAACTATAAAATGAGAAAGATGTTTCAATATGAAAGACAAAAAAAAAAAAAAACCGTAAAAACAAAAAAATATATTTTTTTTTGTGTTTTTTAAATTATTATTAGCTTCTTGTGAATAAAATAGCTCATTAAAATGTTTATATTTTATTTTAAAACGAAAGTTAAAAAAGAA
>CM031585.1:65683-82894 GCA_018467065.1 Ephestia elutella | reverse complement strand
GAAATGGAGAAGGCAATGGCAAACCACTCCATTAAAATTGCAAGAAAGTCGTTGTGTGTGTTTCATTCCATATAATGACCACGACCCTCAGTCATGAGGAAATACGACTAAAGAGAGAGATAAATATAACAATGATCTATTGGTATCTAAATTTATTCGTTAACTAAGGATAGGTACCTATCCTTAGTTAACGGATAAATTTAGGTAACTCTTTAGGTAAAGATCAAAAGAAGAGTGACAAAATGACTGTGCGCGTTTTATTTATTTATTTATTAATTTACCACAGAAATATTTTTTTGTTTTCTACATAATATCATAGATCTGTCCGATAATATACTTCGAGCAAGAAGGACTTCCGCACGCGGGAATCCGGGTTTCCATAAAGTTATTATATTGTACCCATGGATATTAGTTATAAAATACAGCGGTCACAGAATTTTTTTTTTAGATAAAGTGCTAGCGGTATAATAAATTTATGGTTGTCTGCTATTTTCGTAAAATGAAAAAACTCTATAGAAAATTCTATGTTGGAGAGATTGCAACCGGTATTTATCGTTAAAGACTGATTCGTGAAATATTCATGGCTGGTAATAGTAAAACTAAACGCAGGCGTTTCCTGTTATCGCCGCCAGGCGTTTTGGGGTTCTCACATTGCTAGCGTGGATGGCGTCGCGTGTGGTCCGCCATTGCATTGTCCAGGGCGATATCGGTTTGATTTTTAATACGCGAGAGGTTCCGCGTTCTTTGATTGCTAATTAGCTTGAGTTGTGTTTGTGAATTTCCTGTTTGTTAAATAACTATTGAACTTTGTGTTTGTGTACCCGTCATGGTGACTTTTTCTTGTGAGAGGTGAAACGTGGCTGGCGGTTCACATCTGGCTGTTCCCGAGTGAAACTACGGGAAGAAATCTATTTATTTGTCCTGGGGAATTGAGATCTCAAGGGTTAGGTAGGGTGATTAGGAATTCCCCCTTCCCGAAGATACTCAAGTTTGGATCCGAAGAGAAAGAAGATTTAGCTTGGTAAGTGTTTTTTAAGTGTAATTAATTTATAGGTTAGGTTATCATATAGGGCCCTGTAGCTCCCTTCATAAGCTACGGTGGTAGCAGACTGCGTTAAGTTATTTAGGTTTTAGTCGGGCAAACGTGGTGCCGCGTGGAGATTTCTTCCCGGTACTTATTTTTTACCGGTGGTTTTTTCCCGGTGAAGTTCCGGTACAGAATTCTTCCCGCCGCTTCGTTTGTCCGGATTCGCTCTGCGCACATTTTCTGGCAGCAGAGCGTAGTTGCTCTGCACATTTTCTGGTAGCAGAGCGTAGTTTATCTACCCTCTATTTGTTCGTTTGTAAAAAATAATTAATTGTTTGTAAAAATTATTAGATTTTTCTTAGTTTGTTTGTATAAGAATATTTGTAACCTTTTTTGTATTTGTTTGCGGTTTGTACCGTGCGTTCCGGGTTTGTGCCATTCTCATACCTACCGCGGTTCTTCGTGTAGTTGCTTGATTTTGTTGTTTTTTATTTACCTTTTGTTATTTTTTGTTTGTGACTTGACGCGATGGCGAAGGCCTCCAATGCTAGGGCGACACTCGCCAACGAATTGAGATGGTTTGTGACGGCCGGAGGACTCCTGTCCCGGAAGGACAGGGAGGGCGCCATACTGCTAAGAGCGGATCACCTCCACTCACGATTGATTAGCGCGGAAGCGGCCATGGCGGCGCTTACCGAAGCCGATCTTACCCCGGAGGCCTACGCAGGTCACATGGCGGACATGGACCAGATCCTGAGTCTGCACGATGATATCGCGGAGGCGGTGACCGCAATAAGGGCGAGACAGGCTGGCGGACCAGCCCCTCGCACACCTGTTAGACAGGAAGGACCAGCGGTTACTGGTCGGCTCCCCACCCTTCAGCTGTCCCACTTTGGGGGTAGGATGGAGGAGTGGGTAGCATATAAAAATATGTTTGAGTCCCTGGTCGTAGCACGACAGGATTTGTCGAAGGCCCAGAAGATGGCCTACCTCCTCTCCACTCTTGAGGATGAAGCGCGGTCGCTCATCCAGCACCTCCGGGTGGAGGACGACCAGTACGATACGGCTTGGGAGTTATTGAACTCCCGCTACCAAAACTTACGTTTGTTAGCGGATGCGCACGCCGCACAGTTGATGGCCCTGCCCAAGGTGGCCAACAGGGCACAGTTGCGCCTGCAGTTGCTCACGCCCGTTACAGTGGCCTGTAACGCGCTCCGCACACTGGGGCTGCCGGTGGACCAATGGTCTTTTTTGCTGGTGCACATTGTATTGGGCAAATTACCCAATGACATCCGCTCGCGATTTGAGCGCGAGAATGCGGAACGGGATAGCACCACCCTACCAACATTCACTGACTTGGTGAAGTTTTTGGAATTTGAGGCACGGGCTGCTGAGAATACCATGACGGACTCAGCGCCATCCAGAGCGCCTGAACGTAGGCCCTTGGAACCCTCATGGCGAGGGAAGCCCCAACAGGGACGGCAACCGCCATATGCGTGGAGCTGGTGTGCGGGTTGCACACACGGCAGCAGTCGCGAGGGACGCGGACTGCCTGCAATGTGGCCGGATGGGCCACAGCCTGCTGCAATGCAGGGACTGGCAGAGACTGCCAGTGCAAGATCGGCGCCGCATGGCAAAGCGGCATGAACTTTGCTTTTATTGTTTGGGCAGTCACTATGCACGTGACTGTCCCAGAGCCATACCATGCAGTGCATGCCGTGGGCTGCACCACGCGATGCTCTGCATGAACCGGAACGGGGATGGCACCCGGATGTTGAGGCAGGGGTCCCCTATGAGCGGGGGCGCTCCTGCGCCGGCCTCCACCACCGGACGGAGGACGCGGCTTCGCTCGTCGCACCCCCCCTCGGGAGGGGGGTCGCGTACCTGCGCGGAGTCTTGGCGGACCACAGGACCACGCGCCCCAAGGTCATGGCCAGTATGTAGCTGGCCAGGCACCGGATAGGGCCCCCATGGGCGGGGGCCCTAGATCGGACGTGAGAGTGGGGACACCCCCCTCCACGCGGGTTACCAATACCCAACACATGCAGCCGCAGCGGTTTTCTCCGCCGCTGCACGAGTACACACGGCTGGAGTACCACCCGCCGTACCATATGTATGGCCGGGCCGCGGGTTATGCCCCCCCTCAGATGGGGATGTGCACTCGCCCGCCATATTATCCGGGTCAGTGGCGCGCCCCTGGGTTGGAGAGAGTGGGGAGCCCGTAACTAGCTTGCTCCCTTGCTGGGACAGAGCCGCGGACGGTTCTGCTCCCTACCGCGGTGGTCCGCGTATGGGGTCGTGGGGGGGAAGCCATTAATTTGAGAGCTCTGATGGACTCAGGGGCTCAAAGCAGTTTGGTTACCACTCGAGTGGCACGCCAGTTAGGTTTAGTCGTGGAAGACTCGCCTGTGCCACTTCTTGGAGTTGGTGGCATACAAGTGAAGTGTCTGACGGGCCAGACACTTGTCACCTTTTCTTCGCTGAAGTCCTCCACAATGAGGATCACGACTTCGGCTATGGTAATGGATACCATTGCGGGTTAGCACCCCTCGACAGACATACCGCCGGGTGTGTTGTCTTTGGTTTCGGGTCTGGATTTGGCCGACCCCTTTGTCTTTCATCCCGGCCCATTGGACTTGCTCCTGGGCTCGGACGTATTGGGTTGGATTTTGTTGGGTACACAGAAGGCTCTGGGTTCGTCTTCACTGATGGCAGTGTCTACGATTTTTGTTTTTGCCCTGATGGGCCCTGTGTTTGATAATGGCACCGCGGAGGAGCCACCGGTCGTCGCATCTGCGTCCTTGGCCAAGACCATGCAAAGGTTTTGGGAGGTGGAGGAGCCACCTATGAGTTCCAGGATGGATCCGGAACACGCTGAGTGCAAAGCCCTTTTTCGATCGACCACGGAGAGGTTGCCCTCCGGTCGGTTTGTAACTGATTTACCTTTTGTTGCCTCTCGTCCTAGCCTAGGGCAAAGTAGGGCGCTTGCCAGAGAAAACGACTGCTGTCCATGGAGCGACGTATGCAGCGTGACCACGTACTTCGCGATAAATATATTGGTGGTTATGCGCGAGTACGAGGATTTAAGGTCACATGTCTCCGGCTCGAGTTGATTGGAGCTCAACTGAGCATTATTTTTTGCCCCACCACGCGGTGGTGAAGGCCTCAACGGGCAAGTTGCGGACTGTCTTTGATGGGTCCGCACCCACTTCGAACGGAGTTTCGTTGAATCTATCTTTGCATTCAGGTCCCAAATTGCATAGGGACATAATTGACATCATCTTGAACTTTAGAAGACATCAAGTGGTTTTTGGCGCGGACATCCGGATGATGTTCCGCCAGACAGTCATACATCCTGAGGACAGGCGATTCCAGTTGATACTCTGGCGTGAGCGCCCTGAGGATCCTGTGACGGTGTATGAACTCCTTTTAAACACGTATGGTTTGAAATCTGGTCCCTATCTCCGCCGTCAGATCATTTGCTTGAATTGGCAGAAGCGGGAACGGATCCGCTTTTCCCGTGGGGCTTCCGTGCTGTCACGTGACTTGTATGTTGATGACGTGTGCACCGGAGCCCAAGCTGTTGAGGAGGCCCTCCCTACTGCGGGATGAATTGATTGAAATATTGAAGACAGGTGGCTACGAGCTACGTAAGTGGTTGTCTAATGAGCCTAAAGGATTCTAGAAGGGATCCCGGAGGATCACCAACAGAACCCTCACCTGTTTGAGGAATTGTGGATAGGAATCCCAACAGGATAGCGGTGCTGGGCATGCAGTACCAGCCGCTAACCGATATTTTCACATTCCAAGAATGGACTTGGAAATGCCAAAAGTCTGGACTAAAGGAGCAGTGTTGTCCATAATAGCTCGTATGTTTGATCCAAGCGGTTGGGTCAGTCCGATGATATTCTCTCGCAAAGTGTCTTCTTCAGAGACTTTGAACTTTGACGTCTCGTGGGACGAGCCGCTGTTTGGCTCTCCATTGGATGATTAGCTCGAGTTGTTTTGCATCGATTAAAGGAAGTCAATCGGATTGCCTTGCCTCGTCGAATATTGCCCCAGGGAAATATCGAGCCAGCCTGCATGGCCTTTGTGACGCGTCGGAGCGAGGCTACGCCGCGTCAGTCTATATGCGGACAGTTGACGCCGATGGCCGGGTCAATGTCTCGCTTTTGTTAGGGAAGAGCAAGGTCCTTTACATCCAGGACTAGGCCTGACTATTCCCGGCCAGTTGAGTGGAGCTCACCTTCTCTCTAAATTGTTGCATCACGGTGCATGTGAGCTGGCGGCCACGGTCGAGATACGGGACATCTTCGCCTGGTCGGATAGCCAGGTCGCGCTTGCATGGTTGCGCGCGGCCCCACATACCTTGGAGGTTTTTGTGGGAAATCGGGTTTCCCAAATCCAGAATATCGGAATTGATATAACATGGAGACATGTGCCGGGAGAGCTTAACCCAGCGGACTGTGCCTCCCGAGGTTGTACGGCACCAGAATTGGTGTCACACCCGCTCTGGTGGGGTCCAGAGTGGCTGATGGGATCAGAAACTTCTTGGCCTGTCTGTCAGACAGATGTTACTTCTTTGAGTTTGACTGGGCTCCGTGTACATGCTGTAGTCGCTGAGACGACGTCGGAGCCGGATTGGCTACTTGCTCGGTATAGCAGCTTGGATAAGCGTCTGGGTGTCACCAGTTGGATTAAGCGTTTCATACATAATTGTAGAAACCCACAGGCAAAGCGGTTGGAGCCGATTGCAGGTGCAGAAGAGCGCCGGAGCGCATTGTTGCATTGGGTCCGTGTCGTGCAGACCGGACGGTTTGAGTCAGAGCTTCGTATTTTGCGCGACGGACGCGCTAAGTTGAAAGGCGCGGTCGCTCGTTTGAACCCGTACATCGACTCGGATGGGCTTCTTCGGGTTGGAGGCAGGCTCCGGAAGGCGGATCTTCCATATGAGACTCGCCATCCTCTGTTGTTGCCCAAGGGCGGACCCTTGGTGCAGCTTTTGGTGTCTGATCGACACATTCGTAGCGCCCATGCTGGGTGCAATGCTTTGTTGGCTATTTTGCAACGCGAGTTTTGGATTTTGTCTGCCCGAAGAGCAATCCGTAGTGTCCTGTTTCGATGTATTGCATGTTATAGGTTGAAGGCATCCACGATGCAACCACAGATGGGTGAGTTGCCCGCTGATCGAATCCGACCTTCGAGACCGTTTGACGGCGTTGGAACCGATTTTGCCGGTCCCTTTTCGATCAAGGCTTCTCCCTGTCGTAATGCCCGTATTGTGAAGGGCTATTTGTGTGTATTTGTTTGTTTGGCCACCAAGGCTGTCCATTTGGAGGTGGTATCGGCTCTGACTACGGAGGCCTTCGTCGCCGCGTTGGATCGCTTTGTTTCGCGTCGAGGTCTACCTTCCTGCAATAGGTCTGACAATGCGGCACAAACTATAAAGGGCACCATGAATTATCTTAAGGATGTTTCTGTGTTTATTGATAAAAATTATGCTAGTTTAAAGTCAGGTGATTGCTGCTGCCAAAGAGGGAATAACCTGGAAGTTTAGTCCCCCAAGTTGCCCCCATTGGGGAGGGATTTTTGAAGCGGCTGTGAAATCCGCAAAGACCCACCTCCGCCGCATTATCGGAGAAACGGCTCTAACTTTTGAAGAGCTGGCCACAGTGTTTTGTAAAGTTGAGGCGGTCCTCAACTCTCGTCCTCTCTGTCCGCTATCTCCAGATCCAAATGACTTGGAAGCTCTGCCTGTGGTCGTTTTTTGGTGGGAGAGCCTTTGGAATACCCTGCCCGAATACCCGTGGAAGGATGAGCACGTATATCGGTTGTCGCGTTTTCAAATGTTGCAGCAAATGAGCCGAGACTTTTGGCGTCGCTGGTCGCTTGAATATTTGCATTTGCTGCAGCAAAGAGTGAAGTGGACAGACAGGACTGAGCCTCCCAGGGAGGGTGATTTAGTATTGTTAAAAGAGGCAAATTTGCCCTCATTGCTTTGGCGACGAGCTCGCATATTACGTTTGATTCTTGGCGGAGATGGCACTCCGCGTGTGGCTGAGGTGTTGGTCGGCGGTTCGATTTTAAGGAGAGGTGTGACCTCTCTCGCCCGCCTTCCCGTAGAGTAAGCTAGCGGTCTGCTTCTCAGACCGGGACGGGGGGATGTTTGTAATATATTGGGTAAAACTAAACGCAGGCGTTTCGCATTGCTGCCGCCAGAGGGCATTTCAGGGTTTTCACATTGCTAGCGCGAATGGCTCGCGGACGATCTATTGCATTACCCTATGCGATATCGGTTTGATTTTTAATACGCGAGAGGTTCCGCGTTCTTTGATTGCTAATTAGCTTGAATTTGTGTTTGTGAATTTCCTGTTTGTTAAATAACTATTGAACTTTGTGTTTGTGTACCCGTCATGGTGACTTTTTCTTGTGAGAGGTGAAACGTGGCTGGCTGTTCACATCTGGCTGTTCCCGAGTGAAACTACGGGAAGAAATCTATTTATTTGTCCTGGGGAATTGAGATCTCAAGGGTTAGGTAGGGTGATTAGGAATTCCCCCTTCCCGAAGATACTCAAGTTTGGATCCGAAGAAAGAAGATTTAGCTTGGTAAGTGTTTTTTAAGTGTAATTAATTTATAGGTTAGAGTTATCCTTATAGGGCCCTGTAGCTCACTTCGCATAAGCTACGGTGGTAGCAGACTGCGTTAAGTTAGTTAGGTTTTAGTCGGGCAAACGTGGTGCCGCGTGGAGATTTTTTCCCGGTACTTATTTTTACCGGTGGTTTTTTCCCGGTGAAGTTCCGGTACAGAATTCTTACCGCCGCTTCGTTTGTCCGGATTCTCTCTGCCACTTTGTTTCTGTGTGAGCGTAGTTGCTCTGCACAATGACGTTTACCCAAAAATTTCGGGAAAAGCGCACAAATATCGTATAAATGTCCCACAAGTCCGAAAAATATAAATCCAATATTTTATAGATATTTTTTGCATTCCATGTTCTCATAACAGTTATTTTCTTTCTAACTAGCTTATCCAACTTCTAACTAATATAGAATTGCGAAAGTGAATTTGTTTGTTACCTCTTCTTCACGCTTTTTATACTGAACCAATTCTCCTGAAACTTCGCATACACATAGTTAGTAGTACCCAGAAGGACACTGGTACAGCTTTTATCCCACATGGGAGCACTGTTCCCGTGGGAAATTCACGCGGGCGAAGCCACGGGCCAACTTGCTAAGTAAATTATAAATGCCAAAAAAGAAAAGCAAGTAATATTTATTTGAATTATATTGTAATACGCTTGCCAAGCGTGGCGATTAGCGGCAAAACCCCCATGGATAAAATCCTTGGGGAGGCCTTTGTCCAGCAGTGGACGTCTTTAGGCTGAGAGAAGAGAAGAAGATATTGTATACTAGCTTTTGCCCGCCGCTTCGCCCGCGTGATTCCCACGGGAACAGTGTTTTTTCCCGGAATGAAAGGTACCCTATGTCCTTCTTAGAACTTCAAACTATGCGATATTTCAGGAAGATTGGTTCAGTAGATAAAGTGTGAAGAGGTAACAAACAAACAAACCAATAAGTAAACAAACAAACTCACTTTCGCATTTATAATATTAGTTAGGATAGGATTAGGATTAGTTAGGATTTAGGAAGTTAGTATATGATTAGTATATTCTCTGGATAAAATTGTCAAACCCACAACTTATTTCATTTGTAATGCTTGGTAATTTTTTTAAAGAGATCGCCACATTTGATTGACGTGATTTGACCACAGACATAAAATACTCTAAAAAATAAAATATTTCTGTGGATATGACATGACAAGCTTGATAATATGTCATAAAATACATTAAACCCAAAACATTTTCAAGTAGCAAAATATGTTAATATAATTGGTTATTTACCTAAATTGTACCTAGTACATTTTATAAAAGATAAAAATAAACAAATATAGTTGTATTTAAGGTGGAATGCACAGATGGAATCAAAAAGCTCGATATAACATTAAACCATTGCGTGATTCATAAAATTATAAGATTCAAGATATCTCCTAATGTTGGTCTAAAAAGAGAAGAAAAAGGCTTTGACTATTCTGCGTAACAAGAGATATATACACTTATACCTATTTACTGTAAATACATCATGTTTTTAATGAATAAATATATGTAAAATATAACTTGTTATTTCTTTAAGAAATCTACTATGTAACCATGATAAAAGTACAAAATTATTGTGCATTGAAAGCAAATGCACGTAAGCCTTTCCTACGACAATATTTGATTTATTATATTCTTTCTATGTTGTGATCAAGATTATGGATCAGCCACTTGTTAGGCACTATAGGCTATTTTATTTATGTACTTTCTTTCTCCACGCATTTTATTGTAGTCAGGCACTTATAGTAAGTGCTACTAGATTGACAAAAGTTTGAGACAATGCCTATATTAGACCCAACCAGCAGGAAGCGAGGCCGAAGGCCGAGCTTCCTGCGGTTGGGCCTATAATATATATAGCTACAATACCACTCACTGACTGACTGACATAATTAGTTTGTTCTACGAAAGTCGGAACTGGGATAAAGTGATGATGAGGAAGTGTGGAGGGGGGGGAGGAGGCACGGGGAAAAATACGAAAGTGGAACTTGGAGCAGTTCCCGACTGACTAAGGGTACTGCCCGCGGAAACTATAATAGATAGGTGGGGGTGCTCGACCAAATGTCATAGAGAACTCCTGGGCGACTACCACAGCCGGTGTTAGTTTATGGTTTTTTTGACTTTTTTTTTTTTTTCATACAAACTTGACTGGGGATTTTTAGGGGGAAAACGGACTCGTACGGGGTCACCGTCATAGACAATATCGTACGGGGTGACCGTGGGACCCCCGACCGACAGGTGTTTTTTTTTTTTTTAATTTTTTTTCGAAAAGTTTTGTATGGCCCAGCCAAGTCACCAGCCGGGGAGCCGAGGCCGAAGGCCGAGGCTCCGCGGCAAGCGAGGCCGGAGGCCGAGCTGCGTTTAAATCGAGGGCTGGGGGCAGGAGCGAGGCCGAAGGCCGAGCTCCCCCCCCCCCCCAGCCGCGCCCGCGAGGCCGAAGGCCGAGCTCCGTCTCGTGCGAAAAGAATTGGGCGAGGCCGCAGGCCGAGCCATCCTCCTTTATGGACGACCTCTTCATTTCCATCCCGAACCCCCAGTAACCAGCCGAGGAGCCGAGGCCGAAGGCCGAGGCGCCTTGGCCAGCGAGGCCGAAGGCCGAGCTGCGTATATGAAGCCCAGAGGCGAGGCGAGGCCGGAGGCCGAGCCCTCCACAACTCGGCCAACTCGGGCAAAAGTGGCCGAGTTGCCCGAGTTGCTGGGAACAAAATGGCCGAGTTTGGCCGAGTTGGCCGAGTTTGGCCGAGTTGCGTTAAAATCGTCGGTTGGGTCGGGGGAGCGAGGCCGAAGGCCGAGCTCCCCCCCCAACCAAGTCACCAGCCGGGGAGCCGAGGCCGAAGGCCGAGGCTCCGCGGCAAGCGAGGCCGGAGGCCGAGCTGCGTTTAAATCGAGGGCTGGGGGGGGCAGGAGCGAGGCCGAAGGCCGAGCTTTCCCCCCCAGCCGCGCAAGCGAGGCCGGAGGCCGAAGCTTGCGCCTGCGAGGCCGCAGGCCGAGCTGCGTCCAGGCGAGGCCGAAGGCCGAGCTCCGTCTCGTGCGACAAGAATTGGGCGAGGCCGAAGGCCGAGCCATTCATGGATGACGTGACGACGACAACTCATACCTCAAGTCACCAGCCGGGGAGCCGAGGCCGAAGGCCGAGGCTCCGGGGCAAGCGAGGCCGCAGGCCGAGCTGCGTATATGAATCCGAGAGGCGAGGCGAGGCCGGAGGCCGAGCCCCTCCTCTAGCCGGGGCAAGCGAGGCCGAAGGCCGAGCTTGCGCCGCCAGCGAGGCCGTAGGCCGAGCTGCGTTTTAACAGCAAGAGCAAAAGACAGAGCAGCCTTTCGGCTCTTCACCTAATCCCAACCGACAACATTTCTTTGTAGATGACTTTTTCATAATTTCCCTAAAGATTTTAAACCTTTCGGAACTGCTTTTTTATAATTGCCCTGCACAGCACGCGAGGTGCTTGCACCTCGCGCAGCACGCGACATCTAGTTTATTGATATTACTTAATAACGTCTAATGTATCTAACTCAATGGTATAAACATATTAGACGTGACGTATTAGTTGGCTGTTCTCGATTATAATATTTTTCAATTTAGTAATTGAAACAACCAATCATAGGCCAAGAATGAGGTCACGTTTGCTGCACGTAGTTGCTCCGCGCTGTCTTGAGCTGACGGAAAAATATCGTTGAAAGTGCTCGCTTTTCCGTATCTTTCGTTGTCAAAATCAAATGACAAGCTGTCGAAAAATGCAGTTGTGTGTGTAAAATTTTCTGAGATTCCTGTGATTGGATGATCGACGATCGTTCGGAGTGGTGTGTAACTGTCAAATCGACCCGTTAGTTGAGGTTGGATGCGGTTTTATGCTTGTGTGTATTCGGTAGGACTACACACAAGCACAAATCACGTGGTTTCACGTATCACGTCCGGCACGAAAGCAAAGACCTACCAAACGATATGGACTAGAAATACCTACAAAACAAACGTGCATACCTACAACATTGAGTAATATAAAATGGCGTCTATAAGAAGGGATGACAAAAAAGATCGATATATCGATGTCGACACGCCCGCTATCGCTATCTAGCGCAAACAACATAGTTAAACCCTTGTTTGTTTTTTTCTGTATACCTTGATTGTGATTGATAATTTCATAAAAGTTCTCAAAAACTAAAAAACATTTCCCTCGACGTTTCTTACACACAGAGGACGGGCGCGTGGCGGGTCGGGAATACAGTTTTTTTTTTTTTTTTTTTTTTTTTTTATTTTTTTTTTTTTCGAAGCCTACTTGCAGTTGGTCGCTACGTCGACCTTTACTGCTTCACCGGAGGAAATATGGCGACAGCCTCGAGGGCCATACAGCCGAAACAGTAACAGCACAAAGGGCTCCCAGGTGGGAACGAACCTCGGCTTTGGGCGTTACTCACAAAGCGGCAGAGCGGTATATTGCTCAATTTGCCTGAAGGGCCTGAGGGGAAAAACGTCCTGGTGCCGCCGGGCGGTACCGTGTGAACGTTGAAGCGGTCCTACTACTTCGCACTCGATTCCGGCGAGTGCGGTGTCTGTTTGAGTTACCCTGAGCCCTACTATTACCTCTAGAGTGATCGGAAGGAGGATTAGCAACCGTAATGGGGTCGTCTGGATCGGTAAGGACGTGCCGCGCCGGCGGTGCCGGGAATCGGCGGAAATTCGCGGTGTTGATACGGTAATCGGCTGCGCGCCTGATTAGCGGATTTGGGTGGGAGGAGGAGCGCCTGGAAAAAGCGTTCCGAGCATTCCTTGAAGTATCGGACCATCGAGGGAAGCTCTAGGTCTCTGTGCAGATCAACATTTCGCGTGTATCAGGGAGCCCCGGTCGCGCGGCGTGTGAATCTGTTTTGGACTACTTGCAACTTGCGCAAGTTGGAGGGAGCCGCGTGTGCGAAAACAACACTGGCGTAGGACATGACGGGACGGATGCAGGCCTTGTAGAGTGTCAGCTTATTTCTAAGCGACATTCTGGGATGCCTGATGACGGACGAGAGCCGGTTCAGAATGAACGCGGCCCGGTTTTTGACTCTAGTGATATGAGGTCCAAACGTCAAACGAGAGTCGAGTGTGACACCTAGGTACTTGGCTTTATTCGCCCAAGGAATGGGCTTGCCGGAAGAGACTGAGCTGGCCGAGCGATGTTAGTGCTCCGCGCTGGTTTTGTTGACGGGTCAAAGCGAGGGGATCCTTTGAAAAGAGCACTGCTGCGCTTTTCTCCGGATTTACCTCGATTCTCCACCGTCTGAACCAAATACCGAGCGCGTTGATGGCCTTTTGGAGACGTGAGGACACGTTCGCCTTGAACTTGTCGGAGGTGTAGAGAGCCGTATCGTCGGCGAAAAGGGCTAACTCAACATTGGGAGTTTTGGGGATGTCCGCCGTGTACAGAGAGTACAGGGTCGGAGATAGCACGGCCCTGTGGGACTCCTGCTTTGATGGGACGTGGCGACGAGAGGCAGCCTTCAACTTTGTACCGAAAGGTGCGATTTGACAAAAAGTCTTGTATGGTGTTCACAAGACCGTCTGGCACTCCCAGGAGAGTGAGCTTGAATATCAAGCCTGCGTGCCAGACCATGTCAAATGCCTTCGATACATCGAAGAAGACAGACCCCGTGGATCGCTTCGCCATAAGGTTTTCGTGGATGTGCTCCGTGATGCGGTGCACTTGTTGGACGCAGTCGTGCTTTTCGCGAAAGCCGAACTGTTCGTCAGGGATAAGTCCGTTTGTCTGTACGTAGTCCTTGAGTCGGATGGCTATGAGCCGGCCATAGAGCTTGCCTAGCACGCTCAGGAGGCTGATTGGTCTGAAGGATGCGGGAAGACTGTGGTCTTTACCCGGTTTTGGGATACCGATGACCGTTGCGCATTTCCAGGCGTCTGGGAACGCGCAATTGGCAATTGGAATTGGCGGGAATACAGTGGGCCGATTCATATGGACGGCAACACACTTACCACGTGCGCGGTATGTGTGCTGTCGTCCATACAAATGTAAGTACTTCCGTTTGTATCGAAAACGCGCAGCCTAAAGGCTCCTTCGAGCCTAAATCTGCTAGCCCTCGCGTGATAGCGTGTTTTCCATACAAACACAAAGAACATTACAGCTCCAAATTTAAGAAATTTGAAAAAGAAAATGAACAGCTGAATTAAAAGCTGTTAAAGTGGCGTAACAATATTACGTCCGCTGCGTTAAACGGGCGTCCGTCTTCGCGTGTTAAAGGTTGTGTGAGTTGCGTCTCATTCAATCGCCTCCGCACTGCCTTATCTTTTAATGTTCATTAAATGTGAGCTTTAGGGCGTTCTCTGTAGACATACTTTGACAGCTGACATCGGCGGATAGCTGCCCGCTAATTTGTGATGTCAATGTAAAGTATGAACGTCTACAGAGGACGTCCGAAAGCTCAAATTGCAATGAACATTAAAAGATAAGGCAGTGCGGATGCGATTGAATGAGACGCAAGTTGACGCAACCTTTAGTCTATCTCATCATACCATACCGTCCCTGCGACAGAAATAGACAACCCGTGACGGAGGACCGCTTAACGCAGCGGACGCTCTAAAAATTGATCGAATAAAAGAGCAGTTGATCTTTTTTCACATTTATTTATCATCAAACATACATATTTACAACATACATATAAATGAAACAAAAATCGGTACACACAAAAAAAAAACTTTTCAAAAAAATTAAAACTAAGCGGTTTTACAAAACTTGCAAAAGAAGTACTTGGAAGTGGCAGTGTTTTTACAATGTTGTCTTGATTGAGAGCTGTATCTTTGGCCTGAAAGTAAAATATATGGCATAAATAAATTATTTCCACACAACTGATAGGACCAAAAAATAAATACCAATACTTACAAAAGAAGTACTTGGAAGTGGCAGTGTTTTTACAATGTTGTCTTGATTGAGAGCTGTATCTTTGGCCTGTAGGTAAAATATAATGCACAAATTATTCCTGTACTAATTTATTTAAATTGATAGGTAATAAAATTTTAAAACAACTTACCAAAGAAGGCAGTGGTTTTAAAATTGTGTCTTGAACAGGAACTAATACCCTCATCTGTAAAAGCACAATTTTTTTTAAATGTTTTCAAATAACCTTCATTAAATTAAAAATTGAGTTTTAAATATTTAAAATTCAATCTTACTGGGGCATCAGGGGACTGAATTGCAGCGACTTGTGTAGAAGTAGAATCTTTCAACTGGAAAAATAACAGGTAAGTATTAAATTTTATTGATCACAATTATTATGTTCCAAATGCTATCCCACTAATATTATAAAAGTTATTATAAGGTTTGTATGTTATTTGTATTTGATATTTGTGTGTTTGATTGTTACTCAATGAAGGCATTGCTTCGTCATGTAATCTTATCACGTCAAGGGTTCTGTTGAAGCAAGTTTCTTCAAAATGTAGTGAACAGACGAATAGTTTTTAATACTTGGGTTAATGTTTTCCCTACCAATTATATCAAGCCACTTCTTCTTCATTGCTTCATTACTAGGCAACCTATAATAATATAAAAAAATGACCATTAATGAATTAGAGCAGTAATATAAAGTGCAAAAATGTCGCGTTAAGTTAATTAGACGCTCTCAAATTATTAGTTTGCACAATGCGATAGTTATCGATATCAGCCGTGCTTGATTACATCACTACTTTTATGCAGATTTGTATGTAAATCTTTTTTATGAAAATAAACAAGAAACCAACTTGGAAACACCAGATAAACCAAAATATGTCTACTTTATTAATAAACACAGCTTTTATTATCATATCATGAAACAGATTGACCATATAATCACAGTAAACCATAAAAACAGGCAACTTACTTATGCAATGTTAGTTGATGGCGATTTCTATTTTTTCTCGCACTGCACCACTTTATACAACAGTTAGTCATAATGACAACAGTTAAATAACAAAATATTCAATGGTTTTTTCTAAAACAAACAAATGAATCGCGAAATTTTCACAGTAAACAACCAACAGTTTCACATTTTGACAGCGCATGTACCAAAGACTAGAGTGAAATAAAATGGCGGAGGTGGCACGCGCTATCAAAATCGTGACGTCATGCAAAAACATTGCCAGAAACTAGAAAACATTAAATATGTATATCTCTTTCATTTAAAGGCGATATTGTCCTTAGATGAAAAGAGACAAACATATATTTCATAGTGCTATGTCGAAAATGATAATATATGTATAATTTATTGTAGCCATAGTACAATAGTTCCTGTCCATATGTTTGGTAGGTCTTTGCACGAAAGGCACTTGAGAGTGGCGCTTCTGGTCGCGGGTTCAAGTCCTGCTCGCATAGAATTTTTTCACCATATCTTATTTCTATATGAGAGTACATTAGTACTAATATTGCATCTGAGATGCTCAAAAATCCAAAAAATAAATATTGATGGCTTCCTACACTTTAATTGATTTTCAACTTCATCGAATATGGGTTAAATCAAATACCTTACTCGTATAGTGGGTATTGGTGTTAGGTGACGCATGCCTAATGCGTTTCAATAGAAATTGGATATGGTGAAGATTTTCGATGTGCAGGATTGAAATGCGATAGCTCAGTTGGAAGAGCAAGGTCGTATAAAGACCTGGTCGCGGGTTCAAGTCCTGCTCGCATGGAATTTTTTCACCATATCTTATTTCTATATGAGAGTACATTAGTACCTACCAATATTGCATCTGAGATGCTCAAAAATCCAAAAAAATAAATGTGTTCATATTTTTAGACAGTAAATATTTATTATCGGTATTATTGTTTATGTTTTGTTATCAGGTAACAAAAGACTGAAGCTCCGAAACATCCGAGGTCGGTCTAGCTTTTGTTATCCTTAATTGCCTTGAACACGTGCAGTATGTATGACGCATTGTTTTCTCGGAAGTGATGGTCTTCGACCAAGCATACTGGGTACCTATCGCATATCGTATTATCAGTCGTAAACCTACTTTGAAACTGTTAACATGGCCAGTAAACGGAAAGCGATTAGTGTTGACGAAAAAGTTTGTGTGATACGTGCGATTGAAAAGGGAGAAAAGAAAAGTGACGTTGGAAAGCGGTTTGAACTAAGTCAATCCACTGTTGCTACCATTTGGAAAAATCAAAAAACAATTCTACAGGCGGCGCTGGAAGGAAACTCTTCTAAAAAATTAAGAAAGCCAAAATTCGAAGACTTAGATCAGGCAATGATGTCGTGGTTTAATAATCAGCGCCAGAATAATGTACCCATCTCGGGGCCAATTGTAAAAGCTAAGGCTAAAAAGTTTGCCAACCAACTTGGCATAATTGACTTTAAAGCATCTGAAGGTTGGCTCGGAAAATTTAAGCACCGTCACCAAATAACGTACGGTAATATGAACGGTAAATGATTCTTGTTAATTTGGTTGGTTTTTTTGTTCACTCCATGTAATGATAACACTCTTTAACGACAAAAAATGCTCAGTCCCTTGAGTTTCGTTATAAAGAGTTTACACTGTATTATTATATTACTATATTATTATTAAATTGGGTG
>CM031585.1:0-65583 GCA_018467065.1 Ephestia elutella | reverse complement strand
AGTCAATATATAATTTAGGAGCGAAGCTCTTGTCAGTGGAGTTCCTTCCATCTTTCTCTTTCCATTGCTAACTCTTTCACTTCCCTGTACGACACGACGCTAACTTTTTCCTTTATTTGCTTCATGTAACTTTGTCTTGGTCTTCCAGGACCCCTTCTTCCTTTTATCTTTCCTTCTATGATGATTTTTAAAAATGCATTAAGTCGTATAAGTGTCCTATGATTTTCCCTCTCCTATATAACTTCAATACTTTTCAGTTATTCTATCCTTCATCATAAACTGTCTTGCAGTATTTCGTCGAATTGCATTATATTATTATTAATTATGTAAACAGTGCAATTTGCTATACAGATTGGATCACCCAGCGCCACGTGTCCTATCTTCCGTCCTGATAAGCTATCTGGCGGAGGAGAGGTGAAAGGTTCCGGAGACGCGTGGCGGCGGCCGCTATCTCACGGACCTTGAAGCTGTTGATAACTAAGTGACGTAATGTCTGTCTTTTTGTATTAAATTTGCCTATGATATACATCGAAAAATAGATTGAAGTCAAAGTATTTTTTTTTTACTAATCCTATCCTACTTTCTACTAATATTATAAATGCGAAAGTTTGGATGTGAGTTTGTGAAAATGTTTGTTACTCAATCACGCAAAATCTACTAGACGGATTTTTATGAAAATTGGTACAGGTAGAAAAATACCAGGAATATCACATAGGGTTTTTTTATTCCCACGGGAGCAAAGCCCTTAGCCTAGTCGTCAATATATGATATGAAGAAGGTAAGGAAACCACATAACGAAGAAGGCCTTGAATATGAAATTAAAGGGTTTCAGGAATAGGGAAAGGCAAAAGAAAAGAAAGAAGAGATAGTAGATGCGTCAAAGACAATTTGAATAGGAAGGGAGTTTCGAGTTAAATGTCAAGCGACAGAAAAAAATCGAGTTCAAATTTTAAAAAAAATTGCTGAATACGTTACACTTGTATTTAGAGAGCACCTCTGTATTTGGTTATTCTTTAAATATGCTTTCTTTTTCCTTTTGTCTAATTTTTTAAGACCCAAGACATATTTAGCTTTAGAAAGCTTTTAGAAAGTGATCATACCTATATTTTATGAATAAGATCATAAAATTTCAACAAAACCAAAATTAATTATATAAATCATAGGAAATTCAAAGGGCTCTAGTTTGAAAGGGCTTGAAACAAAAGGCACCCCGCACCATTTCCTATAAATTAAACTCGGCTAGTAATTAAAATATACAAAGCAAATTAAAAAAGTATTATTAGGAAGTGAATTCACCCCTTATTCAGGGCGAGTTATTAATTCCTTTGATAATGTATACTTTCATATAATTTTTTTTTTGTAAATCATTGTAATTTTTACTTTTGCTATACAATGTTGGTGACGCATAAACATTCTAAGCAAAATATGATCTAAAAAAAAGATCATACATTTTGTTTTATTTAAAAAAAAGTCCTACTGGAGGCCTTCTAGGCAAAGACTGAAAGAAACTCATTATTCTATACCTAACACATCGATGGAAGATTTGCTTAAGTCTCTCAGGTATTACCGGCAAAACGTTATCAGTAATACAAATCACATGTGTTTTCTCAACCCTGAGTCACACATCATGCGATACGAGGTGGGTACGTGCTGTTCAACATGATGGACAAACTTACATTTCTATATTTATATAGCTATATTAAAATCTGATCGCGCGTGTTCGCCCTGAACTTTCAAAGGCTTTTTAATAATTTATATGCCACGGAAAATTATGGTATACTTAAGTCAAGTTAACATTAATAATTCGGAAGTTCTTTTCCTAAAAAGTTAATAACAATAATAATTTGTTTTTTTTTTACTAAATTTATAGAAATTATTTCTTTCTAGAAACAGTAGAACATTATGAGTTATCACATCACATGTAATGTTGTTAAAAACATTGATAGTAACAAGTACATCTTACGGATAACAAAAATATATAAAAACAATTTTTATCTGTGAAATATCGGACTTTACGTTTTGAACCTTATTGTCATGATCATAAGGCCACAACTCGTTGGTAAGCAACAGTTGGAGTAGTGACAATAGAATTACGCAGACCTAAATATAGAACGGCGTCGATATGTCTGGTACTGAGAGATTGTATGAGACTTTATGTACTCGTACTGCCTGTAAATATATTACGACTACCATATAATCTTATAGGATAGGAAGGTACATGTTATGGTATAAATATTGGGATGGGAGTGGATATAACTATGGCTAAGAATAGATAATTGTGGAGAGAAAGGACATTTTGCGCCGACCGAAAAGTAAGGCAGCTATATGATAATGATAGTCTTATAGACAAAAATATCACAATTTTGATAAACCCAAAAGCACAAAGTGGTCAGTTTCAGATGCTTAATGATACAGGTAAGAGCATAGCCACAAAATATATAGGTAGCTCTTAAAGAAGGAAGAAATTGGAAAAGGTAGATTTTCTAAAATAAATTTTCTAATCTACCTAACAAGAAGAAGATTGCGTTGCGTGCAGGTACCCACAGTACATGATAGTCTACGATCCCCTTGGTTTTCAAATCGTGATGCAGCCATCTTGGATACACGCGGATAGACAATTATTCCGTATAAGGCGAGACCACTTTGTTACCAGTCCAACTAACGTGTACTTACAGTCAGTTATATCTTAAGTATATGTTGAGATAACTACACTTAGATGCATGATTATCTGACCACCGCCTGTTAAGTAAATGCCATAAATGATATGCCTTTAAGGATATGAGATTAATAGTAAGCTGTTGGATTAACGCTAGGATACTCGAAAGTCAAAAGGCAAAAAAGTCCTTAACTTTCTTGTTATCACTATTTAGCTACGTATTTTCGACCTGTTTGACCGAGACAGTATAAAATACGATGATATTTTTGCAGTATTCAGGATTTCGACAAATACATCTTAATTAATGGAAGTCTAAATGAAGAGGTGGTGGCCAGATGGTTTAGACGTTCGACTTGCGTCCAAAGGCGCAAGTTCAAAACTCAAGGGAGGTGCGATATACATACTACCAGATACCTCTACGTCTGATGATCAAAACCACTCCTTCATTGTCATCGACTACCAATGCTTTTGATGAAATAATTCATCGCGATGAAAAGACACTAGATGGTGATGTATATGACATATCAGATGCCTCAACGCCCCTTGAAAATCTGACACCAGTGTTAGCGATTACAATCAGAAGAAGAAATAAAGAAAAAGTCTGACCAAAACGTCCTCCAAAAAACAGTATACAGATATATGAGCCTTGCAGTACACGGCCTAAAAACATTAGAGAACGGACGATGTCATAGTTTGGTGAGCATGACATTCAGGGGTCGGCTGGCAATGTGACTCTTGTCGTGACTTTGTTTTAGGTTGATATCATTTAGCTTTTATTAGATATAGATACAGTAACACGTCTTTATTCTTTACGGGGTAGACAGAGCTGAGAGTCTTATTAGTATTATTATTACTTGTTTATCAGTAGGCATAATGCACTGTTAATCCAAAATTACCCTGAATCCAGACCTGACCGGAGATCGCACCCGTGCTTAAGAGGCAAGGACTTTATTACTGCGCTACAGAGACCCAAAGTTAACCAAAGATTTTGACTGAAAAGCTGGAACAAACTACTGGACCAAAAAAGGCAGATAAAAGAACGATATTTAGATAAATACCTAGTACTTATTGCGTGCAAATTGATAATAAAACTCTATTAGATTCCAAGCGTATCTAATATTAAGTTCATTTATGTGTATTCAACGTTTGAATCAACAAAGCCTGTCATAATATTGCTCGCTTCATTGTGGGCGTAAAAGCAATTAATGTCCCTTGTTTGGAGTTTACTTTGAATTATAAATGTTATTATTATTGACGATCGTAATTGAATGTTACTCACTCATTATACATCAAAGGCAATGTCGGAAACACTAATTATTGTGCGGTTTCATATCAATTTTAATGTAATTACATAGGTAGTATTTTTAGGGTAAATGAAGTAATTGCAAAATGTTTCACAAGGGGACCTATATTCTGGCGACTAGCTATGTACTATGCTTCACGTTGTTTTATTGTATTTCTTATTTTGGTGTAAAAAATATCTTTATTATTAAGATGATTTTAATTCTTGGAAAAATAACAAAAGGCATTTATACAAATGAATTCAAAAACTGATCCAAATATGTACGCAAAGAATTGAAATAAATGTGTAATGGATCTAGTAATTGAAAATTTAGAAAACAGATGTTGTGTTTCAAAAACATATATTAATGCTACTTATTTGTCTTTATTCAGTCATTAGGTATTATAATCTTTGTTTCTAGGACAACAAGTTTACCTACACGGCTAGAAAATAACAACATCTATGTGATGCAACGACTATGACTTATGACTGTCTTCTTATCTCTGTCCGGCTGAACTCAATGTGGTTTTGAAAAATGATGAAACAACGCCGCTTTTTACTTTTTTTTTTTTTTTTTTTTTTTTTTACTTCAAAAAAACAACAAAAAAAAAAAAAACAAAAATCATTTATTTCACCAGTATACCTACTTATACTTCTAGATAAATAATGCTACTTAAAATTAAACGTTGACGGCAATTAGGGCAGAACCTCCTGACAGATCGTCACCAAACTAGGTAAACCTGTATCTTGGGATTTACTGCCAGAGAGGAACCACACCGCATTGCGTCTATGTCGTGTACAGTAAATAAGTAGGTAACTTCTAGCTATGACTAAACAAAGGAGCGCTTATTTCCCAAACTAGTAAAACTGTAATTTGGGAATAAGAAAAAATAAAAAGATCAAGTATGAGTGAAAGACAGTAAAGATATAAATAGCGCAGTAAATAGAGCGAACCTTCCCTAGGGGTTAATTACCTGCGGTCCAGTAACTCAATTTTTTTTATATTATTGTTTAGGATGGTTGTAAGTATTTAAAATAAATATGGCACAATTGAATAGCTTTTGCTCTCGCTGCCAAATTGGAAAAATAAAAAAAAAATCACCACTTTGTTCGGTTTTTCGATTATATTTTCTTTTAAGTGCATTTTCGCTAGAAAAGTGTTCTACACAATGTTGTAGAAAATTAAATTTGCCGTTATTAACATTTTATATTTTGTTTCTAGGACTGACAGTTTCCGAGAAAAAAAAAATCCTTTGCCTTAAAAAAATCTCATTTTTCAAACATTCGTCAATCTTTTTTAATTTAGAACGATGTAATCCAGTCATGACCTATTTATTCTATGAGAAAAAGTAGCAGAACAAACATCGTAGGGAATTTAATTACCTGCAAAACGCAATTGCATATTTCTTAACCAACTCTGCAAGGTGGAGAGTAAAACTAAATGATAAAACAACGGAAATTGTTTTTTGCTATAATTTTTTACTTTTTACTAACTGAACCTCGCTCCCATGGAAATTTCGGGATATAAAGTACTTTATGTGCTAGTCCTGATATTTTTCTACTAGTATACCAAATTTAATCGAAATCCGTCTAGTAGATTTTGTGTGATTAAGCAACAAATATCACATCCAAACTTTCCCATTTATAGTGTGATTCATTGCAGGTGAGTAACCGGTACCTGATTGGGACACTGTAAAAGTGTCGGTGGACATTATCAAGTACAGATATTAGATAATATTTGCTTCATCAGCAATAAAGATTGGGAAAGAAATCCGATTTTAAAATGAAAAAGTTTGGATGTGATATTTCTTGCTCAATCTTAAAAAATCTACTGGACGGATTTCGATAAAATTTGGTATGCTAGTAGAAAAATATCAGGGCTAGCAGATAAGGTACTTTTTATTCCAATATTCCTATAGAAGTAAAGCCCCCGGGTGCAGCTAGTAGACAATAAAATATGATAGCAAAAACGTAATATTTTAACTTTTACTTTTACTCCCTACTCCGTAGGGTTGGTTATAAAAAATTACATGTGTTGTGTAGGTAATTAAATTTCCTTCAAATTTTATTCCAATATATATTTTCCTAGAGTAGGCCATAAATGAATTACAGCGCTCTGAAGTAAAAAGTTTGACAAATTTCCAAATGCGATCAAAAATGCGATTTTTTTTAAAGTGCACATCTCCATAACTATTAGTCCTAGAAACAAAATATAAAATGTACATTATAGGAAATTTATTTTTACTACATTGTGTAAAACTCTAATGTAGCTAAAATGAATCGAAACGAAGGTGAGATCGCAAATCTGAATAAAGTGGCAATTTTTTTTTGTTTTTCCAACATATGGCGGGCGTGGAAGGGGGGAGAAATTGTGCCTCTTGCATTTTAAACACTTACTAACCATCCTAAATAACATATCGAAAATTCATAACTATTGAACCATTTGTAAGTAAACCCTACCCTTAGCTCTATTTTGGTCTTTATTCAATGAACTATGGACGGATTTGTATTAAATTTGGTATACTAGTAGAAAAATACCAGAAATAGTACATAGGTTACTTTATATCCTGAAATTCCCACGGGAGCGAAGACCCGAGGCGCAGTTAGCAGAAAATAAAATATTATAACAAAAAAAGCAATATTCCGTAGTTTTAATATAGAGTTTTACTCCCCATTCTGCAGGGTTGGTTAAGAAAAATGCAAATGCGTTTTGTAGGTAATTAAATTCCCTACAAATTTTGTTCCAATACTTATTCTCCTAAAATATGCCATAACTAGATTACAGCGTTCTGAAGTGAAAAGTTTGACAAATTTCAGAAAAAGAAGATTTTTTTATTTTTTTTATGAGCACACATCTCGGTAACTATCAGTCCTAGATACAAAATGTAAAATGTAAATAATAGGAAATTTAATTATCTACAAGATTTTGTAGAACACTTTCTTAGCAAAAATGCATCTAAACGAAAATATGAGCCTAAATCTGAAGAAAGTTTTTTTTTTTTTTAGTTTTTTTAAGATTACTACGGACCCGGAAACTTGGCAATTGTGCCCTTTTTATTTTGAATACTCACAATAATCCTACACAACATTTCAAAAAATTCACAATTACTGGACCGTTTGTAATTTGATTCTCGTCTATTTACTGCGCTATAAATGGAAGTGACATAAAATGAGATCAAGCCATTTTTGAAACAAAAAAGATGTGTGAATGCAGGTTGAGTAAGGTGCCAGAACCACTTCCACGTGTCTGTCGTCAAAAAGTGAACTAGCTTTTGACCGCAGCTTCAGCCATGTGTTTGGCTTCCCGTAGGAACTATGCCCATTTTCAGGATACAATACATCCTTTATTCTGCTTCGTAGGTACCTGTACGTTAGCAAAAATAACATGGGATTTATTTTATTTAAAATCAGACCTTTAAATAGATATATGTATGTGAAGTGTATTGGGAAAAACAAAAATAAATAAGATTTTAAGATTTAATAGTATTATATTACGCCCAACATCATAGTATGGAATTGTTTATACTTAGTAGTAAATAATTCCATACTTCACAAATATTTTATATTATTAGCCACTTTTTATCTTATTATTACAACAAACCAATTAATTGATGTAGGTAAGCTATTACAATAGGAACAAAAGAAGAAACAACAAACACCAGAATAACATACATCTGTGTCATTTTGTTTCAAAACATGTTTTTCTTTATAGCAAATAATAGTCATACATATTAAACCGTGAGTGCTAATTCATTTATCACAGCAAAAACTTCCGAAATAGATGGTCTTAAGCAAATTATGAGGCATGATCTAACAGATCGCATGGCAACGAAAGCGTGCTCCAACGAACAATCTACTCAGAGTAAAAAAATAAGTGGCTGATGACGTCAAATGGCGTGATCGATGCACTCCCCCCACTGTAGATCCGCTCGCTAACCATCACGAACTTAACGCAGAAACAAATAACAATCTACCAACAAACGAAGTAATGGATAAGGGAGCCATCCATAAAGTACGTCACACGAATTTCATGATTTTTTTAGCCCCCCTCCCGTCCTTGTCACAGGTGGTCACATTTCTGAGACCCCCCTCCTCCCTAGTGTGACGTCGCATGTTTTGCAATTTCACATCGAAAAATTATTAAATTAAAACAGCAGTTCCGAATTTAGTTTTATTTCCATTGAAATTAAGTACTTTTTTGTGAAATCAACATCATATCAAATATTTGAAACAATAACAAAGCAATACACTATTGAATATAAAGAAAAAGAAAAAGAAAAAGAAAGAAACTCAATCATCTTCAGCCCATGGACTTTGAACCCACTCCTTTAAATTATTTATAACTGGCATGGCAGTCACTTCGTTCTATCTTTAGGAAATATTTTTTAGTTTATAATTAATATTTCAAATTACGCGATTACTACCTCTAGATATAATAGATTTTGAAATGTGATGTCACGAAACTTAGTACCCCTCCCACCCCTTGTCACACTATGTCACACTTTGTCGACTCCCCCCTCCCCCCTTTACGTGTGACGTATTTTATGGATGACCCCTAACGAGCTAGATAAAGCATCATTAGATGCAACTGTTGCTAATGGGAACGTAACAAATGAAACTGCTGTTAACAAGTCTTTATCGACCATTGCTGATTACTTTAAAGATGCGAGAAGCGGTTTGGAAGATGAATGGTAATGGACAGAGAACCGGTTTTGATGTCGCCTTTTAAGTAATTACTAAATGTGCATCGTTCGTGCGTCTACTCACGTACGCAACGTTCTAGATTGATCGATTGCAAAAAATGGAGGAAAATTTTAAAGAAAATGCAGCGGTCTATTGCACTTTTCTGCATGGAATATTTTATTGTATTTGTACTTTTCATTAGTTATGGATTATTCTGTGAGAACGGTATTCTTTGATGGATGGTTTATGACGCAATTATTGATATACTATTGCTTAAAAATGATAGTATAAGATATCGTCTGTCATGTCATTTTTTAATAAATTTTGTTTTTCTAAGATTTGCATTATGCATAAAATTTTGTATCTCAGTCTCACTCAGGTATATATGGTTCGAGCTCAAGTGGATAATAAAAAATATTAAACAAATTATTACCTCACCCGTAGAAAGTGTACCTATTGATTCTATATTCTAAACTATCCAAAAATAACAACAATTTGCTTGATAAATCAGCTTTGTTGCTTTTACATGTTGATGCAACAAAGTGCATAATGACATTGTTATTTTGCATTTCTAGTCACGAAATCTTAAAAAGTAATATGACATTCAGAAGTATGATACAATCAAATTTATTTAGAAGTATCTCCTAAAATTAACGGATTCTCATCTGTCGCTATTAACACTTCATACGACCCTGAACCGTATTTCTTCATTTCTTGTTCAAACAAAATATTATTTATGGCTTGTTTGATCATACTCTGGGTCCTCTCATCATGTTTTCTTAAAGAATTAGCTATGTAATCCCCGAAACTGTCACATTCATCTTTCTTTTTTGTAAGATCTGATCTTTTAATTAATTTTAAAGTCTCTAAAATTTTACTATCAACTAATTTACTGTTACTTGATACAACAGGCTTCTTTCTAATTCGTCTTATAAGTCTTGGTTTATTTACTGTTTTGTGTGGATAGTTAGTGGTAGTTTTAATTAATCTCGTAGATGCTGGTTCCTGCTTGATGTAAATTAATTCTTGTTCTTCTCCTTCATTTTCTTCGTCTTCCTCATCTTCTTCATGGGTTATTGTATCGTCATTTTCGTTTTCTGATTGCTCAGCTTCTGTTTCTAGTTTCGGACGGCGTTTGTAGTTCTGCAAAAAAAAAAAAGAATTGACTAGGTACCTATCTTTTTATGAATTAGATAAATTTAGTCTAGAAATAGAGTTTATAACTTGTTCTGGTTATTCAGAAATGATTATTCAATGTAAGTGTAGATGCAATTAGTGAAAAAATGCATTTTCTGTCACTAAATTAAGAATAAGAGACTGAAAGTACCTATACACTTTTGGTGTGCAATCGAATTGCACTTATCTTTTATTTACTAACGAAAAGACAAAAGACCTTTGTCTTTCTCAAAAAACTTAAATTTTCCTCGATCAGAAATAATACAGAGCGATAAGATAGGTACCTATGTTCAGCTACCAATAGCAAGGTCAACTAACAACCGGTTGGTCGTGCAAACAAAAACACGTTCCGATTACTCATAAATTTGCCTACCAAAACCATTGTTTCTTGAAGTCATGATCCTGACCTATTTCCTCAATTTTTTAATTAGATGTAAATATTTATAATGAATAGTGAGATAAATAATAGGTACATAGTTTAAAAAAATTAATAACTCTAAATGAATAATTGGCACAACAAACTTTCGATATCGTCTACAAACGCTGGCAATGATTTTCACGTACAAGTAATATATTTAGGAACGATAGTTGTATATTTTTGGAGATTCAATCCCACAAACATCTGAACCAACAGAAATAAATAAAGAATTTATTCTTCTTCTTGATTTTATTTCTGTATCGGAACCACTAAACGTCTAGTTCACTGTATTACGAAGGCAATCAACTAATAGGTAGGTCTCATCAATCATTTCTGGAAAAATCGCAATAAATACATACTAACCGACCAATATTTTCAAACAAAAATAAAGAGTTTCTTATATTTAATAAACTCAAAAACTACGTAACTGGTCTATTTATATAGAATCATAGACATTTCATTTGAAAAATCTCCATGGTTCCTACGGGAAAGCATATTTCACGTGGGCGAATCCAGTTGAAAGTTCATTTAATAATAACATTAAATTACCGAACTCCCAGAAAAATTATTCGGCACGTGTCTCGGCAGGAAGTTCAGATAATCGTACAAGAACCACGTCGAGCGTCCGCCGCACCGAACCTTCACTTTTTCTCTCCGCAGCGAAGCCAGAATCGAATTCATTTTGCGCCGCAAATCCGCTATGTCGCAATCAAACATGGACGCGAGCTCGGACCACGCTTCGTACTTAGCAGTTTGCACTCTGTAGCATTCGTGCGCGGTGTCCCATAACTCTGACTTCTTTTGGTACTCTTCTACTAAACGAATCACCGTGTCTTGCGACCACCCGAGTCCTAATTCCACCATTTTGATTACTTTTTATAAAATCGCGGCGAATTCGCCGCTTACGTGCTCGCTCGTTCGCTGCGCGCGGAGACTGAGGGAGCGGCGATCGGCTACGGCTCGGCTGTGTTCGGGCTTGTTCGTGTTCGTTCGTTTCGCGGCGTTCAGCGGTGTAGTGTACGCATGAACGAACTTTGCTCTCGTCACGCAACAATTTTGTTCGTTCGTGCGTATACATATAATATATTTCGGCTGTATAGCTCAGCGAGTATAGTGAATCTGTAACTCTGATTTTATAAACCTTGGCTTAAAAACGAGGTGTGCATATGTCTCTCCCAAAGAGTGCGTTTTTAGTATTTTGGCTGAAATTATTTGGCCCCACAACAGATGTTAACTACTATTATTAGACTTAGGTATAAGGTTATTAGGGTCTCCAACTAGGGTAGGGTATTAGTTTGTTAGTATTTAACGAAGTACTCCGTTTGTAAGAAAAGTTCTTGAGATTAGCACTTTAGAACAAATAAACTAACAAAAAACTTAATGGAATTCTTTAAAATGAGCGTGAAAAGTTTATGCAGGGTTGGCTTATAGGCTGCGGTGACCACTTTCTATCAGGTAGGCCGCATGCCAGTTTGCCTACAGAAGTATAAAATGTATCTATATATAAATTGACTGACGTAATTTTTCCATTCATACTAAACAATGACAATAAGGTTCTAGTAACTAGGTTAGTGATAAACTAGTTCATAATGGGTCAGTTAGTAACGTTATCTATTAGTTCGATGAGTTCATACACTAATTTATCCAGTTATGTTGAATAACTGGTTTAAATTAATATACTGTGTCATATTCGGTAATAATTTGCGATTTGTAAATTCAAATAAACCTGACAAATTACAAAAATGTCCATCTGAAAGTTTGTATGATTCCATGGAAAGTTATAACTCCTTTGTGTAGAAATTATTCTTATAAATCTTGATTCAAACTTCCAGCATTTTGGAAAGGCCACTGCTAAGAAAATACTACAGAATATTATATGACCTGATTTAAAGTATTAGGAATAGAATTTTCACAAAAAATAGGTAGGTAACTCAGTGGAAAGAGATACTTTTCCAATCTTAATCTGAAACAATTTAAGATTTGGTAACAAAAAATCTTGCTGCCTATAAATATGTGACCATATTTCGAAGGCATACGATCATATATCCAATACATTTGTTTTGGGGGTCCTTATATATCGGTCGGATTACAAGGGCACTTTTCTCATGTCCAATGTAAGTTGGCCTTTAAGAATTTTCCTTATCGACTAAATAAGGTTGAAAATCAAATTTTCGGGGGTCAAAAATATCTGGTGGCCAGGTATTCAATGAGAGCCTGAATGAGAGGGTGCAACTCACCCTCCACGAGTCAAGGGTAGGTCGTGATTAAATTAATGAAATTCTATTTGGGCTGAAGACTTCGTTTATTTTATGTTTATGGATAAACTTTTTTTTTAATTTAACTGATAAGTATATTTAACTAGCGATTCGCCCCTGCTTCAGACAGGAAATGAATATACCTACCTCTATAAACCATCCGGAAGAAATAATCTCAATTTCGCATCAAAATCAGTTATGTAGATAGATATTAGTTTAATTTAAAAGATAGGTACAGACTGACGCGGAAACCGACTTTATTTTATACTATATATATTTATGTTTAGTCTCTATTAAAATAAACCTTTATTATCCATCTTGAAGAATCGGAATCATCACTATCACTACATAGTATAAAACAAAGTCGCTTTCTCTGTCCCTATGTCCCTTTGTATGCTTAAATCTTTGAAACTACGCAACAGATTTTGATGCGGTTTTTTTTAATAGATAGAGTGATTCAAGAGGAAGGTTTATATGTATAATTCACGCGGGCGAAGTCGCGGGCAAAAGCTAGTATTATATATATTGCTGTAGCGATAAGGCCGCCACTGTACATTAGCCTTTAAGACACATTGTACTCCTTTATTTTTTTTTTATTAAAAATCTGAGTGCGTTTGACCTCTATCTTGCCTGATGGGAAGCAAAGATGAGATCTAGGGCTACTCCTGCTTATATTCTTCGTGCAATAAAGAGTTACTTACTTAATATTAAGAATGAAAATTATATTTATCATAATATTATATTAACCCTATTAATAATTAATAGGGTTTTTCGATCAAAGAACCATATCCTAATATTATAAATGCGAAAGTTTGGATGTGAATTTGTGAGTTTGTTTTCAATCACGCAAAATCTACTGGTCGGATTTCGATGAAATTTAATACATGGGTAGATAATATCCAAAATAACATATAGGATAATTTTTATTCGATTTTTTAAATACCTACAGGAGCAAAGCCCTGGGGCGCGGCTATACAGACAACGTATTCGCATGCTAATTCTACATTGGATACTTTAGTACATCGACATTTCTTACTAAGACATTCAGTAGCGGAGTCATAGTAATCTCTAGATACGCTGTCTGACCTGACCGGGGTTTAGTAAAAACTAATTAAGGGAAGCGTCAAACGACTGAAATTTTCCTTTTACATAGTTAGCCGACCCCACAATATGGGATGCCTTCCGGCCTTCCCTAGGTATGAGTATGATTAAAATAGGGGGAAACAGCTCAAATTAGTCGTGGTAGCTCATAACAGTAGCACAGTAGTCGGATTATTGCGTTGGTGTAGTATATGCGACGATATTCAGATGATTTACTTATCTGAGCTGAGGTTTATCTGAGCATAGTATATACATCTGTATGACGGAGGCGGGGGTTAAAAAAAGACGGTGACTATATCAACGATAATGTTACTCTTTCTTATTAGGCAATACGAATAAAGTAAGTATGTTTAATACACTCTCTCTCTCTCTCAGCCGAAAGACGTCCAATGCTGGACAAAGGCCTCCCCCAAGGATTAATACAAATACACAATAGTTAATATTAATACACTCACATTAAATTAAATCACTCATACAATATGTTTGTTTATTTTCAGCTAAAATGTCTTAATCAATTTTCATCGTTAGATAGTCGTTGTGTGTTGGCAAGAATATCCATACTAATCCATACTAATATTACTAGTGGTTCTGTGAGAACAGTAGACCTCGCGAGCCCTTCCACGAAATAACCGATATTTTACCGTGTCCCTGGCTTAGAAGAGTTTTGAAACCAACCTACCAATGGTGTAAAGAAAGTAAAAAGTTCTTGTGGTTGGTCAATACCACAAAAAAATTGACTGAAACCTGCCTTTTCCGCCTCGAAATAATATAAATAATAATAATAAATATATACGGACAAATCACACAGATTGAGTAAGTTCAAGACTTTACGGGATGCTAATTTAACAATACTATATTTTATAACAAATACATATATGTATAAATAAATATCCAAAACCCACGTCAATCTAAAAAAATATTTTCCATCTTGACCCGACCGGGGATCGAACCCGGGACCTCTGGTGTGGCCGTCTGGCGTGATGACCGTTAGGCCACGGAGGTCGTCAGTCGTCAGAAATGCATGGTTTGACCTATTGGTTATATGTATATTTATGTAATTTGCGCAACAAAATTAAAGTTCAAAAAAGATAGTTCAATTTGAAATCGAATCTATTATATACATATACATATATATTACTTTTTTTAATAGGATTCTAATCATACAATGAAGTTTTTTGATATCAGATTTATTTCAAGTGTTCCAGATAATTCCACCAAGCAAAGCAATCCACAATACAATACCATTAACCAAATAAATACTTCAGTTTTTTTTTTCTGTTTGCGTGTACCACCCTAGATCTCATCTATGCTTCTCATCAGGCAAGATAGAGGTCAAACGCACTCAGTTAAAAAAAAAAATACACGCAATTCAAACGATCTCATTTTAATCAATAAATCAAGTCACTCTTAAATGAATTTGCGAGTATTAAAAGCTTTGCTGCGCCATCTATTGATTTTTTTGTGAACTATCGTATAAGAATTTAATAAGTGGATTTATAGCGGTTTTATTGAATTTCACTATGTTATTCATGCAAAAAAGTTGCGTTGTGTTAATAAGGATAACAAAAATGACTAACGACATTTTTGATTTTTTTTTAAATAGCTGAGATATAAGGTTTTTTTATATATTATCGCCATTTTATAAAATTTCGAAAAACTGGCTCGACTAAAAAATTCTATAAAATTACCGAACCTGCTCACAAAATTTCACGAGAATTGGTTCAGAAATGCGACCTGTAGGCGATAACATCCGGACAGACAAAAGAATTTTCGGCTAGTGGAAACGGAGACGCTTCGCTCGCTGCGCTCGCTCGGTCGATAAATGCGAAAGTTTGGATGTGAGTTTGTGAGTTTGTGAATTTGTGAGTTTGTGAGGATGTTTGTTACTCAATCACGCAAAATCTACTGGACGGATTTCGATGAAATTTGGTACAGAGGTAGATAATGACCTAGAATAGCACATAGGCTACTTTTTATCCCGGGAAAAAGCACTGTTCCCGTGGGAAATTCACGCGGGCGAAGCCGCGGGCAAAAGCTAGTATTATAAATGCGAAAGTTTGGATGTGAGTTTGTGAGTTTGTGAGTTTGTGAATTTGTGAGTTTGTGAGTTTGTGAGGATGTTTGTTACTCAATCACGCAAAATCTACTGGACGGATTTCGATGAAATTTGGTACAGAGGTAGATAATGACCTGGAATAGCACATAGGCTACTTTTTATCCCGGGAAAAAGCACTGTTCCCGTGGGAAATTCACGCGGGCGAAGCCGCGGGCAAAAGCTAGTAGGTCATAAATGGAGGAAGAAGGTGATTAAGTCTTTCTTATGTAGCTGGTCTTAGCTGGCAGAATATTTCAACAGATTCTTGATTTTAACACAAAAAAAAATACGGAAAAAATGATTTTTTTTTTCAGCCAGCATGTTCGTTGGAGTCAGCAATGCCAACTGACATATCTTTGGTTTGTCTTCTCAATAAATATTTCCACAATATTGTACTAGAGGGTCACAAAACCCCAATAAACCAACATCCATAACTCCTCCACCAGTAATTGCGACCAGAAATTGACAACAGATTAAAGCAGGATTTCTTTTCAAAGTAAAATTTATCGGCAATAAACTTTTATTTGTCATTAGGCTTTACATAAAAGAAAAACGGACAAAGCATCTGAATTCGGCATATACTACGGCTCCCTTATTATACAGGGTGGTCGTAAAAGCGGGTCCCACCTATTTTGCACTCGTAAAAGTGCCACATAAATTTGACGTCACAAATGCTCCTCTTTGTTGTTGGGAGTTGAACATGGGGTGACCATGACCATGGATGTGAAATGTTGCCAGTTTTTGGGAGAAAATTGCTGATATTTTAATCAAACATTTTTTTTTTGTCAAACATGTAGGTAAGGTACACATTGTTGCAACCAATGAATCTACACATTTAATTTTATTATCTTATTTACAGATTTTTTAAAAATAATAAATGTGAAAAGATCTTGTTGTTATTCAAAACTTTTGACGTGGAATGTAACACTTGCAGCGACTTACAATGTTTATGGAGTGGTTTTACCTTTTTCATTTCGCTCACTAGCTTTTAAATCATCAACAGGAATGCGGGTTTCCTCAAGACTTTTTCCGACTGAGGAAGCAAGTGGTGAAGCATGTGTCATTTTAGAACATTTTAGGATGTAAATAGTCCAAGAAATTCCAGTCACTTGGCCACACTAGTCAGAACCCTCCCCGCCCTTCAGGCAATCCTGCCGGAATAATCTCGCACGATAAGTTGCTGCCGATATGTCGACTTCCACACTTGATGGTTGATGCTAGGGAGGGGACAATATCGACACATTTGTCGACATAGACAGCTCTAGCTCGTACGATAAAATGCTGCCGATATGTCGACTGCTACACTTGATGGCAGTCGACATATCGGTGTCGATTAATGACATAATATCTTTAAACATCGCAAGAGGTCGTTACTGAAGCTGCTGCTGTGTAATGACCAAAACTTAAAAACTTTTTTTTTAATTGAAATCTGTTTGAATATGTTTAAAGTAGAAAACGAGGTATATTTGTGTCTAAACCAGTGCTTGTTACCAGTTGGTACCAAATTCTCATACGAAGTACCGGAAAGGTATCAGTATTTTCCAGGAGTTGGTACCGCCAAGTCACTGAAGCTATCTATTATCCTTTCTAACTACACTGGTTTAAAAATCATCAAATTGTGTCTATCCACGGGAAAAGATACCTTATGGTCGTTGGCACTTACGACATTGTGCTTATTATAACCTCAGTAAACTTGTATGATATCTTTTTCTAAACGACTTAAGCGCCAACGACCATAAGGCACCTTTTGCCATGGAATGACATTAGTTTCGAGCTACACAAATCACACTATTGTCATCCCCACTACATACAATATACATACTTAGCTTCATAACAATTAAATAAATTAATGAAAGTAGGTTAAAATTTTTCTTTGTACTGAAATTAGAATAAGAAACAATTTTTTAACCTTCAAAATCATATTTAAATTGTGTACAGTTAAACAAAAGTTTAATATTAACAGCCAAATGGTTTCGGTACAAGCATCTGTTAAAATATTGTTTTTTCGCAGCTACTTGCGAATTCCGAGGTCATTCGGTTACGAAGTATCGTTGCCTACCGAGCTTGCTCATACATATTCATAAAAACTTGATTATAATTTGATACAATTAATAATCTGATGTAACAGTTACAAAAAACCGCTGAGTTCTAACATACTGTCGATACATCATCGAGATTAATGTCAATTTTAATTGAGAGTCGAATTATCAAATATAAATTTTTTTTGTTCATTTTTATTGCTTCTAAAAATATATTATAAAGGCAAGTTAAAACGTGACCGGTCTGGTATATGATAAATAAAAATGTACTTCAATAATTGTAATTTGTTAAACACGATTTTACACAGTTAGCTGTGCCTACAAAAAAACGTAATTAATGTTTGATTAATGAAAAATGTATGTGATAACTTCAGAATAAAGCCTTGAATTACCGAAAAATGTCGATGAAAATCATTAGACGCGTCCCAGCACTATACAAAACTACGTATTTGGCATAATCTTTCTTCCCCCACCATATTGTTTTTAAGTTATGACAGCTTTGGACAATGGGAGGCCAAGATATGGCTGCTTACTAAGCCGAGTAGCGATAGGAAAACTAAGGGGCGCCGGGAGGCGAGAGTTGTATGGCGTCACGGAATAATCTAAGTGGAACGTTCTTATTTACTTAAATGGTTGTCGTTTGTCGTAAAAAAGACGACTGATATTGTACTTTCAATTGTAATATATGACAATGGAGTTGGTTAAGTATTAACTTTCATACCAAGAAAGATATTAGACAAAGATGACGATAGGAAATTGCAACAACTGATGTTACTGCAACTGTTGTTTGCAAATAAATATGTATTTCTAAGTATTTCTATTACTTGCATAAATAACCTCCAAATAGCCAAAATTTGAATCAGATTTGTTACAAAGCATATTCGACAAGGACATCCGTGCAAAAATAGGTTTATTTTTACCTCATACTGAATCACAAGCTAAATTACAGTCCCATACATACGGTACATAGAGATAATAACCGCGCAAAAAATAGACGAGCACAAAACAAGCATGCACAAACACTGATTGCTTGGTTTCCATCGAAAATTGCATGGCAGCTGTAAAAAAGTGAACACTCGACAATAGCTGAATTATACATAGACTTCATAGATAATAGACGAACAGTTGACGGCTTTTGTGTTCGAACAATAGGTGGAAGTGAATTCGATTTGGTAGGGATTGATGATGTAAATAAAATGCATTTTTTGGATTTATGATATGGTCGATGTAATTAAAACTAGGTATTAAACTCTCTAATGATATTTTGCAAGCTCAAACTGTTTACAATAGCCATAAGTCGTAAGTAGTACTAGTTTTAAGTAAGATGAAAGTGGCAAAATAATAATTTTCTCACAATTACCAAACAGCGAAAGAAAAATCTTCTCTCATTACCTGGTTCCTCCTCTCCATGCAATGAATTTCTGACAACTACCACCAACGGCCATACATCAACAATGCCCAAATCAACCAACCACATCAATTTATTGGCTTTGATAAACATCTTGGGAACAAAAATTTTAAAGCTTTTCCCCGTGGCTTGCCCCCTTCTCTCTTAAGTCTTTCTCAGTAGGTACTTCTAACTAAATGTATGAGATATTTCATGAAGATTGGTTCAGTTGATGAAGCGCGAAGAGGTAACAAACAAACAAACTCACTTTCGCATTTATAATATTAGTTAGGATCTATTAAATGCCTAAAGTCTATGTACAAACACTACAAACATGAGTGGCCGCGTAGCAACAAGAGCTGTTCGCAGTAATTGCAGACCTGCTAGACTGTGTGTCGGTCCGTCACGCTCCACCTCCGAAACGATTGTTTGCTGGTTACTCTGTTGTGAGGTACTGTACTTGCGTTTGCTGGGAGGTTTTTGGTAACCTTCAACGTTAGATGAAAGATATTATATGTTCGACGCTTATTTCGGAAAATGCCAGCCAATATGCTATGTAAGAATTGTAGTCGTCTAATTTACTTGATCAAAGACAATCAATAGCCCAAAAACTTACTTAGCCATTTTCAGACGATACTGACTAAAATCGAGGTCCAAAAGATCCCAACGTAACAGACGACTCTAGTTTTTGAAATCTAGGTCACAATGTAACCTACTACCTTTTTAGAACATTATTTTATAGCAATTGTTATTATTCGCTCACATAACATCCCGATGGCAAGCTACCTCTGAGATACAGACTAATTCGGAGGTGGAATGAAATTTGTATGGTATTTAATCACGCTAGGTCAAACATACGTTGCGCGGCCGAAGCGATGGTGGCCGAGTGGAAGGGCGCCACTTGCTTCCGGTAAAGGAAAACATCGTAAGTAAACCAGAGTGGTTGATGATTATATCAGGTAGTGTGTGAAATGGAGAAGGCAATGGCAAATCACTCCATTGAAATTGTCAAGAGAGTCATTGTGTGTGTTTCATTCCATATAATGACCACGACCCTCAGTCATGAGAAATACGGCTGAGAGAGAGGTTAAATAAACGATATATTCACATTAACATACATTAATACCCAAGATACTTTCGCGCGCTATATCTACGGCTATATCTAGTAGGTACATCATAATACATATTAAGACGTTATCTATTAGTTTTCCTACAACAAAGTAACTAATCCCCTGTACCAGCAGACTGCTCGGCAGGCCATCCAATTAGTGTCCAGACAAGACACGGGGCTTCCTGCATGTGCAGTGCTGCGGTTGCAATAATTAGATATGAAGTTTCTTTGTACCTCTATGCAACGGTTGTTTAATCAACCTATATAAAATTCTTCCGTTACTGTCTGAAGTAGTTTTGTAGTAGTAGCCAGTAGTTTTGGCTGTGTCACTTCTGAGTGACACAGCCAAAACTACTGGGCGAATGAAACTGAATGGCATGTAGTAGGTTCCTTAGGGAGTGTAGACCTCTATGCAATTCAGTTTCATTCGCACTAAGAGATGATTTCCTAAAATTCCCACCGGAACAAAGTCCCGGGTTCAATGCTAGTAAGGTATAAGCCCCCCCTTTTTGTATCCTGAAGGATGGTATTAGGAGGAGGCTATATAATATATCCAATTCATTAGTCATTGGTCGTTGTGTACGTACTCTCTAGAGTAGCAACTCTAAAATGGAACTGGGCGGGACACCTGGCAAGAAGGAACGATGAAAGGTGGAGTAAGGCTGTGACCGAGTGGTATCCAAGAGATGGAAAGCGAAGCATAGGACATCCGGCTGCTAGGTGGGTCGACGATGTAAGGAATATTGCTAGCAAGAACTGGATTGCGATGTCCCAGAATAGAGAAGCTTGGCGTAGACAGAAGGAGGCTTATACCCATCCTCGACGGAAGATGGTCCTTCGGCCCCCACTTTCGCGAGTTGGGGCCGAGGATCGTCAAGGCGGCTGCGTCGCTGGGCCGACTCCTGCCCAATCTGGGTGGGCCCAGCGACGCCGTGAGGCGGCTGTACTCTGGCGTATGCCGGAGTATGGCGATGTACGGTGCCCCCATTTGGGTGGACGCCCTCACCGCGGATAATAAGCGTCTGCTACGGCAGGCGCAGAAGACGATTGCGGTGAGGGTGATACGGGGGTACCGTACAGTGGCGTATTCTGCGGCCACAGCCCTCGCGGGCGACCCGCCGTGGGAGTTGGTGGCGGAGGTGCTCGCCGAGGTGTACCACTTCGTAGCAAGCCAGAGAGAAATCGGCGAGCGCCCCTCGCTGGAGATGGTCCGGCGGGTCCGCTTGCGAGGGCAAGCGGAACTCATGCGGAGGTGGGAGGCGGACCTGGCGCAGGCCGAGTACGGTGTGCGCACAGTGGAGGCTCTGCGTCAGGTCCTGGAGAGGTGGATGTTGAGGCGGCGCAAGCCTCTCACCTTCCGCATGACGCAGGTGCTCACCGGGCACGGTTGCTTCGGTGGGTACCTGCACCGCGTGGCCAAGAGGGAGGTCGAGCCAGTCTGCCACGATTGTGGCGATGCTCAGGACACTGCTCAGCATGTTCTCGAGCAGTGTCCCAGATGGAGCGGGCAGCGCCACGATCTGGCGGCTGCACTGGGCGGAGTGGACCTGTCGCTCCCGAGTGTCGTCAAGGCGATGCTCGAGAGCGACAGGGCCTGGGAGGCGGTGGCCTCCTTCTGCGAGACTGTCATGTCGCAGAGGGAGGCCGAAGAAAGGGACCGCGAGGACCACCCCCTCGCGGACCCTATTAGAAGACGGCGGAGGGGTGTGCGACGCAGGCGCTACCTTGCGCGCCTGCAAGCGCCGTAGAGTGTGGGGCTGGTTGTCCCACCCGGCGGCAGGGGTCTTCCAGGTGTCGGAAGGTGCCCCTGAGAATGGTGAGTCCGGTCTCCGATAACAGAGACCGGCCAGTCGCTGAGGCGCCTTGTGTTAGATAGATCCTAGGCGCCTCCCTGTAAAGCGGCCGACGGCATCCGCAGGGGGTTTTAGTGGGTAGTCTGGGCCGACTAGCGGCCCAGGAGTCCCACACTCTGTGTGTAAAGGCATTTCCCCCTGCGAATCAAAAAAAAAAAAAAAAAGGCTTATACCCAGCAGTGGGTAGCAGAAAGCTGACGATGATAATGGTCGTCGTGTAGTTGTATGCTACGTTTGTTCGAACAGAAATCGTAGTCCCATGAGTAATTTATGATTATAGTTTTTCAGCAATTACACCCCTTGAACGTAGAAACTTAAAAGTGTGCAGAGAGTTTCTTTAATGTATAGCTAAGAAATAAATTTCGGGAATTCCATCCCATAGGGTGAAATTGGCGAAAAACGAATCTTACGCGGGCGAATCTGCGGGCAAAAGCTAGTTAAGCTATAAACTCCATATTTGCATTCAAGGTGTGGGTGGCCCGGCAACAATCTCAGTGTACGGTAGCGATGTCATGCGCCGGTAAATAGCGGCGTGTTTGATGCGCGTGCGTAGTAGATCTGCGCGGGAGTAATGACTCGCGATGCTCTTTATACGCTACTAGCTATTGCCCACGACTCCGCCCGCGGTAAAAGTATCCTATGTGTGTTTCATACACATATACACCCACCATTGCAGCAACTTACAGCCTCCTTAGAGGTTGATTTTTTACAAAAACAAAATAGGCTTAGCCAAAATTACATTATTCCTAATACGATATCTAAATTCGTAGTCGTTTCTACAGATAACAAAAACATTTTTTTTTTGTCATCAAATCGAAAGCGAACGCCAAAGTATGTAAGTTTCGTTTTCTCTATGAACTTGCGATGACGATGGCGATCGACCACGTGATTTAACGTGGCCTTATGTCAATCCCATACATTTTATTGTTTTCAAACTTCGTTTTCGTGGAATACTAGTATTCTGATTTTGTCTAAATGTCCAGGCCACTTGTAGTAGCACTGCACAGACCCTATATCCCAAAATTCGCAGCAAATCAAATTTAACTACTTAAATTATAATTAAGAACAAATTAGCAATGTATTACAAACTGACAGACAAACATTAGCAAGTTAATGGCACAAATAACCACAATACCACGATAACCCATAATTTTCCGACGACCTCGCTTCTGTGAAGTCGGCGAAGTAGCTCTTTGATGGAAACATAGTCGGCGGTAATTGTTAACTGTATTTATTAGCTGGAAATGAAGCTATAGTAATTACAACACAAATTAACGAAAATGGAATCCTAACTAATATTATAAATGCGAAAGTGAGTTTGTTTGTTACCTCTTCACGCTTTATCTTCTGAACCAATATTCCTAAAATTTCGCTTACACACACGTAGTTAGAAGTACTGAGAAGGACATTAGTTACCTTTCATCCTGGGAAAAAGTACTGTTTCTGTGGGAAATTCACGCGAGCGAAAACTAGTACTTATATGATATTTCCATAGTTTTTTTTAAATGTGCGTAGCAAGATATTTTAAGTTAGATCTTTAGCAATATTTGTGAAAACCGCACTCAATTTCGTTGAGTAGTTTTTGTGCGATGTGCGTACAAACATACAGACAGACAAACATATTTTTGACTTTTACTGCATCTATGAAGGTAGCATTTACTCATATATTTTTTCTCAAATATCTCCAGACATGGACCTGTTATAGTTTTGTATGTATAGATTCAATAAATAAAGTTTTTCTGATTCAGTGGTTAACAAATAATCTAGTAATCATTTTGCCATTCCAACCTTGGTTTTGGAATTGTGTTATTTTCTCAATGAATTTTTCTGTAATATCATTATTTTGATTTAGATGTTAGACGAGATAAGAAAAATCTTAGATTTATTTATTGGACTTAATAGCCCAGATATGTACCTACTTTAATTGTTTTTTCCTCAGTTTAGTCTAAGGTTGGTCAGTGACTTGAATAATTGTGTCTATAGAAAGGTGAACCTAAGAAATGGTGGTACCTGGAATAATTTATTCGTTTTTGCTACTGTTTTTTATGTAAATGTCAAAAATTTATTAATTGCAATGATGAAATACCTCTTGAGAGATTACCCCGAATAATCTTCAGAAATTGTAATGTTCGCAATAAATTAGGTCACCCATCCCGTGATCGACCATTGAGAAAGTTGCTTAACCGCCACTATTGCTCTTCAAGATAAATACAGTATTATTGAGTTTCTATGAAGTTAATTATTAATAGGTTATCGCATCGAGATATTATGTAATAACGCGCGGTTATCGAATCAAATGTGTCAAAAGTGGTAAGCCGATTACCTATAATGAGGTCACAGAGTAGAAGCCGGGTGCGATAGAAGCGCAATTGCACATTTATCGAGAAGCCTTACAAACCAGGTTAGCTAATTGGATGTCATTATTTTTTATTTCAGTCGTATGAAGTCGAAAACAGGCATTCAATTATATTTTCTAACGAATATCATAGCACCGCATGATTCTAAAACAGGGCTTTACCACAGCGCCTTTATGAGGCCGACAACAAACAGAATATTTGCCATGGTAACAAAAACTAACGAGCATAAAAAAACACACAACGGAGTTAAATAACTGGCCAACATTTTATGCACAATAAGCACATGTAAATATCTTCATTCCTGGAAAGAAAAATAAGATGGCCGCATTGATTGTAGTAATTATATAGCTGCGTGCGTTGGGTGGAATACGCGATGTTATAGATAGGGCATTGAAGACTAGGAAAAGATAATAGTCAAGTTATCTAAATACTCGGTAGCACCCCGATCGTGCAGGTTCTTAGAATTTAGAGCGACATCTACTACGTCTTTAGGATCAAACCATCATGGGAACTAGGCAATGAAACTTGCGAACAAATGGTCGCAACTTAAAAAAAACAGATCTACGGAGTAGCGTTTTGATGGCCGACTATTTCCATCTTATTCGTACCTGCAGTTCCTCGCATAACATAAGTGCATCTCTATCGGTATCTTCGTTTTGAAATTTGTATCGGACACTTTTTTATATGGAATTGGAAGTCCCGTCGCGTCGATTATAACGTATAGATTACCTACATTCTCTTTGCTTGCATCAGTCTACTGATTATACTCTGCATGTCTATTTTTTTTTGTATTTATAATATGTTTATATATATATATCACAATGCTTTCATACACATTCATATTTATCTTGTGAATAATCTGATTAAGTCACTTGATATACCATATTGTTTAAGCATGAATGTATTTACCATCACCGATAATTTTTTCATTGTGCATATACTATAATTTTGAATGAATTATAATAGTACAAATACAAACATGACAACTACCCTATTGTCCTACTGTTCTGATCGTACAAGTCGAACTATTGCATCAGACTGTGGCACCTGTTCAGTACAGTCAACACATCAGGCTCATTGCAAATTCGCCTCTATTACTACCACATAGAGATACATAGGGCTACTTGACATGCAGCTAATTGATACGATTATGAGTAATAAGTTCAAATGAATTGTTTCACGATTTTCCTGTATATCTTTAGGCTCGGGCTCCACCAAGGCGGAAAGGAGATGAGAGGAGAGATGTATTTTAAACAACCACTAGAATTCCTATCCACTCAGGTTCAGTGGATACCACCGAGCGAAGACGGCGCGAGCTTTAGTGGAAACATCATAGCAAAGATACATCCTGCTCTCATCTTCGCAGCACTCATCTCCGCTCCGCTTTGATGGAGAACATTCATTGTGGAAAACTTGTGAATGAACATAATTACTTTAATGTCCCGCTTTAATTATCAATTACAGTTGTATATTTTTCTCAGTATTCGTTAATACAATAGTTCTCCATTCATGTATTACTAATATTTCTCAATAACAGTACTTTAGGGGGCCTGTCCATATTTACATAGGAAAATAACTATGTATTATCATACAATAACATGTTTGAAGGTTTGATAAGTAGGTATATTCATTTGTTTATATTCATCTAATTTATATTCAAATAACTGAAAAAAAAAACTCAAAGTATCTACTTATGACACTTTTTTTTATATCATTCATTACGTGTATGTATGTGTGTATTTCTTGGCATTTATGTAATTGTTATTTTATTATTGTTTGTAATTAACTTCATGTCTTCAATCAATCTTAACACAATTTCCAGACATTGGAATTCTACCACTTTGATATTAAATGCTGATACGACCTCCCTCATCTATAGTGTATGGTTTCCACCAGTTTTCCTCTGACACTCATTCATAGCGTGTTAATTTGTAAAACGGCCTACTATGATAACACTGCATGATGTAACATCTTGGAAGATTATTTTTTAGCAACTGGCTGCAAAAATTAGCAGCCAAAGAAAAAAGACAAAGGTGGAAATTGAGTCAACCAATGTATTACTACTTTTCATCTACCTGGAGAGGTCTATGTCCACTGGACACTGGACATGGTCCAGCCTTCTTGTGTCTGAGGTAATGATCTACCTCAATATGTATATAGGTACTTAACAATATTATCCTCACCTTTATTTAAGTAAAATTATGTACATTAAGTCGCAAAATTGAGATCTTTATAAGACTAACTTTCTTCTATCACGTTTCGGATAAGAAATCAAATATTGGTGCCAGAGTTTAAACATTTTTCTTTGTTTGACCCACTGACATTCGTGCTACATAAAAATATATGCTACAATTCCAAATGTATGCTGCCTTTATCCTAGACACTATTGGAAAACCATTGAGACATGATTATGACTAGACAGACACCCAAATCTAGTTCGTTATCTTTATCCATGGAAGCTAGAATACTCTAACACGATAAACTATTACAATATTGCATCATCTGGCTATGTTTACTCTTTACAGGTTCAATAAACACCACACTATTAATTACGTGATAACTACCAAACTTGATGTATTAACTGGTCCACTAACAGCAGTTTATTCATTAACACTTGTTACTGATGCAACATGTAAGATGGATGTACTTTGCGTCAGTATATATTAAATGCTAGTAGTTTGTAGCTTTGAGACATAATACACTATGATTAAGTAGGTATATAATTAGTTTTCGATTTGAAAAAGAGCCTTCTTTGAAGATCAAGTTTCAATAAACAATTTCTGATTTCTAAATCTTCTCCAATACCAGTGTATAATATCTTCGGTATAAGAGGCATCATGTCAAGTTATTTTACATTAACTCTATGTGACGCAGTAAGAATTTGCAATTAATTTAAGATGAGGTAGGCTGAAGCGGTGGTGGCTGAGTGGTAGGCGCCCGCCTGTGGATGCTTAAGTCCCAGGTTCGAATACTGCCCGGGCCACATAAGTTTGTATACCAGTCTGACTCATGTACCTATGTTAGTTTTCATCGACCACCACTTGCTTTCAGTGAAGAAAAACATCATGAGGAAACCTACACTCTGGTTGATCAGCTAGTGTGTGAAATGGAGAAGGCAATGGCAAACCACTCCATTAAAATTGCCAAGAGAGTCGTTGTGTGTGTTTCATTCCATATTATGACCACGACCCTCAGTCATGAGGAAATACGACTAAATAGAAGCTGATGCTGCCCTTATTACGCCATCTGCCCACTATTTTAGTTTTCAAAAGAAAGATTTAAAGGCATCGTCGTTTTCAACCGCATTACGAACAAGTGAATTGATAACACGTATTCAAGTTTCCAAATGATGTTTTTCTTCAATATACAAAGGTGTTATTTAGACAATTTTCTACTCCCTGTAGGTCACCGTATGTTTCTACACGTGTACTTACTTTGCTGTTTTCTTCTACATTACGTTTGTTATCAGTCATTATCACGAAGGTCGGGTGGAAGGTACCAATCCAAAACAGTGTGCGCACCATATTAGCAATACCACGGAATAAAAAGAGTATAGAAGAATATCATTTAAAAACTTCTCTTAAATACCTCACGCGATCTTTGCTCCTATAGATATCATCTAAACTCATCTTCATTATTGAAGCTTTAAAACACGTATATACGTATCTCGGGAAAATAAAATTTCCCTTCATTCTACTGTAGGGCCAAGCGTGTTTAAAGCGATGATATCTGGGGTGTTTTTTCTTGAAGTAAAATTATATATTAGAATAGATACGTCTTCACGGGGTATTTCCCAAGATTTCTCATTGTTGAATATAGAATATAGAATTCAAGTTTTTAGACATATTAAAGCTCGATTTATGGATTTCTGAATGGAACAACATGAAGCCTGTATCCATTGTTTTTTTGGCAAGTTAGATACCTGTATCTTCCATGTTTTAAGGGCGCTCCCACGCAGATGTTCCAAGTCAAAATTAGCAGTTATTAAAGAACTTAGAACAATTACATGTATCTACTTTGTAAAAGAGACGTCTGTGTAAAATCGGTTTGTGTGAAAGTCACTTAACCTTTCTTAAAAATACTTTAGTTTGAAATTAAAATCTGAAAACAATAACTGAAACTTTAAGCAATAAGCCTGCAAGATAAGTAAAAAAAAGTAGGTAAATAAAAACTCTTTATTGCACCAAACATTATGAAAACTTAGTAACTTATTATATGATAGGTGATGCGTACAATAGGCGGCCTTATCGCTAATGCAATATCTTTCTCAGGCTGGAAGAAGGCTGGAAGCAACGAACTAATATACCAATATTGTGCAGAACAACTACGCTCTGCTACCAGAAAATGTGCGCAGAGAATCCGGACAAACGAAGCGGCGGGAAGAATTCTGTACCGGAACTTCACCGGGAAAAAACCACCGGTAAAAATAAGTACCGGGAAAAAATCTCCACGCGGCACCACGTTTGCCCGACTAGAACCTAACTTAAGCTATACGCAGACTGCTACCACCGTAGCTTATAAAGGGAGCTACAGGGCCCTATATAATAACCTAACCTATAAATTAACTAAACTAAAAACTATAAATTTAATCTTCAACTCACCAAGTTGACTTTTCTTTCGATCCAAGTTGGGGTGTCTTCGGAGAAGGTGGTGGTCCCTAAATCACCCAACCTACCCCATGAGATCTCAACCCCCAGAAAAAATACCTGATCCGTCTAGCAGTTCCACTCGGCAACAGGTTTCGGCGTCTCCAGGCAGCCACAGGTCACGTCGGTCACAACAAACAGTCCAAGTAAAAGGTTTCACAAACACACACGTTCCATAGTTATTTAACAAAAGGGAAACTCACAATTATAGTTCAAACTAACCAACAATCAACGTGGTTTTAGACAAAGGGACGCGGGACCTCTCGCGTATTAAACAAACCGAAATCGCACAGGACAATGGCGGCCGTCCGCCATGCCATTCACGCGAGCAGCAGTGTGAGAACCCCGAACGCCTGGTGGCGACAATAGGAAACGCGTGCGTTTCGTTTCACGCAAATATATTACAAACATCCCCCGTCCCGGTCTGAGAAGCAGACCGCTAGCTTACTCTACGGGAAGGCGGGCGAGAGAGGTCACACCTCTCCTTAAAATCGAACCGTCGACCAACACCTCAGCCACACGCGGAGTGCCATCTCCGCCAAGAATCAAACGTAATATGCGAGCTCGTCGCCAAAGCAATGAGGGCAAATTTGCCTCTTTTAACAATACTAAATCACCCTCCCTGGGAGGCTCAGTCCTGTCTGTCCACTTCACTCTTTGCTGCAGCAAATGCAAATATTCAAGCGACCAGCGACGCCAAAAGTCCTGGCTCATTTGCTGCAACATTTGAAAACGCGACAACCGATATACGCGTTCGTCCTTCCACGGGTATTCGGGCAGGGCATTCAAAGGCCCTCCCACCAAAAAATGACCAGGGGTGAGAGCTTCCAAGTCATTTGGATCTGGAGATAGCGGACAGAGAGGACGAGAGTTGAGGACCGCCTCAACTTTACAAAACACTGTGGCCAGCTCTTCAAAAGTTAGAGCCGTTTCTCCGATAATGCGGCGGAGGTGGGTCTTTGCGGATTTCACAGCCGCTTCAAAAATCCCTCCCCAATGGGGGCAACTTGGGGGACTAAACATCCAGGTTATTCCCCTTTGGGCAGCAATTTGACTTAAACTAGTACAATTTTTATCAATAAACACAGAAACATCCTTAAGATAATTTACAGTTCCCTTATAGTTTGTGCCATTATCAGACCTAATAAGGGAAGGTAGACCTCGACGCGAAACAAAGCGATCCAACGCGGCGACGAAGGCCTCCGTAGTCAGAGCCGATACCACCTCCAAATGGACAGCCTTGGTGGCCAAACAAACAAATACACACAAATAGCCCTTCACAATACGGGCATTACGAAAGGGAGAAGCCTTGATCGAAAAGGGACCGGCAAAATCGGTTCCAACGCCGTCAAACGGCCTCGAAGGTCGGATTCGATCAGCGGGCAAATCACCCATCTGTGGTTGCATCGTGGATGCCTTCAACCTATAACATGCAATACATCGAAACAGGACACTACGGATTGCTCTTCGGGCAGACAAAATCCAAAATTCGCGTTGCAAAATAGCCAACAAAGCATTGCACCCAGCATGGGCGTTACGAATGTGTCGATCAGACACCAAAAGCTGCACCAAGGGTCCGCCCTTGGGCAACAACAGAGGATGGCGAGTCTCATATGGAAGATCCGCCTTCCGGAGCCTGCCTCCAACCCGAAGAAGCCCATCCGAGTCGATGTACGGGTTCAAACGAGCGACCGCGCCCTTCAACTTAGCGCGTCCGTCGCGCAAAATACGAAGCTCTGACTCAAACCGTCCGGTCTGCACGACACGGACCCAATGCAACAATGCGCTCCGGCGCTCTTCTGCACCTGCAATCGGCTCCAACCGCTTTGCCTGTGGGTTTCTACAATTATGTATGAAACGCTTAATCCAACTGGTGACACCCAGAAGCTTATCCAAGCTGCTATACCGAGCAAGTAGCCAATCCGGCTCCGACGTCGTCTCAGCGACTACAGCATGTACACGGAGCCCAGTCAAACTCAAAGAAGTAACATCTGTCTGACAGACAGGCCAAGATGTTTCTGATCCCATCAGCCACTCTGGACCCCACCAGAGCGGGTGTGACACCAATTCTGGTGCCGTACAACCTCGGGAGGCACAGTCCGCTGGGTTAAGCTCTCCCGGCACATGTCTCCATGTTATATCAATTCCAATATTTTGAATTTGGGAAACCCTGTTTCCAACAAAAACCTCCAAGGTATGTGGGGCCGCGCGCAACCATGCAAGCGCGACCTGGCTATCCGACCAGGCGAAGATGTCCCGTATCTCGACCGTGGCCGCCAGCTCACATGCAACGTGATGCAACAATTTAGAGAGAAGGTGAGCTCCACTCAACTCAAGCTTGGGAATAGTCAGCCTAGTCCTGATGGGGGCGACCTTGCTCTTCCCTAACAAAAGCGAGACATTGACCCGGCCATCGGCGTCAACTGTCCGCATATAGACTGACGCGGCGTAGCCTCGCTCCGACGCGTCACAAAAGCCATGCAGGCTGGCTCGATATTTCCCGGGGGCAATATTCGACGAGGCAAGGCAATCCGATTGACTTCCTTAATCGATGAAAACAACTCGAGCCAATCATCCAATGGAGAGCCAAACAGCGGCTCGTCCCACGAGACGCCCAAAGTCCAAAGTCTCTGAAGAAGACACTTTGCAGAGAATATCACTGGACTGATCCAACCGCTTGGATCAAACATACGGGCTATTACGGACAACACCGTTCTCTTAGTCCAGACCTTTGGTATTTCCAAGTCCACTTGGAATGTAAAAATATCGGTTAGCGGCTGGTACTGCATGCCCAGCACCGCTATCCTGTTGGGATCATCCACATCCTCAAACAGGTGAGGGTTCTGTTGGTGATCCTCCGGGATCCCTTCTAGAACTTTAGGCTCATTAGACAACCACTTACGTAGCTCGTAGCCACCTGTCTTCAATATTTCAATCAATTCATCCCGCAGTAGGAGGGCCTCCTCAATACTTTGGGCTCCGGTGCACACGTCATCAACATACAAGTCACGTGACAGCACGGAAGCCCCACGGGGAAAGCGGATCCGTTCCCGCTCTGCCAATTCAAGCAATGATCTGATGGCGATATAGGGACTAGATTTCAAACCATACGTGTTTGTGTTGAGTTCATACACCGTCACAGGATCCTCAGGGCGCTCACGCCAGAGTATCAACTGGAATCGCCTGTCCTCAGGATGTATGACTGTCTGGCGGAACATCATCCGGATGTCCGCACCAAAAACCACTTGATGTCTTCTAAAGTTCAAGATGATGTCAATTATGTCCCTATGCAATTTGGGACCCGAATGCAAACACAGATTCAACGAAACCCCGTTCGAAGTGGGTGCGGACCCATCGAAGACGGTCCTCAATTTGCCTGTTGAGGCCTTCACCACCGCGTGGTGGGGCAAAAAATAATGCTCAGTTGAGCTCCAATCAACTCGAGCCGGAGACATGTGACCCAAATCCTCGTACTCGCGCATAAATTCAATATATTTATCGCGAAGTACGTGGTCACGCTGCATGCGTCGCTCCATGGACAGCAGTCGTTTCTCCGCAAGCGCCCTACTTTGCCCTAGGCTAGGACGAGAGGCAACAAAGGGTAACCTAGTTACAAACCGACCGGAGGGCAACCTCTCCGTGGTCGATCGAAAAAGGGCTTCGCACTCAGCGTGTTCCGGATCCACCCTGGAACTCATAGGTGGCTCCTCCACCTCCCAAAACCTTTGCATGGTCTTGGCCAAGGACGCTGATGCGACGACCGGTGGCTCCTCCACGGTGCTATTATCAAACACAGGGCCCATCAGGGCGAAACCAAAGATAGTAGACACTGCCATCAGTGAAGACGAACCCAGAGCTTTCTGGGTACCCAACAAAATCCAACCCAATACGTCCGAGCCCAGGAGCAAGTCCACTGGGCCGGGATGAAAGACAAAGGGGTCGGCCAAATCCAGACCCGAAACCAAAGACAACACACCCGGCGGTATGTCTGTCGAGGGGTGCCAACCCGCAATGGTATCCATTACCATAGCCGAAGTCGTGATCCTCATTGTGGAGGACTTCAGCGAAGAAAAGGTGACAAGTGTCTGGCCCGTCAGACACTTCACTTGTATGCCACCAACTCCAAGAAGTGGCACAGGCGAGTCTTCCACGACTAAACCTAACTGGTGTGCCACTCGAGTGGTAACCAAACTGCTTTGAGCCCCTGAGTCCAACAGAGCTCTCAAATTAATGGCTTCTCCCCCACGACCCCATACGCGGACCACCGCGGTAGGGAGCAGAACCGTCCGCGGCTCTGTCCCAGCGAGGGAGCAAGCTAGTTACGGGCTCCCCACTCTCTCCAAACCAGGGGCGCGCCACTGACCCGGATAATATGGCGGGCGAGTGCACATCCCCATCTGAGGGGGGGCATAACCCGCGGCCCGGCCATACATATGGTACGGCGGGTGGTACTCCAGCCGTGGGTACTCGTGCAGCGGCGGAGAAAACCGCTGCGGCTGCATGTGTTGGGTATTGGTAACCCGCGTGGAGGGGGGTGTCCCCACTCTCACGTCCGATCTAGGGCCCCCGCCCATGGGGGCCCTATCCGGGGCCTGGCCAGCCACATACTGGCCATGACCTTGAGGCGCGTGGTCCCGGTCCGCCAAGACCCGCGCAGGTACGCGACCCCCCTCCCGAGGGGGGGTGCGACGAGCGAAGCCGCGTCCTTCTTCCAAAGGTGGAGGGCTTCGCGCAGGAGCGCTCCCGCCCATAGGGGACCCCTGCCTCAACATCCGGGTGCCATCCCCGTTCCGGTTCATGCAGAGCATCGCGTGGTGCAGCCCACGGCATGCACTGCATGGTATGGCCCTGGGACAGTCACGTGCATAGTGACTGCCCAAGCAATAAAAGCAAAGTTCATGCCGCTTTGCCATGCGGCGCCTATCTTGTACTGGCAGTCTCTGCCAGTCCCTGCATTGCAGCAGGCTGTGGCCCATCCGGCCACATTGCAGGCAGTCCGCGTCCCCGGCGACTGCTGCCGTGTGTGCAACCCGCACACCAGCTCCACGCGGTGGCGGTTGCCGTCCCTGTTGGGGCTTACCTCTCCATGAGGGTTCCAAGGGCCTACGTTCAGGCGCTCTGGATGGCGCTGAGTCCGTCATGGTATTCTCAGCGGCCCGTGCCTCAAACTCCAAAAACTTCACCAAGTCAGTGAATGTTGGTAGGGTGGTGCTGTCCCGCTCCGCATTTTCGCGCTCAAACCGCGAGCGGATGTCATTGGGCAATTTGACCAATACAATGTGCACCAACAAAAAAGACCATTGGTCCACCGGCAGCCCCAGTGTGCGGAGCGCGTTACAGGCCACTGTAACGGGCGTGAGCAACTGCAGGCGCAACTGTGCCCTGTTGGCCACCTTGGGCAGGGCCATCAACTGTGCGGCGTGCGCATCCGCTAACAAACGTAAGTTTTGGTAGCGGGAGTTCAATAACTCCCAAGCCGTATCGTACTGGTCGTCCTCCACCCGGAGGTGCTGGATGAGCGACCGCGCTTCATCCTCAAGAGTGGAGAGGAGGTAGGCCATCTTCTGGGCCTTCGACAAATCCTGTCGTGCTACGACCAGGGACTCAAACATATTTTTATATGCTACCCACTCCTCCATCCTACCCCCAAAGTGGGACAGCTGAAGGGTGGGGAGCCGACCAGTAACCGCTGGTCCTTCCTGTCTAACAGGTGTGCGAGGGGCTGGTCCGCCAGCCTGTCTCGCCCTTATTGCGGTCGCCGCCTCCGCGATATCATCGTGCAGACTCAGGATCTGGTCCATGTCCGCCATGTGACCTGCGTAGACCTCCGGGGCAAGTTCGGCTTCGGACAGCACCACCATGGCCGCTTCCGCGCTAATCAATCGTGAGTGGAGGTAATCCGCTCTTAGCAGTATGGCGCCCTCCCTGTCCTTCCGGGACAGGAGTCCTCCGGCCGTCACAAACCATCTCAATTCGTTGGCGAGTGTCGCCCTAGCATTGGAGACCTTCGCCAACGCGTCAAGTCACAAACAAAAAATAACAAAAGGTAAATAAAAAACAACAAAATCAAACAACTACACGAAGAACCGCGGTAGGTATGAGAATGGCACAAACCCGGAACGCACGGTACAAACCGCAAACAAATACAAAAAAGGTTACAAATATTCTTATACAAACAAACTAAGAAAAATCTAATAATTTTTACAAACAATTAATTATTTTTTACAAACGAACAAATAGAGGGTAGATAAACTACGCTCTGCTACCAGAAAATGTGCAGAACAACTACGCTCTGCTACCAGAAAATGTGCGCAGAGAATCCGGACAAACGAAGCGGCGGGAAGAATTCTGTACCGGAACTTCACCGGGAAAAAACCACCGGTAAAAATAAGTACCGGGAAAAAATCTCCACGCGGCACCACGTTTGCCCGACTAGAACCTAACTTAAGCTATACGCAGACTGCTACCACCGTAGCTTATAAAGGGAGCTACAGGGCCCTATATAATAACCTAACCTATAAATTAACTAAACTAAAAACTATAAATTTAATCTTCAACTCACCAAGTTGACTTTTCTTTCGATCCAAGTTGGGGTGTCTTCGGAGAAGGTGGTGGTCCCTAAATCACCCAACCTACCCCATGAGATCTCAACCCCCAGAAAAAATACCTGATCCGTCTAGCAGTTCCACTCGGCAACAGGTTTCGGCGTCTCCAGGCAGCCACAGGTCACGTCGGTCACAACAAACAGTCCAAGTAAAAGGTTTCACAAACACACACGTTCCATAGTTATTTAACAAAAGGGAAACTCACAATTATAGTTCAAACTAACCAACAATCAACGTGGTTTTAGACAAAGGGACGCGGGACCTCTCGCGTATTAAACAAACCGAAATCGCACAGGACAATGGCGGCCGTCCGCCATGCCATTCACGCGAGCAGCAGTGTGAGAACCCCGAACGCCTGGTGGCGACAATAGGAAACGCGTGCGTTTCGTTTCACGCAAATATATTACAAACAAATATAATTCAATGGCTGGAAGCTTTTCAAAAATATAATATTGCCTATAGATTAATCACAGATCTTCGCGCACGCGCAGACGTTCTAAGTTACTGCATTTTTTCAAATAATTGTTTGTCTTACTTTCTGGTTTGTACTTGTTCTTTAAAGTGATTATAAATACCCCAAGTCAAGTTGACAACTTTATTTAGTCAGCCAATAAACGCTGCTCCCTGTACGCTGGCCTGGTTTCCGCTATTTATTTGTTATTCTCGAGTTTCGGCGGTGTTTACCAAACACACCGATACGCATCCGCCGCGCACTGCATTCTCACACTGTCTTCAAGCCGACAGTTGCTAACGAACAATTTTGAAAGATGTTTTCATTCATTCGATTATAGGCAAACAAGTAGACAAAAGAGCCCAGCTACTCATATTAAAATTTTGACTCTCCTACTGAATAAGTGCGAAATGACGATGTATGATAGTTCTAAGTATTCTAGTACTACGTATTCCAGTGCTAAAGTATATGAGAGCGAAGTCGACGACACAGAGCAACACGAATAGCGTGGAGGTCCGTGTTGCTCTATGATATCTGACCTTGATTTATTTAACCGATGAAGATTAGGTCTTGATACTGTTTCGCCTATATCTTGACCCGACCCCAAATAAAATGGGAGAAGGGGTGGACAAAGAAAGAAGACTGTTTCGCCCATATGACCCCCGAGGCTGTCGCCAGTTTGCTCCGATTAGAACAGGAAGAGTTGACGTAACGACAAAAAAATTAAAAGAGAGATATATGGTCTGACCATAGAGTAATTTATCCCATGGGTTTAAGAGGCATCATCGAAACCATAGAACATAGAAGCGTCGCAGAACTGTGCGCTCTTCTGTGCTCTGTGATCGAAACTCTTTGTAATATGAGTGGATCTGAGTGGAAGGTGGAGAAAAAATCCCTAATAATGCTTGAAAATCCAAATAGGTATACCTATAAACTTGTTTGTTCAGTTCTTCTGCCATCGTACGATGCTTCATTAGCATTTGTAAATACCGACCCCTGACATCTGACTCATCGCACTTGCTCCATTGTTCTCCAACCACTCCAAGGTCTGTTGCCAAATATTTCTCCTAAAACAAGCGTTTTTCTGGTAATTTTAGATATTATACAACGTTTTTTTGGTAGCTGCTGTAAGTTGGGTGTGGTTTTAGAGGCACGGTGAGCCGTTGACTCTGAAACATTACTGTTGCTAACTTAGATTCGATTTGGAATGAAACAATTGTAGGTAACGAAATTGCTCGTACACCTTGCAGGAAATATTTTCAAATCAATTAGTAAATCATAGATTCATTTCTAAAACATGGGCCGTTTTAGAAATGAATCTATGAAACAAATGAACGTACGAATCTATGAATAAAAACTAGAACTAAGTCAAGCGCCATACCAACTGAACCACCGCCAGTTGTCTCTGATCAAATATTGAAAGTTTCTCCCTGTTGTATATACCTACTGAATACTGAACAATTGCATTCATGAACAATTCTAGAAGCTAATCTGATGACAGAGTAAAAAATTATCCCACCAAAATATTTTCATGGTTCGCACTGTCAAAAAGTTATCAGGGCTTATGTAGAGCCAGCTTCTAACTCTACATCATCTAGAATTATGCAATTAAATGTTTTAATAAGTCCACTATTGACATCATATCCATTTTTAATTTTGTTGACATAACTACAGGGGAAGAGGAAGACCAATGAAGAGATGGTTGAACTGTGTAAGGGACGATATGAAGGAGTTGGGAGTAGATGTTGGTATGACAGGAAACAGAGACATGTGGAAGGATAAGACATATTGCGCCGACCCCAGATGATGAGATAAGGTGAGGAATAAGATGATTGAATTTTGTTAACCTGGTATAATTCAAACCCAAGTTATGAGGTTTCAAAAAGCCGCTTCGCTTGGCTCATCTTCATTCGTTTTACTTTATCTTAAAGACGTAGAATATTTTTACTGTCAATTAAAATTTACTTAAAATTGTAATTTCTGAAAATACTAAGTAGTTTCAATGGACTTGTTCAACTCCACATATAACTGAAAGTCAAGGTCAACCACGATGACATTTCCAACTCGATCCGGTACAACAGTAAAATTGAAAATGTATCTTCTTTGTTGCTTTTTGCGACTTTGCGAAGAGGTCGAGTTTACAGTTTGCCGATCTTGTTTTTGTCACATTTTTGTAAGAAAATGTACTTACTTCGTAAGTTTAAGTTACACGTACCTACTTACCTGGTTTGTAACTGTGTTATTGGATATTAAAAATGCGTATGATCCACGTGACAAAAAACGAAGCAAACTTGAACGAGAATTACTTTTCTGTTGTTTTTTGAAGAACCGTTAGCCTTTAGTGAGTTACTTACTCATCTTGAAAGAAAAGGGACATTTAAAAATGTACGTTATTCTACTAAAAGTATCATATACGTTTTGACATCCAATGTATTTTATTTTAAGAATTAATTAATATCTTACCACTACGCTTCGAAGTAATTTAATGAAACAAATGTGACTTTTATATGTTGTCTGTTGCATGCCAATACTGACTAACATAACATGTGTTTCCTAAAAATGTATGATTGTAACATCTATTGTTTACCATGTTTACAGCAATAAAATTTCATTGATTCATTCGTTCCAATTTACCTAAGAAAGATGGAAATGTTTAACTTTTTAGGCATAAACTTTTTATGATAATAGAATTATTTATGTACATAATTGGTATTTGAAGCATTAATTTATAATTATTATTAACGTAATTTATAGGCCTCAATATTTGCAGCCTTAATACACACATTCATTTTCAATGCTAATTTCTTCCTTTATAGTTCGATCCTAACAGACATATAGGTACTTCGAGACGGCTATATTTTTTCAGTATAGAGAACTCGCTTTCGCTTCATTCTTCATGTATATCAGATACATACATACATACATAGAATCACGTCTGTATCCCTTACGGGGTAGACAGAGCCAAGAGTCGTGAGACTCAAAGACCACGCTTAGCTAAATAATAGGCTTTCTGATGGAATGGAGATTCAGATATAGTGACAGGTTGCTAGCCCATCGCCTATAAGTGGAGGAATCCCCAATTTAAAGCCCATTCTCGAATGACTTTTACAATCTGCGCGGGAAGAGAAGCAGCTGGCACATTCTATGTTTTTTCTTCGCTCCCAGACCAGCATGGAAGTAACATATAGTATACGTGAAGTGTGAATGTAGTTTACACATTATACACGTCACTCCTCAGACATCGCGGCTCCGACCTGTCTGATGCAACAGCTAGGCTGGTTGCCGCCCCGACTTACCTTGGCTCCATAAATAAACTCATTCAAAACAAACTAGGTATTAAATCATTTATTTTCAAAACACCGCAAAGTAGTTTTCTTGCGAAAGTTTTAAAAAGTATTTTGTGATCTTTTACTTAAAGTAGCACGAAGACAAAACTTGTAAGCTTATTAACTTGTAGACATTATAATTCACACACACACAATATTATCACGTCTTTATCCCTTAAAGAGCAGTCATTTTATTTCACATCCTACGAAATCAAAATATCGCATGGCTCATTAATTAATTAATTTGCATGATTTTTATAAAGTTTTCAATGTTCTTTTATAATTAGGTACAGTTTCTGATGAAATAGCCTACTTTCCACGCATCACGTAGACATCTGTTTACATGAATACTGTATCCATCGAAGGCCATTTATCTCATAAAAGTATTACCGTAAATATGATACGATGCTGTGACTCACTTATATTAATGATGCAAGACATGTAATCACGCAAATCATCATCTTCCATCAACAAATTTTGGATGTGAGTTTTGTGAATATGTATGTTACTACGTAAAATCTTTACGGATTTTGATAAAATTTGGTACACGGGTAGAAGAATATCAGAAATAGCACAAAGGGTATCCCAAAATTCCTACTTGAGCAAAGCCCCGAGTCACAATTACTTTGAATGTTAACTTTACGCGAATTTATTATAAGAATGTAAAAATGCTGCCAAGTACAAGTTGGATGCACACCGAGGGTTCCGCACAAAACCAATTTAACATCTTTAAACGTATTATTGTTTAGATTATTTTGAAGGATTATGATCCTAGATTTGCTCCACGGTCTCGTCACGCACCAAAAGCATGGACGATATAAGCATTACGATATTAAGATTACGCAGATTACCTAATTTCAGTTATCTTAAATATTATGACAGTATCTCTCCCACTGATTGATAAGTTTTAAATAGTATCAATGTGTTATATAAGTACACGTTTCTGTCTACCTCACCCGGTGTCCACCCACTCCTGAGTGTAGGTCTTCTCATGCACACGCCATTCCTCCCGATCTTGAGCATTCCTCATCCACCTCTTTCCCAATATGCAGGTTATGTCATCGACCCATCTCGTCGGAGGCTTCCCCACCACAGCATGGGAGTCTAGTGTACGGAGGGACTTCTACGGCCCTCTCCATTCAACAATCTTACGGCTCCATCGTCCATCCTCTCTCCTGCTAATGTGAACCGCGGATCTCCACTTTCTCTGCGCACTTACGTGTACGCCATAGATGTATATAAAATGTAGAATTGATTGGTATATCAAAGCAGACGAAATCGCTGAACGTAGACCAGAAATTTTGCAGTGAGGCTCTTTAAATATTGTAAGCACTAAATCAGATACGAACCGCTATAGGGTCATTCTACTTTTTTAAGAAGAAAAATAAATAAATACAATTCTCATGATTCTTTTATTATTTTCGCTTTATTTTATTAAACAATAAAAACAATGATTGTTAAAATTACGAACAGAGATCGTTACACAGTAGTTTCCGAGAAAAAGACCAAAATTTAAAATAAGCGGCTAACAGGAATGATGCTGTACATAACACATATGATGATTTTGTATGTAAGTGTTTTTTAAATTTATTTTTGCATGTTTTTTGAATAACACACTTTTTTTGCAGTATGAATAGAATGACCCTATAAGAAAACTAATGGCGCCAATAAAACCGCAATTCAGTTGCTAAATACGATTTTCAAAAACCACAAACCGGCTGTAACCGGTTCGCGAGACGTCATTTATTTTCGTTTTGGTTCACCTAGTGCTGTTATCGGTAACCAGTGTGAGCTGATTTCGGTCGCAATCTGAACAAATATAATGACATTATCGATAGTGTTTGAGGAACGTGATCGGAGCGTGTATTTTTTTTTTTTGTTTCCAGGTGTAAACTGATTCAGAGATATGTGTATATTTTAATACTTTATCAATCATGAAGTCGATAAAACCTCTGTCAAAAAATCTCTGAATATTGATTATTTCTATACATAGGTACAATAAAAAGTTATTGAAACAAAACGTGGAAAGATTGATAAGTTAGAAGAGGAAGAGAAAAGCCAAGATAAGGTTAAAGATTAAAAAGAGAAGGCAAGAGTCGCGTTGTAAATGGCGGTTGAAAGGATGGTGCCCCAGGGCTCTGCTGATGTGAGATTTTCGGGATAAAAGTATCATATCTCTCAACTTTAAAACCTTTTTTTTTGTATTTATAACCCTGAAATTCCTAGGTTAGTAAGTCCCCTAGACGCAGTGTTATTCAATAATCAATTTCCATCTAAAATACCTCACAAAAGACCCTTTGGAAAAACATTTTTATACAATAAGCTGGTTCAGTTACCCTCCCCGGATTCACCTGAATTTATGAACGATAAATTGTGGTAGGCAGAGATAAGCCTTTATGTCTTTTTGCCTTTTTGTCCACAAAAAAGGCAAAATTATTAGACTGGACTTTAGGGTCAACCCAACTTTATTTTTAGGCGGAGTTACGACAATAATGGCCGCATTCGGGATTCGGTTTATTTTTGTGCGAGTGATATAAGGGAGTTATGTCTGCTTATAATGTATGTTATAAAAAGTGTATACGTCTACAATTATACACATGTATCTTTACATACATATTAACACGTTTGTTTTCCGTGCCGTGCATCTGCTGTTTTTTATATAAAAATATCTCTCGCTTTAACGCTTACTAAAAACAACCTATACCATTGAAAATTCAAAATTAAACGGAAAGTAGAGTGAGTGAAGTAAAGAAGTTGAGAGAGCTCTATGCAGAAGCTAGACAAACAACCATACACAACAACGCGTTTTTGTCATTTATTATTTAAAATTTTGCAATGATAAATTAAAGTCTGACCTTTGAACTTATTCTCCCTAATCTTGGTATGTGAAACAAATGTATTCAGAACATCAGACAAAGTAAGTTTCAAAGTAATTTATAATTTTAGCCCTAAAACCCGACCCAGGCATGGAAATGGTGGAAGTTTGATAGTATGGCGGAACGACTGTGGTTGCCGAATGTATGGCGTAGTGTCATACGACACTGGGGAGGCTATGGGTTCGGAATTACATGGGATATTTGTGGTAAAATATGATTTTTTTCCTTTGTGTTTTTATGACAATTTCTGTAAATAAATATATATACGGACAAAACACACAGATTAGTAAGTCCCAAAGTATGTTCGAGACTATTTGTGTGTTATGGGATACTAACTCAACGATACTATATTTTATAACAAATACGTATTTAGATAAAAAAACTGAAAAAGATCATTTTCCATCTTGAACGGGAATCGAAACCGGGACCTCCGGTGCGACAGTCCGGCGTGATGACCGTTGAGCCACGGAGGTCGTCGTATATATATATATTTATACCTCCTTCAAAGCAAATTAAAAATAAGTTTCAATTTAAAGCATTTCGCACGAGATCTCACGTACAAAACAAGAGGTCAACAACCTCGTTATGAGACCAATCATAATTTGGCCAGAAAGCACAAACACACTTGTTAACACTGCTAAAAATAAGGTTTGTGCGAACGAGCCTGACAAACAAACAGAAAGCGGCTGTTTACGATTTCAACACTCCAAATGTGAGTTTTTATTTCGCAACTTTATATTTTTATGACTTTCGATAAGGCAACAAAAATACGATATAATTGGATTTCAGTAATATTTGATCAAAAAATTCAATCCAAATAAATTCAAAAGATTTTTACTAAACGAATTAAGTATGTGAATACGAAAATGACCTTTGTTTCTTTGTCGTCGCGTCTTAACTACAGAACTGAATATCATGAAATTATGTAAAAGCTAACCAATATTCTTCAATATAAAAAAGAGCACCGATATTTGTTTTAATGAAAAATATTGATCGGTACTCTAAATGGACGAATAGGTTATATCTGAGAGTACAATGTCTTGCAAGATGGCAACAATTATAAACTTATAATACTGGCGTAATGTGGGCGTAATATTAAGTCTATGGTGACAATCGCTAATCGAATAAGTATTAAAACATACACACAAACATTTTCACGGTCAGCTGACGTCATTAAAATTCAAAATACTCCCAAATTCAAAGTAATCTACGCAGCCATCATCCAAATGAGCCGCTCCATTTAACCCTCAAACTACTCTGATTAGATACCTCTATCCCCCTGTAATAATTTGGTGTGCGCACCCTACCTTCGTAATAATAGGCCACGCACAATAGTCGAGTCGAGTAATAAAATACCCAAGTTAAACATAGCCAATCGAAGATGGGTAGCCGGTGCAAGTTAGGAGAATACGCGATAAAATATCAACTTTCTTATTTTTTTTTAACTAATTTCGTGAAATGGGACAGATTTGTGTAACAGGAAACTGGGGTGCACTCTATAGATAATTTAACAAATGTTGGCGATATAAATAATACGGGTACCTTTTTTATCTTTTTCCGCTAGCTTTTCTATTCGTTCTTTATTTTCCGGTGTTTTCTAACAGGTTTCAAAGCGCTAAAAGGTAAATAAAACATGACTCCACAATTGTTATCTAGCTATAACATGGCTGCTAATAGCTATATTACATAAACTCCAGTAAAGTGGATACACATTACAGGAGGCCTCAAACACCGTAAACAACACACAACCGCACAATCAATGAAAATGGTCATAAATTAGCCAGACTAGAAAAAATATTTTTGACTTACGTCTTTCGCGGCCTCTTCTGTGCGATCTTTTCTTTTGATAAGTAATAGGACCAAGACATTTTAAATGGATAATTTAAATGGATTCAAGGCATGTAATACAGATTTCAAGTTCCCTTCATGGACCTCTACACCCCAGTAATTTACAATGAATTTGGGTAAGTTGATATACCCAATATATGGGACCCTATAGACTCTATAGTCTCTATAGTATAGTATAGTAGTGTTTCTCTATAGAAACACTTATTACTTGCACCAAGCACCACACCCAATGAAAAGTAGTTGGGCGTTGAACATAAAAATCAGAGAATATAGGCTGAGCAGTTTTCGACAAAGTTCGGACAATGAAATGGAATCCAGCGCTTCCACGCATTGTTCAAATGAAGCTAAATTATGGTAAGTCAATGGGCGGAGCGAGGTTTGGAAAGATATTGTATACTGACAGAGTTTGTGGTTAGAAAGAAAATCCTCTTTACGAAATCATCATCATTGTATTATCGTATGAAGTGCCTTGGATCCAGTCAAATGTCTATAGCTAATTGGCGCACCAGAAGTCGGAAGGAATACTGTTACACTAGGAAAATATTTTATATATCACTTGCTGTGTGGGAAAGTGTCTGCAGTGGAGCTCCACAGTCGCATTGTGGTGATGTTTTAACTTTTTATATGTACGTTCATTAGACGATCTCGTGATATTTCTGTAACTTTACAATCATAGAATTGAATCATTCATAGAGCATATTTTTCTTTCATTTTAAGTTGTTTGTAAGATATTGCCTAGGATATTTATATAGCATAACTAAATTTGTAAAATTGTGTAAATCTGTTGGTCTTTATGAACTATTATTAGATTATACTTCATCTTTGTTACTAATTTAGTATGTATGGAAAGCAAAAGGATCTTACAAGAAGTAAGCTATTTTTTGTAAATATGGTCAAAAACCAAATCTAAGAAATACTTACTCATGCTTCTAAGTACTCTCTGATTTAGTAGGCAGTAACGGCAAAGAAAACTTTCTGATTGCTTCGCTCTGTTCAACTTTCTTGTACTTACCCTTGATTATTGCTTATTTATTAGCTTGAATCTCTGAATCATATATCATTTCACACCAAGGAAGTAAGTATAGAATATCTCTTTACACAAAAATCACCAATATCACTTCAAAAATGTAAGTGATAGTCCATGTTAAATATAGTATAGTTCATTACGAATTCTAAGACATTCATAACACTGATATGAAAAGTTTATCAGAATTGCTCAATATACTAGAATTGCTCAATATACTACTCAAGTCAATTTGACTAATATGAACTATCTGCAACCCGTACTTTCTTGTCTTTGTGTAAACGTCTAACAAAAGAAGCCCTTTCCATCGCCCCATTGTTCTTGAGCTTTCAGCTTATCGGCAGACGGTCAAAACAAATTACTACTTACCAAAATCTCTTTTGGCTCTCATTAAATTACTAAACCATCGAATTTCGATTCTCAAACTTCAACTTTAGACTTCATTTTCCAATGTTTGTTAAGTACTTATAAAGTTTTCTAAATGGTTTGTCAATTTTGAACTTTATCAATAGGGTTATAAAATTGATTTTGAATTAACTTTGGTTTGTTTTAAGTAACCCATATAAACTATTGGTGAAACATTACACGTAGCGTGTTCTTTTGTGATATTACAACTTGGTCGGTTATTAATGTTGGTCTATTGTGGTTCGCTTGACGGTTAGATAATAGTTTTTGATAGTTGGAACCTTTGTTGGGAACTTGCTGAAGCACCATTATAAAGTTCAAACTCATTGTCAATAAGCTTGATTAAAGAAAGTTAGGAGGAAATGAAATTATATACCTACCATTGATAGGAATACCTACCCAAAATTAAGTATAACTAGCCGCGCCCAGGGGCTTCGCTCCCGTGGGAATGCCCTATGTGCTATTCCCGATATTTTCTACCCGTATATCAAACTTCATCGAAATCCGTCCAGTAGATTTTGCGTAAATATCCTCACAAACTCACATCCAAACTTTAACACACACACATCTAAACTTAAGTTCGCGGCGAACTACTAGTAATATTAGTAGGATTAGTAGGACAGGATATAATAGTATATTAGTTGCATTACCACCATGTCAGAGTCGTATCAGCTAGAGTATACTATTGAAACATTGACTAAACGATGGCCCATACTGTAGGTCTCGCCATCATGGTCTTTCTTTTAAAAAAATGTAAAGAAGAATTCGCTTTTCTTCTTCTAAGGAAATTTACCTCGGTTTACTTCACGTTACAAATAAGTAGGGTGATGTCGTAAACATGTTTACTGTTCGGGACAATTTATTCATTACTTTTGCTATCTGCTTGATAGCCCAGCCGATAAATATGTATAGCTTCGAGGTATTTGGATGCGAATTAAGAGTTTCAAGTTCCCTTCATGGACCTCTTCACCCCAGTAATTTACAATGAATTTGGGTAAGTTGATATACGTATGGTACGTATGGGATGGGACCCTATAGACTATAGAGAAACACTTATTACTTGCACCAAGCACCACACCATTCAGGAAAACAACAAATCAAACAGTTTAAATGACTATATCTAGCTACTCGTTAATTTTACAGGTATATAAATAATATACAGCATCTAAATAATATATTTAGATCACAAAAAATTAAATTGGGCTTAGTTACTTCGATTATCCCAATTATTAATCTTCTTCTTCTTAGCGTGTCGACTCGGCGGGTCAAATTTGTGATGACCAATATGACGCCACAGATACAGCATTATCTGTTGCGTCATACAGGTCTTTTAGCGTACAGGTAGTAGGACACGCTGGGCAAGATAGTAAGTGTGCCATAGTTTGGGGAGAGGCACCACACAAACAGGCTGTTTCCGAGCTATATCCCCACCTGGATATATTTTCTTTGCTTCGGCCGACTTGTGTCCGGAGTCTGTTTATAGACTTCCATGTCGGCCAAGGTAGACCAGATCCAGGGGGGAGGTGCTCTGATAGCGGGTTGGGTGACGCTGCGGGGTATCTCTCCCTCCATAAGTCAATCCGAGACTGCGAGGCTTCACCAATCAGAGGCAGCACTTCCTTAATAAAGCTATGGCGGCTCTTCAGTCTTTGGGTAACCGGCACATGGTCGTAAAGTGGGTATCGAGTGTCGGTTACCCTTTTGACCATTTCAATAGAGGCAGCCACATCTCTACGGACGTCCGGAGGCGCAATGCCAGCCAACGGATACAGCTTCTCCACAGGGGTTGGTTTGAGACAGCCTGTTATAATCCGGCATGTGTCGTTTAGAGCTGTATCCACCTGTTGAGTGTGCGCTGATCGGCTCCAGACTGGGCTAGCATATTCACCTGCCGAAAAACAAAGAGCCAATCCAGTCGTACGCAGGACTTGTGGTGAGGCTCCCCAATTGGTGGACATTAATCGGCGCAGCAGATTGTTTCGAGTACCCACTTTCTGTTTGGTGTTGAGGCAGTGCTGCTTAAAAGACAGTGATCGGTCCAAGGTGATACCAAGGTACCTGGGAGTGGAGCAGTGAGCGATTTGAGTGTTTTGCCATTGGACAGAAAGGGGCCTCCGGGCCTCTCGATTACGCAGATGGAATGCGCAAGATTGCGTCTTTGAAGGGTTCGGTCTCAAGGAATTCTCTTCATAATAGGAACTCAATTCATTGAGTGCCCCCGTGAGATTCCTTTCAACCTCTTCAAAAGACCGAGCTTGGGAAGTAAGTGCCAGATCGTCGGCGTACAGGAACCTGTTTGTGTTTGGAGGAGAAGGCTGGTCATTCGTATAAATATTAAATAGTAGTGGCGCAAGAACACTACCCTGCGGAAGGCCATTTTTAAGTGATCTCCACCGACTCTTTTCTGAAAGAAGATGGACCTGAAAGCGCCGGTTGCGGAGCAGCTCACTCAATATTTTTGTGAATGCATGGTCGCCAGTCATTTCACCAACCTTCCAAAGAAGTCGCTTGATATTTACTGTGTCATACGCAGCGGAAAGATCAACAAACACTGCCCCAGTTACGTGACCCAGCTCAAACCCGTCCTCAATGTGTTGAGTGAGGTTTAATGTTTGGCTACAGCATGATTTTCCTGGTCGGAATCCAGCCTGTTCCGGGATAAGCTTAGGTTCGACGATACTGACCAAGCGGTTTAGCAGCATTCTTTCCAGCAGTTTATAGGTATGACACAGTAAAGATATGGGTCGAAAGCTTTTGGGATCATCCGCAGGTTTTCCAGGTTTTAGTAGAGCAATCACCTTAGCCTTTCTCCAAAGACGCGGTATGCGACCCGTAGCCAGACAAGAATTAAACATTTTTAGCAACCAGGAGATAGCGTTTGGACCTAAATTCTTGATTTGTTCAACAGATAAATCATCGACACCAGAAGCCTTGCCAGATTTTAAGCTTTTTAATGGCTGTAACAAGATCTGGCACTGTAAAAGATTGGCTGATAAGATTGCCAGAGTCTGGACAGCTAGATTTAGGTGTTGTGCCCTGCCGACGTTTGGCCTTCCCATTGAGTAGGAGTTGGTGTGCCACTTGGTTAGCCGTGACCTGACCTGGCGACGTAGCAGCTGGTGGTTCGCCGGTAAGTTTACGAACGGAGTTCCAGGCTTTTTTGCTGTTATGAGCAAGGTCAAGGTTCGTGACTAAGGCTGTCCATCTCTCTCGTCGAGTCTCACTGATCTGAGACAATAAGTCCTCACCAGCTAGGATGGTTTCTTCCGAGAAAGGATCCTTGGAATACAGGTCTTCATACTGTTTCAGCAGATCAGCGGATTCATTAGACAGCCCTGGGACATAAGCTGTACGACAACCTCGTGGAATGTGTCGTCGTGATGCAGTTGCTATCACTTGTATGAATTGATCGTAGTTGTCAGGTGTTGGTGATATATTTAGGAGGTTGTCGTCGATAGTTTGTGCGTATCTTTCCCAGTTAGCTTTGGCGTAGTTGAAGCGGCGCTTGAATGGGACGATAACTGGATTAACTACGGGTTGTACTGAGCACATAATAGGTCTATGTTGCGTTCTGGGAATGGGAGGGCAAACTGTTTTAATGCAATGGTGGGATATACATGAACTGGAAAAAAATAAATCCGGGTTGTATCCGCGTCGCCATCGGCAACTATTGAAGGAAGCCGGGAGCTTAGCATTATGAATAAGCAAAAGATCGTTTGCCTCTGCCCTTTCTTCAACTGCCTGACCATTTGCATCTGTTTCCCGGTAGCCCCAGCTGGTGCTATGGCTGTTAAAGTCGCCAGCTACAAGTTTGATGCGGTGGTTCTCGTAATTGGCCGGTTTGCGAAATTGAAACGGAACGTTTGGGGTTTATATATTGATGTTATAGAACAATTAACGATATCTATAGTTATTTGTTCTACCGAATTGTCGGAAAAACAGAATGTTGACACCACCTTGACGTTGGGACTGACAAACACAGCGCTGCCATGTTTTGGATGAGGGATTTCGGCCACGAGAGTAAATCCGGGAATATTTGGTCTTAATTGGTTAATATCACGATGCGTCTCTTGCACGCATATGACGCTGACGTTGTTTTTGAGGCACATCTCTGACAGGATTTCCGATTTGTTAGCCGAGAATCCTTCTATATTGATGGAAATTACCCGAAGTGCTGGATTTAAAAGCGGGTGTGTTTGTGCCTCATCAGTTTTTACTAGCCTTCGAACAGGCTTCTTGGATGGCCCTGATAAGGGCCGTTTGGGAAGGGTTATATCTCGCCATTGAGTCGTGGTGGAAGGATCGGCCAGTCTGCGTTACCGACTTGCCGTCCTCGCAGACTGTTGCCCAGGGTGCGCCGGACGCATACATAATTTTAAGTGCGTCACTCGGGGAGGCTCCTTCCATGCACCCCAATTATTAATGCGAAAGTAAGTTTGTTTGTTCATTTGTTTTTTACCTCTTCACGCTTTATCTACTAAACCAATGTTTGTGTTCGCATACTCATAGTTAGAAGTACTGAGAAGAACATAGAGTGCCTTCATCCCGGGAAAAAGCACTGCTCCCGTGGAAAATTTACGCGGCAAAAGCTAGCTAAAATTAAGGTACCTAGATCCAGCTTTTAGTTCTCTAAATGACATACCTATAACCCTTTGTTAGGTTTACTACTAAGAGGCAAGTGCCACTTAGTTAGACAAGTGTATTGCCTATTTGCTGTTACCTTGAAAAATATCCTTAACATAAGAATGTGAAACAAGACAGGTTACTCAAGTTAGACCTTCATGTAATTGTTTAGGAGACAATACATCCAGAACATAACATGCCACTCTTTAATACGGTCCATTAACTCTACTATGTGCAACAATGTTAGTGTAGTAAGTAGAAGGAAATCTAAGTAATGGTTGGTTGATCTGCTAGATTTGAACGAAAAATGCTATATTTTAATTTTAACACTGCTGGAGATAGCCACGTATAACAGTAATTGTACCTTTGGAAAAAATTCACATATTCGTTATTCTTTATAATAATCACGGAAATCGGAATAAAACCTAATAAACAAACAGGTATTAGTATATATTTTCATAAAATACGCTTAACAAAATATATGTTGAGAAGATAGCAACAGCTGTCAGTACTCAAGAATTTTTAATTTTATGGGCGGAAGAAGGACTAAATTTTTCGGCTCGGCGAAAAGCTCAAAGCACTTTTTTGTCGTATCGTTGAACGCTCGCTCAAATGCTCATACCTAAATGAAGTTTATCAGAGAGGCCGAGCCTTATTGGTATTCTAGAAACTTCAGCCAACTACAACCGTAATGAAATAACCTTATTCACTTCCTCTAAGCAAGGAAGTCTGTTTGAGGAAACCAGCGCTTAGTAACTAGCACTAAACTAACGGGTAAGGTCATGTACAGTCTAGAAAAGTAAATGCAAGTCTAAGTGGTACCTACCTAATGCCGGTAACAAGTTAAAAAAACTGTTGTATCACCGTGGAAGCGAAGCGGTGGTGGCCGAGTGATGGGGCGCTCGCCTGTGGATGCAAAATACCAGTTTCGAATCCTGCCCGGGCTACATGAATTTGTATACCAATCTGACTCATGTTAGTTTCCACCACTTGCTTCCGGGAAGGAAAAGATCGTGAGGAAACCTGCACTCTGGTTGATGATTATCAGCTAGTTTGTGAAATGGAGAAGGCAATGTCAAACCACTCCATTAAAATTGCCAAGAAAGTCGTTGTGTGTGTTTTATTCCATATAATGACCACGACCCTCAGTCATGAGGAAATACGACTAAAGTTAGAGTATCAAAGTCAAAGTCAAAGTCAAATATTTTTATTTATATTGGCTTAAAAATAGCACTTATAAATCGTCACTTTCTTATTTTTTAGTTAGTTGACGTCATAAAATTACTTAAAGCTAAGTTTACCACCGCCTCCAAAGCGCAAGTGGAGAAGAGGCCGTCGCTTATATCACCGTAGTTTATAAATATTAGAAATCTAGTTTATAATAACTTTGTGAGTGACTCTGTTTGCCTCGCGACGCTCATAAATTCCAAACCCCTGGTAAATATCTAGCTTTTATAAGTATATCTAGTTTGTTTGTTTATAATCTATTTATTGCACAAATACATAAGAAAATACAAAAGATAGTGAAACAAAAAGAGAGGCGTACAATGGCGGACTTATCCCAAAAAGGGATTTCTTCAAGTCAACCAAATTTGATTGAAACTGTAGGGTTGAATGTTTCAGTAAGGTAAGTGGTTATAGGTATTTTTAGAAAGCACTTTCAAACTGTGAGTCTTCATTACAAGTACCTCCCATCTCTCTCACTGCAAAGTAAGGGTCGATAGATCTTTCAATCAACTCGAAAATCAATAAAAATACAATAATTATCTACGCGAACTAAAAATTTTCCTCATAGGATATTACCTTATCTTAAGTATTATATTTTTTTAATTAATGTAAATGTTTGGATTTTTAATGATCAATCACGCAAAACCTGAATGGATTTCTGTACTTCACGATATAAAATAGTTTCTACGATTTTGTTAAATCCGGTGAAGTAATCGCTAATCCTATAGTACCGGTAACCCACATCCTTATCCACCAGATAAGCTGTCGATGATACACCATACAAACCAATAATAATCGAGCGATGAATGTTATCAAGTGCTGTGATAACCAAATTTTCCGATCATTAAGACCGTTCGCTGATTCTAGTACTTCCTTGTTGGACATTCTCTTGGTTTATTCATATTTCTGTGGGCATTCTTACAAGCACAGATTTTATTAAATCTATGCATGTCTTTTTAAAATTTTACATAAAAAAGTCTTTTGCGGTAATTTATTCTGCGGTAATCGACCGAGCGAGCGCAGCGAGCGAAGCGTCTCAGTTTCCACTAGCCGAAAATTCTTTTGTCTGTCCGGATTGGTCCGGATGTTATCGCCTACAGGTCGCATTTCTGAACCGATTCTTATGAAATTTTGTAAGCAGGTACGTTAATTTTATAGAATTTTTTAGTCGAGCCAGTTTTTCGAAATTTTATAAAATGGCGATAATATATAAAAAAAACCTTATATCTCAGCTATTTAAAAAAAATTCAAAAATGTCATTAGACATTTTTGTTATCCTTATTAAGACGCAACTTTTTTGTATGAACAACATAGTGAAATTTAATAAAACCGCTATAAATCCATATATTAAATTCTTATACGATAGTTCACAAAAAAATCAATAGATGGCGCAGCAAAGCTTTTAATACTCGCAAATTCATTTAAGAGTGACTTGATTTATTGATTAAAATGAGATTGTTTGAATTGCGTGTATTTTTTTTTAAACTGAGTGCGTTTGACCTCTATATAGATGAGATCTAGGGTGGTACACGCAAACTGGAAAAAAAAACTCAAGTATTTATTTGGTTAATGGTATTGTATTGTGGATTGCTTTGCTTGGTGGAATTATCTTGAACACTTGAAATAAATCTGACTTAAAAAAACTTCATTGTATGATTAGAATCCTATTAAAAAAAAGTAATATATACGTATATGTATATAATAGATTGGATTTCAAATTGAACTTTCTTTTTTGAACTTTATTTTGTTGCGCAAATTACATAAATATTCATACCTATAACCAATAGGTCAAACCATGCATTTCTGACGACTGACGACCTCCGTGGCCTAACGGTCATCACGCCAGACGGCCACACCAGAGGTCCCGGGTTCGATCCCCGGTCGGGTCAACATGGAAAATAATCTTTTTCAGATTGACGTGGGTTTTGGATATTTATCTATACATATAGTTATGTATTTGTTATAAAATATAGTATTGTTAAATTAGCATCCCGTAAAGTCTTGAACTTACTCAATCTGTGTGATTTGTCCGTATATATTTATTAATATTATTTATATTATTTCGAGGCGGAAAAGGCAGGTCTCAGTCAATTTTTTTGTGGTATTGACCAACCACAAGAACTTTTTACTTTCTTTCCAGCATTGGTAGGTTGGTTTCAAAACTCTTCTAAGCCAGGGACACGGTAAAATATCGGTTATTTCGTGGAAGGGCTCGCGAGGTCTACTGTTCTCACAGAACCACTAGTTATATATTTTCTTCAAGAAATAATCCATCCTAAAGGTATGGTAAAAAAATTAGATATACTTTAAGTATGTACTTGTATTTTGTTAACCTATATAATGTGTATATTATACACATTATATTTCAGCCTTATACACTGTATGTATAAGGCTGAAATCCTTCGGAATACGACTAAAGGCTAGTTAATTAATAAAAACAAAAAGCATTCACATCCAGATACAGTTTAACTTAGTTCCATTGAAGTTTAAATTGAACCAGATCCAGACGGTAACATCGACCCTCTTTTAAAACAATTACATCTGAACGGTCACAAATAGTAATGGACAGGGCAAACGCAGGGTCTAAATGGGGCTGATACTGGACTTTTTGAGAATCCGGCCCGACTCTTGCCCATCTGGCCACAACTCGGGTCCAAACGGATCTATTAGGTGGGACAAAGGACATTAGCATGGGGCAACATGGAGAGCGGGTGTGGATGAGGATAGAGCAGAGACAAAGTGAGTAGATACAAAGATTTATTAAATTTCATCATCCAAACTTACTTATTATACGATCGCTAAACAATTTTATTTTTTGATAATAAAGTCTGAGCATTATAATCAAAACTCGCAAAATAAGCTGTGTGCAGAGCAACTACGGTCTGCTGCCAGAAAATGTGCGCAGAGAGAATCCGGACAAACGAAGCGGCGGGAAGAATTCTGTACCGGAACTTCACCGGGAAAAAACCACCGGTAAAAATAAGTACCGGGAAAAAATCTCCACGCGGCACCACGTTTGCCCGACTAAAACCTAACTAACTTAACGCAGTCTGCTACCACCGTAGCTTATGAAGGGAGCTACAGGGCCCTATATAATAACCTAACCTATAAATTAATTACAATGGAAAACCACTTACCAAGCTAAATCTTCTTTCTCTTCGGATCCAAACTTGAGTGTCTTCGGGAAGGGGGAATTCCTAATCACCCTACCTAACCCATGAGATCTCAATTCCCCAGAACACATAAATAGATTTCTTCCCGAAATCGGCTCGGCAACAGATAGATGTGAGCGGGCAGCCACGCGTCACATCCCACAGGAGAAAGTCACAATGACGGGCACACAAACACAAAGTTCAATAGTTATTTAACAAACAGGAAATTCACCAATACAACTCAAGATAATTAGCAATCCAAAGAACGCGGGACCTCTCGCGTATTAAAAATCAAACCGATATCGCATGGGACAATGGCGACCGTCCGCGAGCCATCTTGCACGCGAGCAATGTGAGAACCCCAAAACGCCTGGCGGCGATAACAGGAAACGCCTGCGTTTAGTTTTACCCAATATATTACAAACATCCCCCCGTCCCGGTCTGAGAAGCAGACCGCTAGCTTACTCTACGGGAAGGCGGGCGAGAGAGGTCACACCTCTCCTTAAAATCGAACCGTCGACCAACACCTCAGCCACACGCGGAGTGCCATCTCCGCCAAGAATCAAACGTAATATGCGAGCTCGTCGCCAAAGCAATGAGGGCAAATTTGCCTCTTTTAACAATACTAAATCACCCTCCCTGGGAGGCTCAGTCCTGTCTGTCCACTTCACTCTTTGCTGCAGCAAATGCAAATATTCAAGCGACCAGCGACGCCAAAAGTCCTGGCTCATTTGCTGCAACATTTGAAAACGCGACAACCGATATACGCGTTCATCCTTCCACGGGTATTCGGGCAGGGCATTCAACGGCCCTCCCACCAAAAAATGACCAGGGGTGAGAGCTTCCAAGTCATTTGGATCTGGAGATAGCGGACAGAGAGGACGAGAGTTGAGGACCGCCTCAACTTTACAAAACACTGTGGCCAGCTCTTCAAAAGTTAGAGCCGTTTCTCCGATAATGCGGCGGAGGTGGGTCTTTGCGGATTTCACAGCCGCTTCAAAAATCCCTCCCCAATGGGGGCAACTTGGGGACTAAACTTCCAGGTTATTCCCCTTTGGGCAGCAATTTGACTTAAACTAGTACAATTTTTATCAATAAACACAGAAACATCCTTAAGATAATTTACAGTTCCTTTATAGTTTGTGCCATTGTCAGACCTAATAAGGGAAGGTAGACCTCGACGCGAAACAAAGCGATCCAACGCGGCGACGAAGGCCTCCGTAGTCAGAGCCGATACCACCTCCAAATGGACAGCCTTGGTGGCCAAACAAACAAATACACACAAATAGCCCTTCACAATACGGGCATTACGAAAGGGAGAAGCCTTGATCGAAAAGGGACCGGCAAAATCGGTTCCAACGCCGTCAAACGGTCTCGAAGGTCGGATTCGATCAGCGGGCAAATCACCCATCTGTGGTTGCATCGTGGATGCCTTCAACCTATAACATGCAATACATCGAAACAGGACACTACGGATTGCTCTTCGGGCTGACAAAATCCAAAACTCGCGTTGCAAAATAGCCAACAAAGCATTGCACCCAGCATGGGCGTTACGAATGTGTCGATCAGACACCAAAAGCTGCACCAAGGGTCCGCCCTTGGGCAACAACAGAGGATGGCGAGTCTCATATGGAAGATCCGCCTTCCGGAGCCTGCCTCCAACCCGAAGAAGCCCATCCGAGTCGATGTACGGGTTCAAACGAGCGACCGCGCCCTTCAACTTAGCGCGTGCTTCGCGCAAAATATGAAAGCTCTGACTCAAACCGTCCGGTCTGCACGACACGGACCCAATGCAACAATGCGCTCCGGCGCTCTTCTGCACCTGCAATCGGCTCCAACCGCTTTGCCTGTGGGTTTCTACAATTATGTATGAAACGCTTAATCCAACTGGTGACACCCAGAAGCTTATCCAAGCTGCTATACCGAGCAAGTAGCCAATCCGGCTCCGACGTCGTCTCAGCGACTACAGCATGTACACGGAGCCCAGTCAAACTCAAAGAAGTAACATCTGTCTGACAGACAGGCCAAGAAGTTTCTGATCCCATCAGCCACTCTGGGCCCCACCAGAGCGGGTGTGACACCAATTCTGGTGCCGTACAACCTCGGGAAGCACAGTCCGCTGGGTTAAGCTCTCCCGGCACATGTCTCCATGTTATATCAATTCCGATATTCTGGATTTGGGAAACCCTGTTTCCAACGAAAACCTCAAGGTATGTGGGGCCGCGCGCAACCATGCAAGCGCGACCTGGCTATCCGACCAGGCGAAGATGTCTCGTATCTCGACCGTGGCCGCCAGCTCACTGGCAACGTGATGCAACAATTTAGAGAGAAGGTGAGCTCCACTCAACTCAAGCTTGGGAATAGTCAGCCTAGTCCTGATGGGGGCGACCTTGCTCTTCCCTAACAAAAGCGAGACATTGACCCGGCCATCGGCGTCAACTGTCCGCATATAGACTGACGCGGCGTAGCCTCGCTCCGACGCGTCACAAAAGCCATGCAGGCTGGCTCGATATTTCCCGGGTGGCAATATTCGACGAGGCAAGGCAATCCGATTGACTTCCTTAATCGATGAAAACAACTCGAGCCAATCATCCAATGGAGAGCCAAACAGCGGCTCGTCCCACGAGACGCCCAAAGTCCAAAGTCTCTGAAGAAGACACTTCGCAGAGAATATTACTGGACTGATCCAACCGCTTGGATCAAACATACGAGCTATTACGGACAACACCGTTCTCTTAGTCCAGACCTTTGGTATTTCCAAGTCCACTTGGAATGTAAAAATATCGGTTAGCGGCTGGTACTGCATGCCCAGCACCGCTATCCTGTTGGGATCATCCACATCCTCAAACAGGTGAGGGTTCTGTTGGTGATCCTCCGGGATCCCTTCTAGAACTCTAGGCTCATTGGACAACCACTTACGTAGCTCGTAGCCACCCGTTTTCAATATTTCAATCAATTCATCCCGCAGTAGGAGGGCCTCCTCAATACTTTGGGCTCCGGTGCACACGTCATCAACATACAAGTCACGTGACAGCACGGAAGCCCCACGGGGAAAGCGGATCCGTTCCCGCTCTGCCAATTCAAGCAATGATCTGATGGCGATATAGGGACTAGATTTCAAACCATACGTGTTTGTGTTGAGTTCATACACCGTCACAGGATCCTCAGGGCGCTCACGCCAGAGTATCAACTGGAATCGCCTGTCCTCAGGATGTATGACTGTCTGGCGGAACATCATCCGGATGTCCGCACCAAAAACCACTTGATGTCTTCTAAAGTTCAAGATGATGTCAATTATGTCCCTATGCAATTTGGGACCTGAATGTAAACATAGATTCAACGAAACCCCGTTTCGAAGTGGGTGCGGACCCATCGAAGACGGTCCTCAATTTGCCTGTTGAGGCCTTCACCACCGCGTGGTGGGGCAAAAAATAATGCTCAGTTGAGCTCCAATCAACTCGAGCCGGAGACATGTGACCCAAATCCTCGTACTCGCGCATAAATTCTATATATTTATCGCGAAGTACGTGGTCACGCTGCATGCGTCGCTCCATGGACAGCAGTCGTTTCTCCGCAAGCGCCCTACTTTGCCCTAGGCTAGGACGAGAGGCAACAAAGGGTAACCTAGTTACAAACCGACCGGAGGGCAACCTCTCCGTGGTCGATCGAAAAGGGCTTCGCACTCAGCGTGTTCCGGATCCATCCTGGAACTCATAGGTGGCTCCTCCACCTCCCAAAACCTTTGCATGGTCTTGGCCAAGGACGCAGATGCGACAACCGGTGGCTCCTCCGCGGTGCCATTATCAAACACAGGGCCCATCAGGGCAAAACCAAAAATCGTAGACACTGCCATCAGTGAAGAACGAACCCAGAGCCTTCTGTGTACCCAACAAAATCCAACCCAATACGTCCGAGCCCAGGAGCAAGTCCACTGGGCCGGGATGAAAGACAAAGGGGTCGGCCAAATCCAGACCCGAAACCAAAGACAACACACCCGGCGGTATGTCTGTCGAGGGTGCCAACCCGCAATGGTATCCATTACCATAGCCGAAGTCGTGATCCTCATTGTGGAGGACTTCAGCGAAGAAAAGGTGACAAGTGTCTGGCCCGTCAGACACTTCACTTGTATGCCACCAACTCCAAGAAGTGGCACAGGCGAGTCTTCCACGACTAGACCTAACTGGTGTGCCACTCGAGTGGTAACCAAACTGCTTTGAGCCCCTGAGTCCAACAGAGCTCTCAAATTAATGGCTTCTCTCCCCACGACCCCATACGCGGACCACCGCGGTAGGGAGCAGAACCGTCCGCGGCTCTGTCCCAGCAAGGGAGCAAGCTAGTTACGGGCTCCCCACTCTCTCCAAACCAGGGGGCGCCACTGACCCGGATAATATGTCGGGCGAGTGCACATCCCCATCTGAGGGGGGCATAACCCGCGGCCCGGCCATACCTATGGTACGGCGGGTGGTACTCCAGCCGTGGGTACTCGTGCAGCGGTGGAGAAAACCGCTGCGGCTGCATGTGTTGGGCATTGGTAACCCGCGTGGAGGGGTGTCCCCACTCTCACGTCCGATCCTAGGAGCCCCCGCCCATGGGGGCCCTATCCGGGCCTGGCCAGCTATATACTGGCCATGACCTTGGGGCGCGTGGTCCCGGTCCGCCAAGACCCGCGCAGGTACGCGACCCCCTCCCGAGGGGGGTGCGACGAGCGAAGCCGCGTCCTCCGTCCGATGGTGGAGGGCTTCGCGCAGGAGCGCCCCCGCCCATAGGGGACCCCTGCCTCAACAACCGGGGGCCATCCCCGTTCCGGTTCATGCAGAGCATCACGTGGTGCAGCCCACGGCATGCTGCATGGTATGGCTCTGGGACAGTCACGTGCATAGTGACCGCCCAAACAATAAAAGCAAAGTTCATGCCGCTTTGCCATGCGGCGCCGATCTTGTACTGGCAGTCCCTGCCAGTCCCTGCATTGCAGCAGGCTGTGGCCCATCCGACCACATTGCAGGCAGTCCGCGTCCCTCGCGACTGCTGCCGTGTGTGCAACCCGCGCACCAGCTCCACGCGGTGGCGGTTGCCGTCCCTGTTGGGGCCTCCCTCGCCATGAGGGTTCCAAGGGCCTACGTTCAGGCGCTCTGGATGGCGCTGAGTCCGTCATGGTATTCTCAGCCGCCCGTGCCTCAAACTCCAAAAACTTCACCAAGTCAGTGAATGTTGGTAGGGTGGTGCTATCCCGCTCCGCATTTCGCGCTCAAACCGCGAGCGGATGTCATTGGGCAATTTGCCCAATACAATGTGCACCAGCAAAAAGGACCATTGGTCCACCGGCAGCCCCAGTGTGCGGAGCGCGTTACAGGCCACTGTAACGGGCGTGAGCAACTGCAGGCGCAACTGTGCCCTGTTGGCCACCTTGGGCAGGACCATCAACTGTGCGGCGTGCGCATCCGCTAACAAACGTAAGTTTTGGTAGCGGGAGTTCAATAACTCCCAAGCCGTATCGTACTGGTCGTCCTCCACCCGGAGGTGCTGGATGAGCGACCGCGCTTCACCCTCAAGAGTGGAGAGGAGGTAGGCCATCTTCTGGGCCTTCGACAAATCCTGTCGTGCTACGACCAGGGACTCAAACATATTTTTATATGCCACCCACTCATCCATCCTACCCCCAAAGTGGGACAGCTGAAGGGTGGGGAGCCGACCAGTAACCGCTGGTCCTTCCTGTCTAACAGGTGTGCGAGGGGCTGGTCCGCCAGCCTGTCTCGCCCTTATTGCGGCCGCCGCCTCCACGATGTCATCGTGCAGACTCAGGATCTGGTCCAGGTCCGCCACGTGACCTGCGTAGACCTCCGGGGTAAGGTCGGCTTCGGTAAGCGCCGCCATGGCCGCTTCCGCGTTGTTCAATCGTGAGCGGAGCTGATCCGCTCTTTCCAGTATAGCGGCCTCCCTGTCCTTCCGGGACAGGAGTCCACCGGCCGTCACAAACCATCTCAATTCGTTGGCGAGTGTCGCCCTAGCATTGGAGGCCTTCGCCATCGCGTCAAGTCACAAACAAAAAATAACAAAAGGTAAATAAAAAACAACAAAATCAAACAACTACACGAAGAACCGCGGTAGGTATGAGAATGGCACAAACCCGGAACGCACGGTACAAACCGCAAACAAATACAAAAAAGGTTACAAATATTCTTATACAAACAAACTAAGAAAAATCTAATAATTTTTACAAACAATTAATTATTTTTTACAAACGAACAAATAGAGGGTAGATAAACTACGCTCTGCTACCAGAAAATGTGCAGAGCAACTACGGTCTGCTGCCAGAAAATGTGCGCAGAGAGAATCCGGACAAACGAAGCGGCGGGAAGAATTCTGTACCGGAACTTCACCGGGAAAAAACCACCGGTAAAAATAAGTACCGGGAAAAAATCTCCACGCGGCACCACGTTTGCCCGACTAAAACCTAACTAACTTAACGCAGTCTGCTACCACCGTAGCTTATGAAGGGAGCTACAGGGCCCTATATAATAACCTAACCTATAAATTAATTACAATGGAAAACCACTTACCAAGCTAAATCTTCTTTCTCTTCGGATCCAAACTTGAGTGTCTTCGGGAAGGGGGAATTCCTAATCACCCTACCTAACCCATGAGATCTCAATTCCCCAGAACACATAAATAGATTTCTTCCCGAAATCGGCTCGGCAACAGATAGATGTGAGCGGGCAGCCACGCGTCACATCCCACAGGAGAAAGTCACAATGACGGGCACACAAACACAAAGTTCAATAGTTATTTAACAAACAGGAAATTCACCAATACAACTCAAGATAATTAGCAATCAAAGAACGCGGGACCTCTCGCGTATTAAAAATCAAACCGATATCGCATGGGACAATGGCGACCGTCCGCGAGCCATCTTGCACGCGAGCAATGTGAGAACCCCAAAACGCCTGGCGGCGATAACAGGAAACGCCTGCGTTTAGTTTTACCCAATATATTACAAACAAGCTGGCTTGGCTACAGGATATAGATATGCACTCTAGCCAAATAGCAAGTGTTAACTTTTGTATTAAGATTACAGATATACTTAAATAAGAATTGTGGATGAAGATTCATGAGGTTTTATGTGATGCACATAACAAACTACTAGAACTTTATGACGTCAACTAACTAAAAAACAAGAATGTGACGATTTATAAGTGCTATAAATAAAAATAATTGACTTTGACTTAGACTAAACGTCTAAGTTAACTCAGAAAGTAATCCACTAATCTAATCAATCTATCATTATAAATAACTAATAGGTGATGTGATAGTAACAGCTGACGCTTGGTCTCTACATTATTACTCTATAGCCAGATGGAGACCAAGGGGTAAACACATACATAAAACTATTTCATTTGTCCTGACAAGGATTTGTTAGAAAATGGAGGTTGTTGAAATTAGTTTGCGATTCAAATGGGCGGAAATAAATGTAACATTGTTACGAACTTATGATTTCCATTCCTACGAACATAGACGCGTTAATCGAAATTGTGAATAGGTTTACAGTTAGTTAGTCGTTCCTTTGCTCGTGTGAATTTTGGGGTAAAAAGGGAGTTCTTATACCTACCCGTGTTGCAAAAATCTAAATCTAAAATAAACCATGCCATACCATACCATACCACATATGCTTACCATCAGGCAACCCGCATGCTCGATTGCCTACTATTCTATAAAAAAAAAAAATGACTTCTATGGACATGGACACTATGCAGATTCCTGATATTTATTTCTTAACTATCTCCTAAGGCAAATAACAGTTAAAGTAGTATTAGGTATATGTGTACAATATACGTACATTGCGTACAGATTAGAGAATTCCTCAAGCTAACAAAACAACTTGATTATTTGTTTTTGCTAACCTTTAATTCACAACAGCTGTTATCCCGACGACGCCATATTTTTTGCGCGCACAAAAACAAGGACATTTCGCGCTGTGAGTATTTGGCAGCAGGACTCCTGCTGCTAAGTGAAGTGGCGACATCCAGGCGGTGCCCCGACGTAAATATAATACATGGTCTAAGGAAACTCATAGAGGATATTGCTGTCATAGATAAACTTTCTGTTATTGTTTTTGAGGGGTTTGCAGGGAGAATAGTAAACGTAAAAAATCTACTCTGCAATTTTCGAATGTGGTTACTTTAAGATTGAGTAGTTAGGAGAGAGAGCTCTTTGCAGGTAAACTTATTTTTTATATACCTAAATCCACTTTCAGAAAACTCCTATTTTATAGTTAAGCTTTTAGTAAGAAAAAGTTCTATGGTTGTTGGTATATATAAACAAAAGTACGTACGTACAAATAATTCCCAACAACATTACTCGGGCTTTAGTGGTACCTCCAAACTCCTGCCTGAATCATAAGTGATATTGTCTCTGCTTGTAGTGGCTGGAGAATATCGATGTCGATAAAATTATCAAGGCTTTTTTTTGGCCTATGCATGTATGTGCGTAAACAGATATTATAAGCTTTATGTAATTTTTTTCAAATAGATAGATATAATTTAATATGCTAAAATTCAACAGTCGGTGTTACTTATTGTAATACTTCCCTATTTCTGGGAAGTATTACAATAAGTAACACCGACCTATGCCTAATTATTTGCATCCATCGGGGTCGACTGCGAATGGGCAATAGAAAGGTCAAAAGTCATTTTGAAACCCAACGTATTTTAACAGAAATCTTTTAAAGCATAAAAAAAGCAAATCGACATATTTAAAATAATTGTCACATCCCTAGTGAAAACTACGCCTCACTGTCATTACTTAGCAGAACACATTAACAGATTCAGAAACTCCCGCTTACCGGATTGGGGTCCCGCGGGAAGAAATGTCTTACGATAAACCCCGAGACGCCATCTTGGTATTTATGCAAATTTGTTGACCAAGTTTTAAGAGCCTACTTATTAATTGAATTGATGGCCATTTTAAGTTGCTTCAACAGTAATCGTTAGGGATTATTGTTATTCTGGTAATATTGAACGATTATTTTGAGTTGAGTTTTAAAATAGAGTCAGTTTTTGTTTTGATTACTACGAGAATTCATATATTTCTATAGTAAACTATAACCATTGACTTTTATAAGTAGGTACTCAAGTATCGTTTATCGTCAGTCGTAATATACTCAAACATACAAATCTTAAAATGTTTCCTATAAAATCATTGATCTATTTGTAGGGACTTTCGGACTTTTTCAACACAGCATTTTGTCCATCAAACAACAAAAAACAAATTTCCCAAATTTAAGTCGGAAATCTCAAACCCTCTCCCATCCATCCCATTTTATCATTCTTGTAACTTTATAAAAATAAATTCCCTAACATAAACCAGCTGTTTTCAAACGAACTGCCGCTGGAAATATGGCAGCAATATAATTCTAGTCATCAATTAGAGGGAAAAATCCTAAACAAGGGTGGAGATTTAGCGCAAAGTTAACCCTTAAGGTCGTGGGCCGCATTCGTTTCGTCCCCTTCCGATAAATAAACATGTCCGGACAGGCCTGCAGGTGAAATATGGTCGGAAGTTATATACCTTTGGAAGTATTAATCGAGGGACGGTGTAATTTCGTGGTCATAATATGAGAAAGTATTTCCAATAACGATATTTTTGGGATTCTGTGAGGAAAAGATTTGTTATTTGGTCACCTTCCTGGAATAAGAGACTGAATAATGTAAATAAAAAAATACAAATTTTGTAATCCCTTTTGTTTAAAACTAATACTGACAGACACACAGACAGTTGTATGTAAAGGTGTAACTTGAAACTAAATATAAAGTTGTAAAAAACCATTTACCATAACCAATCGCCTGATAAGTTTTAAAAACGACGTTACTTCAACATAATTGATGATATAAGTCCAAATGGTAAAAGATTGCGCCGCGGGGCAGCTATATCTACAGACCATAAACTTTTATGTCCATTCGGCCATGCTTCGAGCGCAATTTCCACTTTAGATGGACATAAAAAATAGTGGAACATAAAACAATTGATCACCGTGATAGTAGGTCAAGGTGGAGTAATGGCTAACTTAAGTGCCTAACATCAAGATTTTGGAATTATTGTGGACCTTTTGCTGACAATTCCAACGGATTGAATATAATTTGCCAATTTCGGAATTAATATTCTCGAGGCCAGTTGAACAATCTATCTAAAGCTAATGAGCAACCATGACAACCAACATGGTCGAATAAAAACAATTCAGCAATATAGTGTGATTAGGCAAGTACCAATACATATACCTACCACTTAATTATGTCACAAACGTGGCCTGATATTTTTGAATCTACTAGGGAGATTTATGATTTATTATTGGGGAGAGGAAACTAATAATTTTTAAGATGATTGCACAAAGACTTCTCAAAACAAATCCCGTAAACAAAATGCAAGCCCGTTGCTTAGTACCGCATGTAGTCGACGTAAATTTCTGACGATGTGATCAATAGAGACGTCACTCCAATGAACTATGTTTAATATAACAAAGGTGAACGGTCAGCAACGATACAAAAAATCTGTTGCACATGTACCTAGACCTCTACGTTACTCATATCACGTGCATACTCGTTGCAAACTGGTGCTGCATGTAGTTGACGTAAGTGCTCTCACGTCAGTATGGGCACATTGTTTTGTTGTAAAACAATAAACGTGGGGAACAGGGTCGGCTGCATGGTCTTATTGATTTTAAACCCGTTATTTGTACAGGGCTACTCGTGAAACTTTATATAAATACTGTAAAATATCATTATTAAGTCCAATTGAATGATCCTTAGCTGTCGTAAGTTTAAAACTACAAACTAGTATTTCGAAACAACTTACTGCTAAAAAGAAACGGTGACATTGGCAATGGCTATCGAGATATTATGAACTAACGCACGTAATGGCACGTATTGTAACTTTTCTTGGTAATAAATGATTTATGATTTATGATTTATGAATGGTAGAGATATTTATGTCGTATTCA